>CM076467.1:14395672-14913565 GCA_038419695.1 Scomberomorus guttatus
AGCTTGAAGGTCTCTGGCCGCGGTGATGTCATCATCGGGGTAGCGGAGGTGGCGTGGGAGAGTAGCGAGATCCTCAGTCTCACTTCTCCCTCTCTGCAGCGTTCGTATCCGATCCGTCTCATCAATCACTCCTTTCGCCTGATTTCGTCAACACCGGGATTGACTTGGGAGATCGCTCTGGGCCTGAGATGTAGCCTTCAGGGTCCTGATGTGGTGTCGTGTGTGTCTGCGTGTGTGTGTGTGTGTGTTTGTGAAAACAGTCCAAAGCCTGGCTTCAGGGTAGTGAGGGGAAGAAGAGAGCAGGATGGCTGCGAGGGATGAAGGGATGAGAGGATGGAGGAGGAGGGGGATGAGGCTGGATAGGAGGCCAAAGGGGTGATGAGGTTTTAGGATCGAGGATCAGTCTTTCAGTGTGTCAGTCTGCCTGATTGTCTGACTGTCTGATGCTGCAGATCTCTTCTCTTGCCAAGCCCGAAAGCTCCCCTGCCCTCCCGTGCCTTCCCAAGATGCCTGCGCTGACACTGTAACTGCTTAAAAAAAAAAAATACATAGAAGCTTTTCATCTCCTTGATTCATTTTTGGTTTCATTAACTTTTCATGGTTTCATACATTTAAAATGTTTACTTTCATATGCATGCAATGGTCTGGTCATATTTCAATATCCAAGATTTTTTCATTTAAAAAAAAGTTTATTCTAATAGAGATATATCTCAAGTTTGTGATTAAGCAGTATGGATTTTCTCACACTCATCTAATATAGAGACACATTTAAGAAATTCAAATTCACCTCTGGGCCAACCCTCAGCCAGATTTGCAACTTATATATATTATATTTAAAGTGTTCCCTAGAAAAAAAACAATATATTTTAATAATATATAATAATATATTTTAACAATATGTTATATGAAAGGCGTCACTCATAGTGATGAACCCAAAGAGAATTATCACGTGACTCTGCTGTTCCTCTCAGCTCTACGTAGCTTTTATAGCATCTTTCAGCTCATTGTTTTTGGTTTTATGGCCCGCAACTTTATTGTTTTGGTTTACTCTCACTGCTATCATCAGCGTCGTTTTCAGCCACAGCAAGAATCTGTTTTCAGTTAAAAAAAACAACAACAACAACAAAAAAAAAAAAGGTAAATCAGTAAAAACCATGAAATCTAGCTTCCCAGCACCAAACAACAGACAGACAAAGCAACTAACTAGTAAACAGAGCATCACTTAGCAGCTAAAACGGCTAAAAAGCCAGAAATTTCCCTCTGGAGTTTGTTTAGAACAAAGCTAGTTAAAAAGAGAGTGAATGTTGGATTTGCGGTCGTCAGCTGGACACAAACACGACTCCAAATGAATGCTAATGTTGCTCCGTGTTTACTGGGTGTGTAACTAAGGCAGTGTTTGCTAACGTGTTAGCTACATCAACTTTTTAAGGTGCCAATTTGCCAATATTGCTTTTGCAGCTTGTTGCACTGGCACCCAAAATCACAAAAACCAATAATGAATGCAGCTTTAAGTTTTAAACCTGACACCAAAAATGTTCCAACAGTGAGGGCTCGGACTTGACTTCTGTGAGACTTGATTCCCTAAAGACCTGAAAGCGATTTTTGACCTTGTTAAATCCTGGAACAATAAAAAATAAATGAGCCTGTGATAGGCAGACCTTGCATGACCACACACTGATTAATATTAAATTACAAGACCTATGCAATTAAAAAAGTACTTAAAAATACTGTTAAAAACCCCACTATCAATAAAGGTTTGAAAAGAGATGTTGAAAAAGGCTGTGTCATTTTACTGTTCAGCATTCAGAGACTTGCAGCTGACTTGAGAACTGCCGGGGACTCGACCACATGAGTTGGATTTGCCCCAAAAGACTTAAAAACATCTCTGCCTTTAAAAATCCTGAAGGCACCTCACTTGGTGAAAGACTGATCAGGGATGCATTGTTGCACACAAGCATTTTTTTTTAATCAGGTGTAGTTTTTCACTACAGCCAGTTGGTGTCCTCCTGCCTCCACTGAAAACGAGATGCTTTGGAAAGCTTTAACTCCTTGCTGGTGGTAAAACTCTTTCCACCCCCTTTACCCTCCTCCCCACTTTCTCCACACAGTGCCTCCATTATTGTAGGCTTTAGCTCCATTGCTTTGCCTTAATTGTTTCCTGAAGTTTACCGGGTTGTTTTTTTTTTTTTTTTTTTGAAAAGAAGAGAGAGTGTTAGACAGTTCAACACACACACACACACACACACACACACACAAGCGTCACCACCCTGCAAAATGACATGGGTTGACGAATGCTGGGAGGGTAAAATGAGCGGTAGAGATAGCTAGAATGAGAGGATGTGGGAGTGAGGGAGTTGAGAGTGGTAGGGAGGAGGTCAGAGTGAGGGGAATAAGTGTACTGTAGAGGAGATCTTTGGCAGAGGGAGTTGAGTCAGGTGTGTCTGTTATTGGAGAAAGAGAGATAGTTAGGCCTCATTGCTTCCTTGGCAGTCCATCCTCTTGAGATTAGTCTATAAACATTATGTGTGTGTGTGTGTGTGTGTGTGGGCGGCTGCAATGCGCAGGTGTTGTGTCTGAATCCGCCGCCTTAACGCTGACCGCTTCTTTCATCATCTCCCCGCCGACTCTGCTCGTCAGAGTATTTACAGATGCACAACTCGCAATTAAACAACTCTCTCCTTCATGACCCCAAAACTAGAATTAAAACAATTAATTACTGTTAACCCATACTGGGGTATAATTATCAGCCACCAAGCTAATTCATCCAGACGCACACACACACACACATACACACACATTCACTTTGTTTCTCCTTTCCTCACCTTCCTTTAACTTCTATCTAATTTAGAGACAGAAAGAGGGAGATATTGGTGTGAAACTCTTGGGGGGAGAAATGCACAGGCTGGCTGTCGGTAATTAGGTTGAGCCACTTCTTGCCATTGTAACATCCTGCTTTAATATGAGAAGGACCCCTCCCTGACCCTCTTAGGCATCTTCATTTCTACATGATGTCTCTCTTTCCCACACGCCTCCTCCCCACCCCCCCCCCCCCCCCCTCCTCCCTCTTCTGCTATGCATCCCTCCAGCCGCATCTCTTCCTCTTCTTCACTATGGATTTTCACAGTTGCTTCTTCCTCTGTTTTTATCTTTTTTTCCCATTGTCTCTTTCCACTGTCTTTCCATTTTCTTTCTCTCAAGTCCTCTCCTGGGCCTTTCACACAAACCTAATTTTCTCTTCTTTTTTTTTTTTTTCATTTCACGCTCCCTCCCATCCGTCCCTCCCCCTGCAACCCCCCCCCCCCCCCCCTAGCTGACTGTGCCGGCTGGTATTTTTGGCTGTATGTGTCTCTAGAAATAGGATTTTGTGGATGGCAAGGTCAGCGGCTTAATTAAGAATGGCGAGAGGGAGTCAGAAGTTCACTTCCTTTTCTTCTTCCGTTCATCCGTCCTTCGCTTACTCCGCAGTCTTGTGTCTTTGCAGGATGTGACGGCGGTGGTACAGTAGAGCAAACATGTACAGTGTTGTGCGTGGCAATCACCACAATCCATTATGTTGTGCACAGGACTGTAGAGAATCAAAATTCAGGTTGAGCCTGTGTGAAGAGCGCATGTCTGGTTTTTTTTTTCATACTTTGCAAGAATAATGGCACTATTGACATGAACAATGCAATGTCTGCAAAGATTACTTCTTTTTTTGTCTTTTTTTATAAACCAGGGATTTTCACATGTCTACAGAAGCTAACTTCAGTGAAACTGTTAGTCAATTTCTAGAAAACAGTTGCACTGAAGTAAATATTGCTACCTTTAATGAGATACCAATTGAAAGAGTATCCTTTTATAAATACCTTGGTTTCTGGCTTGATGACAAGCTGTGCAAAAAAACATATTCATGAACTGACTAAGCACTTAAAAGCAAAACTGGCATTCTTCTATAAAAAGTAAGGCATGTATTACCCAGAATTGCAGAAAGCAAATTGTTCAGTCAACCTTTTTATCAATTATAGACTATGGCGATGTAATTTATATGCACTCTCCTGCCTCTGCTCTTAAACCTCTCGATACAGTCTGTCACTCCACCCTTTGGTTCATAACTGGGGATGGCTGTAAAACGCATTGTTGTATTCTATATGAGAAAGTTGGGTGGCAGTCGTTGGCAGTGAGAAGAGAACGGCATTGCATTCTGTTTATTTACAAAGCACTTCTTGGCAAACTTCCTGGGTCTCTCACATGTCTTTTTAACTATAGATCAATGTCACACTGCACTAGGTCTCAAGACTATTTGGTCCTCGAAAATCATCATGTTAGTACTGAGATTGGGAAACTGGCTTTTAAATACTCTGCTCAACACAAGTGGAACAGTCTGCAGAAGCTTGTAAAATTAGACGAGCTAATCCCTTTTAATCAATTTAAATCTTTTTTGACTGACATTGAGCAGTGTGAATACACATAGTTTTGAATTGATGTCTATCTATCCATCTATCTATCTATCCTGTTGCAAAAACCTTATAATCTGAGATGTTCTTGCCTTTTTCCAACTACTTTAAGGGCATTTCCATGCCATACTTGTCACATCAGGGTCTGAATACTGATTTGATTCTGTCCTTGCTCCTTCAGAAGTGATAATATTGAGGATTGATTTATTTTTGTTGCCATCTATTTCTTTTTTTTTTTCACATTGACATTGACCCAGTACTTTAATTGCCATTGTCAAGGGAGACTGTAAAGAGGGTCATGAAGCCTCAAGTGCAACATCCTCCTTATTTGGATGCGTTCACAAGAGCTGCTGGGGGAAAACATGGGAGTAATGAAACAATACACACAGCCAAATCCCACATTACCTCAACAAGCACATCCTGTGCTTCACCCAAATCCCCAGTACAACATGTCTCTTTTTAAATATTTGAGAAGTTTGTTTTCGGCTTGTAGATTTGTTTTATGACATCTCCTCACACCCAGATGACAGCGCTATGTGTGTTATTCTTGTTTGTGCCTCTTTAATGCAATTTGGGTTCACTTTTCGGACCATTTCAAGTTCATAATTTGAGTTATGGTCATTTGTGCTGGCTCATATGAAAACATATAGTTTCCTGATTTGATTCAAATCCTTCTCGTCCAAGAGCTCTGTGCCATTTATCAAAGTTATTGCTTGAGAGGGAACAGGGAAGCTATTTCTGCAAATAAATTTGACACTATTGATGGGTTATGGCTCTTGTTTGAAGAGGATGTCTGTCAGTGGTGTTTCAAATTGAACGCTATCCTAGCCGACGGTAATACAACACAAAATTACACATCTATTGATGCAAACAATGCGTTGACACTCTCATGTCAAGTAATTGTGGGTCTACAGATGCAGATAATAGGAATAAGCAACAATTCAATAACATTATTAGCATTCATGATGCTGTGTGACTGTCTGCTTGTGTTTATATACCTATTTAGCATGTGTTTATCTGTGTCTCTGTTTAGGAGATGTACTCCAAAGGTATGATCATGGCCACTGGCTTCAGACACGTGCGAGGATTGGGTGACAACAAGTTTGAGGTAGTCACCTCCCTTCGGACCTTTGTTTTCCGGGCTGAAAGAGAAGGTACAAAAAGTGCATCCTTTAATTTTTTTTTTTGTTTCCCTCTCCCTCAACTGCATTTTTCAGTCATCTATCAGCTACTCACTCTGTTCTTTCTGCTTGTCAGTCTGCCTCGCTCGCTCTGACCGTCTGATTCCCTGTCTAGCCTTGTTTTTCTCTCTTGCTTTCCCCTGTATCTCCGCCTCTTTCTGTCCTTTTCCTCTCCCCCCTCCCTTTCTGTTTGTCTCTTTTTCATTCTTACCTCACGCTCTCTAAATGCCTCTGTGGTGATCTTTTGTCTCACTTCTTTCTCTCTTCTTGTCTCTCTTTCTCCACATGTAGTTCTCTCTCTGCCATTTCAATTACTTTTTCATTGCAATTTTCATTTTTGCATTGCTCCCCTGTTGGAAGAAAAAGTTGAACATTTTGGGAAATTTGCATATTTGCTTACTTTCCCTGAATGAGAAGAGGAGATTGATACTACTCTCATGTTTGTACGATAAATATGAAGGTACTGCCACCAGCCTGTTAGCTTAGCTTAGCACAAAGACTAGATGCAGGGGGAAACAACACAACTAACTTGGCTCTGTCCAAAAGTAACAAATCCACTCGTTAGCATCTCTAAAGCTCAGTTACGTTACATCTTGTTTGGTTAATCTGTACAATCTCTATTTAATCTAATGTTTGTACATTAAGTACAAAACTGGAGTTAGCCTAGCTTAGCATAGGAAGAGTGGACTAAAACAGCTAGCCCTGCTCCATATAAAGTTAGAAAAATATACCCAACAACACTTCTAAAACTAGCTAATTAACATATTTGTTTAGCGTGTACATAAACAGAAATATAAAACTACTCTTTTTTGGTTTTAGGGGGAATTATGTAGTGGGAAACACAAACCTTTACCCGTGCAATAGCCAGAGATGCTGCGCAGTTCGTCAAAAAATAGCTCCATTACAAAACTCTCAAACATTTTTTGGTTTCGGGTTTATATCTGTGTACAGTTTTAAAAAGATATATCGTGTAGACAGATTCAGAGTTGTCCATAGACATCATTTTTAACTGTAAACAGCGTCATGTTAGCTGTTTCCTCTGTCTTTATGCTAAGCTAGGCTAAACACGCCCTGACTCAAGCTCTGTAGTTACCATACAGATGTGAGATTGATATTGATCTTCTCACTCTCAGATAGAAAGCAAATAAGTGTATTTCTCAAATTGTTAAACAATTTAAACAGTTTTTTCCCCCCATTATTTTCTAGAAAATGCTCTATAAATATGTTCAGAGAGATCACAGTGAAAGTAATGACTTCTATCCCTGCCTGAAGCTACATTATTAAGTCAGTCTAAAGTGATAGAATATGTAAAAAAAGAGCAAACCTCAAATCTCAGGAACTGTCCTTTTTAATAGTCCTTCCTCCAGTGTCTCTTCTTCTCTGTCAGACAAAACGGAGTAAGAGTTGTCTCTGCTTATCGTATTTCAGCTGGAAGCTTTGTCTGTGTCGGCCTTAATGAGAGGGGAAAGAGACACTTTCTGTACCTTACCTCCTGCCTGCTTGATGGCAGTCTATTAGGCAGCTCAGGTCAAACTGCTGATTCACTAATCGAGGGTTCATTTCTGGGGTCAGATGCCGGCCGCCCTCTGATTCGTTTGAACGACTGAGATCAGAGAAATTGAGTTTTGCATGGTTATGGCGTTGTGAAAATTTGACTCACTTGTGTGGTACAGTGTGTACATTTAGGAACATTGTAGAACTGAAAGATGTTTATCGACCAGATCATTGAGACCTCAGTCAGAGTTATTGACATATTGACATTTGTTGAGCTAGAAATAGAATTATCAATATTTGACCTAGTCATCATTGGTATTGAGCATCCGCTTATCACTCTTGATAAGTTCAGCTGCTTGGTTTATGCTCGACGCTCAATTAGAAGCAACACTCAAGACATTGTGCCTCATCAGTCAGTGTACTGTAAGCTGGTGGTCTAATTGTTATAGAAGCAAGCTTGTGACCAGAAAGAGTTCAAATTCCAGCTGTATAAGTCTGAACAAGACATGCTTGAATCAATGTTGAGCAAGACACTTGACGGTCAAGTGCTTGAGCTGCTTTTATGGACAAGGTCAGTGGTGTACAGCATGTCAGAAGCACTTTGACTATACTTTTTTTTTCCGCTTATTCACTCTTGGCCATTCATATCAAAGTCTCTCATGTGTAATTATTATGGTAAAGAAGCATTATGTGTCATGACTGAGGTTCACAGCAATAAAAGAATATATTGGAATGCTACAGTCACAGAAGTTCATGCTAGTTCATACCATGATGGTACAAAAGTAAAACTAATTTGACGCCTTTACCTGGATTAATTGTTTTTTTTGCCCCTTAGGGGTACCACAACAAGCTGCAAATACTGACACTGACATATTATCACCTTATAAGCTTGATATTGCAAAGATATAAGCAGTCAGTTGCTTATTTGTGGAACAACATTAGCATTCACTTGGAGACTTCTGGCCACCCAATGAATTTAAGTCCAATATTCACTCATTATTCTATTCACTCTCTCTTCTCTAGTTCTGTTTCAGTCTTCACCAACTCCTAAAGGACATATCAGGCTCTCTAGCAGCTCTAAGTTTGTCTCAACCATTTGGTGCTAGGCAGGCAGTGTACAGTTGGTTTATCAGAGCTCTCTGGTGAAAACAGCTGCCTCCTGCTGCAGTAAATGAGGTTCAGTGTTACTCAAAATGGTAAAATCGGCAGTTGTCGAATCTAAACAATGAGCTGAAAGACACTAAAACGCTCCGGAGAGCTGTGAAAAACTGGAGAGTCAGGTAATAATTCTCTGGATTTGTCACTAGGAACGACGCCTTTCAAATTACACATAGTCATTTTTATTATTCACCATTTGTAACATAAAAGTATTGATTAGTGCAGCTTTAAGGACTAAAGTGGGTGGGTTATTTTGCAGCTAATAGTTGAAGGTAATTGCTCTGCTATGTATGCTAGATCAAAGCATACGAAGAGATGAAAAGACTTGTTAGAAACAATCAACTAGCGTTTTGAAAGTACTTCAGTTTTTGCACTCGAGCATATTTTTGAGGAGAAAGTAAGATGGTAAAGTTTGTATCCAGGTGTAAATAATATGTAGCTGTATTTGTAGAATTTCAACTTTGTTGCACCCCAGTGGAAAGAATCAGTGAAAAAAATCACTTAAAATTCCACATATAGTGGGTTTAAAATATACTTTACCTACCATTACTTTTGTTTTTAGTTATATTTTCAGAAATTAGTGTTGAATATTCACAACAACATCTTTTTCTACCATGTTAGATGGCAGTGGAGGGACTTGGTACAAGCTTGGTTGACAACCTTAGATTCACTGAATTGTGCCAGAATTTGGAGTCAGTTATTGTTTTGTGGAAGTGATTTTGAAATATGCAACAGTAATGGTCTTTTCTCTGTAGTAGTAACTATCCCCATGCATACTTGTTTTGGTCAGTTGCACTTTCAATTACTTTTAACTGCTCCCTGTATTATATGGTACCTCTACTTCATTCTAAATAGGGGAAAACCTTTAATCTCTTGGTTTTTTAATTATGTTTTGGACCTTTATTAGATAGCGCCCGTAGAGAGATGACAATAAACGAGGGAGAAAGATATGCAACAAAGGTCCCCAGCTGGACATGAACTGGGGGTGTTGCTGTTCATGGTCGGCCACTTAACCCCAAAGCCACAGGGGCGTCCCAAAAACCTGTAATCTCTTAAGAGTTAATAACAAATTATTAGTTTTAGACTTGAGGTCACAAACTGTAACAGTTCATCAGCTTTTTTTATACACTCAGTGAAGGCCTCATTTCATGCTTGTGTGTAGGTCAGCAGCCACGTTTTTTGATGGCATACAGCCCAATAACTACTGTATATTGTGTGGTGGAAAAACAAAATTTGTATTCTTTATTATGAGCTAAAATATAAACATTTGAATTGGATCTCTTTTTCATACAATTTCGCATCACCTCCAGTTTATAAAAAGCAATAAAGTCAACAGCTTGCCCTTCAAATTTTTTTTCATCTATTTTTTTTTTCACCACAGTGAGTACTGAGCATCAGTGATCTCTCCTCTCCCTGTTGATTCAGTGCATCATCATATCGATGACTGCCAGCGTTTTTTGTCCGTTTATGAGTCGCGGGGTGCTCAGTGGCATCATTTATCACACTGTCTGCTAGCTGATCGTCATACGTCACACTCAGCCATCCTGACAAGAGCTGGAGGGGGGGGCGGTGGGGGAGGGGGGTGGAGGAGGCTGTCTGATTTGGAGGTGGCCTCTAACTGCCTGGGATCTGTGGGAAGCCTCTCGCAGAGGTGGCTCTGCCATCAGAAGGAAGGGTCGGGTGGAGAGATGGAGAGGGAAAGAGAAGGAGAAAACTTGGCCTCATCACCTCATGCATCTTTAAACAGGCCCACTCGCCTTGTAGCGGAGAGTCATCAATCTTTGGGGAGACACACGAGAAAGAGGGAGACATGAGGAGACAGAGGGAAAGAGAAGGAGTAGGTTAGTGAAGTGGAGTTAAGGAGCCGCTGGGCTGATGCAGTAAGGGTGAGGGGGGGGGGAGAAAATGATGGAGTGATGGTCAGAGGAGTGTGTGAGAGTGTTAAAGGCATCGAGGAAGAAGAGCGCGATGGGCGCAACAAGGGGAGGAAGGGATTAAGCAAGGGAATAACAGGAAACAGGGTAGAACGCGAGAAACAGACATGCAATCTCGGTGTGAAAAAGCAACAGAGAGGTAAAGGCAGAGACGGCAGGGGGAGATGAAAAG
This sequence comes from Scomberomorus guttatus, assembly GCA_038419695.1. NCBI lineage: Eukaryota > Metazoa > Chordata > Actinopteri > Scombriformes > Scombridae > Scomberomorus > Scomberomorus guttatus. Next base: position 14,406,045 of record CM076467.1, read on the forward strand.
GGCAGAGTGAAGATGGAGAGAGGGAAAAGGAGGGGGGGGAGAAGTGAGTGAATAATTGAAGGCCACCGGAGAGAGTGTGCACACAGCTGTCGGCTGATTCTCCACTTGGTCCGCAGGTGGCCTCTTCCCTCAGGTACTGTCAGCTTGAGAGAGTAGAGATGGAAGGAGGAAGGAAGGCAGGCAGGCAGGCAGGGAGGCAGAGATGGAGTGAGAAAAGAAAAGAGAGCAAGGGAGGAGGAAGGAAGGGAGGGAGTGATGTGGAGAGTAGTGGCAGCAGCGGGGGGAGAAGAAAGCAAGAGAGAAGGAGAGTTTGGCAGGAAGAGACACGGAGGAGTGTGATGGAAAGCGGTCAAGACAGACAGGGAGAGTGTTGGAGAGGTGTGGAAGGGATGCAGACAAACACGTTACAAGAGAGAAGATGGGATTTATTGTGGGAAAAAAAAAAATGTTGCTTTGCATTCTGATACTTTGGCAATTGCCTGTCCACAACCCCCGCTCATAACACATGTTGGATTTGTTTGAGATGACAGGAAAGAGTGTTAGAGAGATGTAGAGTATAAGAACACTTAAAAGACCAGAGAGAGGATGATGGCAGAAATAAAAACTCAGGAGGACATACAGTGGTGTTCAAGTTGTTTATACAAGACGTATTTCACTTTACATTATTTCCGTTTTTTTTTCCCTTTAATTTACATTAAGTCCTATATCCACCCCCTTTTAGCTCTGTTTTGGTCTCCACCATTCCACCATGGAATATCTCTGTAGTTGCTAAATGCTCCACTATGTTCACCAGTTTCTTGCTAACAAAAAACGCTGATGAGAGCGGTGAGAATGAATAAAAATAGTAATATAGTAAATAGTAAAGATGCAGGCTGTAAAAAACCAAAACAATGAGTTGAAAGATTCTAAATTGCTCCATGGAGATGATGGGAACTATGGACATTTTTCATCATGATTTTCCTCATCTTTTCCATTATTAAGATAGCATAAACATATTGATTAGTGCAGCTTTAGATTTGAAATTGTATCAATCAAGCTGAAATTATTCAGTCCCATAAAATCTAACAGTCCGTGGCAAACATACACCGATCAGCCAAAACATTAAAACTACTGACAGGCGAAGTGAATAACATTGATTATCTTGTTAAAATGGCACCTGTCAAGGGGTGGGATATATTAGGCAGCAAGTGAACAGTCAGTACTTGAAGTTGATGTGTTGGAAGCAGGAAAAATTGGCAAGTGTAAGGATCTGAGTGACTTTGACAAGGGCCAAATTGTGATGGCTAGATGACTGGGTCAGAGCATCTCCAAAATGGCAGGTCTTGTGGGGTCTTCCCAGTATGCAGTGGTCAGTACCTACCAAAAGTGGTCAAAAGGAAGGACAAGAACCGGTGACAGGGTCATGGGTGCCCAAGGCTCATTGATGCATGTGGGAAGCGAAGACTAGCCCATCTGGTCCGATCCCTCAGAAGAGCTACTGTAGCACAAATTGCTGAGAAAGTTAATGCTTGCTATGATAGACAGGTGTCAGAACACACAGTGCATCACAGCTTGTTGAGGATAGGGCTGTGTAGCTGCAGACTGGTCAGAGTGCCCATGCTGACCACTGTCCACCGCGGAAAGTGCCTACAAACCAAGAGCGCCCAGCTATATGTGGCCTTTGACCCCCTGATATAATCTGCTTACACCAAGACCATCAGAACTGAACCATGGAGCAATGGAAGATGGTGGCCTGGTCTGATGAATCACGTTTCTTTTACATCATGTGGATGGCCGGGTGTGTGTGCATCGTTTACCTGCGGAAGAGATGGCACCAGAATGCACTATGGGAAGAAGGCAAGCCGGGGGAGGCAGTGTGATGCTCTGAGCAATGTTCTGCTGGGAAACCCCTTCATGGCAACGGATAATGTGCCCTGCCACACTGCAAAAATTATTCAGTAATGGTTTGAGGATCATGACAAAGAGTTCAAGGTGTTGCCTTGGCCTCCAAATTCCCCAGATCTCAATCCGATCAAGGTGATCATCTGTGGGATGTGCTGGAAAAACAAAGTCCAATCCATGGAGGCCCCACCTCGCAACTTACAGGACTTAAAGGATCTGCTGCTAATGTCTTGGTGCCAGATAGCAGAGGACACCTTTAGAGGTCTAATAATATACAAATGTGAAGTGAGATTGTTACGTTTTCTCTGTGACTCTGTGTGTGTGCCTTTGGACAGGAATGTTCTTTTGTTATTGTTGAGAGGCCCAACTGGTCTTCCCCGTCCTGTTTCATGCCCAAGAAGGTAATACTCTGGGTCTTGGTGTAAACAGATTATATCAAGGGGTCAAGGGCCACATATAGCTTGGCCCTCTTGGTTTCCTGAGTTTTGGGGATATGTGACTCTTGTTTATCATACATGTACATGTAAATGTATATCTGCCATTGGTTGTGATCATATAAGTTGATACACTGACCATTCACAGATCATTTCTCCGTTCCTTCTGGAACCATAATAGAGTAGATTTGTGTTTTCATACAATTTCCACAACAATGTAAACATTGAATTCTGTGTATGCATGTACTGTATGTTGCCATGACATGATTCAAAAGAGAGAACACAAAGTAAATGGCCACAATCCCTCTGCTCTGTCTTTTTCTCTCTTTCTGTTTTTTATTCCTGTTGACGGAGACTGTGTGGGCGTCCTGTAAGATCTGTGTTGAGTGCAGAGTGGACCTGGCTCTCATCTCATCCACTTTCAATGAGGATTATCTGCCACTCTCCCCGTCTCTCTCCATGTAAAGTGGAATTGTCTTTCAAATACATGGCTATACATACAGTATCTCTTAACAAGTGTTCATTTGGCAAGCTTTGCTGGAGGTTGATGTGTGAGACAAATGAACAAAAACATATACGCAAACATATGCAAGACGCATTCAGATGCACACATGCTACTATAACACGCAGGCGGAGGTGAATGCCACTGTCTACTCTGTTTCTCTCAAGTTTCTCGCAATCCTCCCACCTCCTTTCTCGCTTCATCCCGCCCTCCTGCGGTCAGATTGACAGCTTGGGCGAAGAGGGAGAGCAAAGGGAGAAAGGAAGGCCCTGAATAAATGAACAGGCAAATAAGTGAGCGCAGGACAGGTAATGGAACTCAGAAAGCACGGTGGGAACGGAACAGTAAAGCCTAGTGATGTAAAGAGGAGTCAATAATTGAATAGGCGATTCATTATTGATCCCAGCTCTTTGTGAATTCATAAGAACCTGGGAGGTAGCCAGACCAGAAGAGTTAAAATCAGGACCAAGCAGTGGATACAGTTTTTGGGGGTTCAGGGCAGGTTAAAGGGTGTATAAATGCCCAGGGAGGAGGAACTTTTCTTCAGAGGTGGAGATGGTGGTAGATATACACATGCAAGGTCAAAGAGAGGCACATGTCTGCAAAAGGCTACAGGAGGGTCAGGAGGTCACAGTCAAGAAGCTAATTAAGGTCAATTTAAGACAATGTCAGGTCGACAGCGGCTGCAAAATGATTGACGTGTCATTGAGAACGCCACCCTCTTTCTGTCACTCAACAGAGGGAGAGTCTGTTGAGGACACACCGGCAGGTCACTCTGAGGGTAACGCAAGCTCAGTTGGCATTCATTTTAATGTGAACTCATTCATGACAAGTTGGAAAATTTCATATTTTTGACCCACGGAAAACCCAACTGAACCTTTGCATAAATTAATTTTTAAGACCCATGGACAGTCAGACCTGATCCAAATAGACCTGAGGATAATTAAGCCGGACCCGAAATGCGGCTGACCCGAACAGACACAATTAGAGCGATAAGACCAACACTAAAAGCGATATGATGTGCCACCAATTAACAAGCACCTACGGTCAAAGAGAGTTGCATCTACATATGCTTTTTCCCTGCACTCAATAGTTCACACCATTAAGTGAAGGGATACTCTACAGATACAGAGTCTGCTCTGATCAGAAAATACTGAAAAATGTCCACCATATTTTCCTTATGTCCTATGTCACGTCATCAGATGTATAGTTTTGTCCAAACCCCAAAGATATTTAGTTTACAATGATATAAAACAGAGAGGCAGCAAATCCTCACATTAGAGGAGCTGAAACCAGATGTAATTTTGGCATTTTTGCTTCATTAGAATTACTGATGATTAATCAATTATCCAAAAAGTCTCAAATTAATTTTTCTGGTGAACTAATCGATTAACAAATCATTGCAGCTCTGCTTGGATGTTGAGAACCTGCAGTTTCCCCATTTGACACAAACACATTATTAAGCCAATTTTTGGCTTTAAATAATGTTGCTTCAGTAATTATTTTCCTTGCTTGTTGAGGGTAAAATTGGTAACTGCCACCACAAGCATCTGCAGCTGGAAGTTATCATAACAAAACAGCTCTCTGGCTTCTTAGAAGATGTTTCATTTTGTCTTTCTTTTTGAATGCCAGAAGCATGTCTAAGTCAAGAATTGACACTAATAATCAGTTATCTCTAAAGGATTTGTGTAACATATGACCTGCATTCAAATGTATTTGTTATAAGATAAATCTGTGTAGATTCATCTCGGTCATCCAGGTAGTGAGATATCTAACAGTGTTCTTCTTCACCAGCTCACTGGACTGAGTTGTTGTTGGATCATATTCACTTCCGAGGTGTATATGAGCGAGACACTTGAGCCCCCACCAGCTCCGGGCCTTCTGTTCTTTACATGAGCTGTGGGGGGAAAAAAGTGAAAAGACACATTTTTCCATCAAGGAGATCAATAGAGTATCACAAAAACAATTATTCTCTCTACTCTTAAATTGGCATGCTTCAACAGTGTAATTTGTTAACCTCCTCCAAACATTTCCTCATGCTCTCCCAGCCCACAGTACAAAGCTAATAGTCCAATTGATTTCAGTGGCATGATTTGTGTTTCGGCATTTTTCCTCTTCAGCAGTGAATCGGCACATAACAAGCGTAATAATGGATAATAAAAGGAAACAGACGTGATTACACCAAGTAAAGATACTTGTTATATATTAGAGGAAAAGTGTGACCATCCACCCATCACAATCATTGGTATCCAAAAATACATTTCCTGAAAAAGGGGCATGTGATGCCCCGCCATGTCTGACTGCACACATTCTCTCTGTTGTTCTAACGCCATCACTCTGTCACTTTGAATATTTCAGAGATGTGTCTGTCAGTCTGTCAGTTGTTTTTTTTGTTTTTGGATGATGAGTTGATCGCCACTCGGGTTTTGAATAGAAGTGCGTTTACTTTTCAAAAAACTTCCTTCCTTTGTGATTTTTTTTTTTTTTGGAAAAAAGTGGTACAAGAGATATTTTTGCTGCCTTTTCTCAAATTTGCAGGTCCGTCCCAACTGATAGCTTAGTTTTCATATCAGATTTTTTTGATTTCCCTTTTGTTTTGCTCTTTTTTCTGTCTTGTATTGAACAGTTGCCACAGTGGGTGCTGTTGTGGACCTGTGATGTGTCTGTGTGTGTGTGTGTGCTTGTGTGTTTACAATCCTTTGGTATCGCTTGTGTTTCCACTTTGCAGGCTTTGATAGCACAATGTCTTGGGCGGTAGGGGAATGGGCTTTAGAGAGCCGGCTTCATGTCTTCTTTTATGTCCGTTTGAAAAGTTGTAGAGGAAGATATCTTAGGGGCCTTTTGAGTGTACATCGTTTGAATATAAACCTGGTTGGAACATGTTGCATTACGCTGCATTTTGAGCCATTTAACTGTTCTGTAATCCAGGGTGATTTACAATAAGTCAGAGATTCAGTGGCCTGCTCAAGGACAGAAAGTTTTTGTGAGGTGCCAGTTACATGACAGTAGCTAAATCCCTGCCCTTGAACAGAGATTGCCATATCATATTTTAGCAACCATAACTAGCTTACTACCTACAGTAGTAACCTAGCATTACTTCTGAGTTAGCATATTGTTAACTAACTATGACTGTCTGTTATGGCCAAAGTATTTGAATCTCTTGTAAATGAACAATTGTAAAAAAAAAAAAAAAATGTGATAATAATATTCTCAGTTAAAGGTCCAGTGTGTAGAATTTAGTGGGATCTAAAGGCATAGGCATATGATGAAAAGTTGGGTTTTAATGTGCACATTGATAAATTATTGAAAAAGCTTAGGCTTAGGCTGAATTGGGCTTTTTTTCCGTTTAAAAAATGCTTTCCGTTTGAAGCCAGAAATGTTTCTCTTCTTTTACTCTTTTACTCTGTTCTATCATGTGAAATTGTTGTATTTCTGTCTTCTTCATGGATCATCAACTCATTTTCTTGCCTGACATGCAGCTTTAGCGTCAATCTTTTAACACAATATAATGTATGTAGCCAGCAAGTGCATATGACCACTTTACAGGGTTCTTGTTTTAAAGTTATTCAGTCTGAAACATTAAAAAATCAGCAGGACACGGCGTTTTCAACTAATTCAAGTAGCTAATGTTAGCTTAATTCGCTAGCTAGCTAATTGATTGAATAAGCTAGTGACACTTGTCATTTCAGCCAACAAAATCAATGGTTGCCAGCAAGAAATACTTTTCTCTACCTCTGTCTGAAATTAAGGACCCATAGTTTCAAAAATTACTAATAATTTCAAGTCGTAAATGTGCCTGTTTTTACTGTAAACTGTGTATGTGCCAGAACGGAAAGCTACAGGCGTAGCAGCAGTAACAGTCGGTTGTTCTAACCACCAAACAAGACAGTCAACATTTTTATCACATGAAATCAAAGTGTTACTCCTTCTGACAGAAATAAACTGCTCTCTAAAATGTATTCACACCTATCTGTGACTTTGATACACTGTTTTCCAGGTTGAAACAAATTAGCGGATTCACAGAAGTGTGGCTGTGTCTCATTAAAAGCTCTATTTTTAAAAATTATATACTTCAATAAGGTGCTGTCTTTGACTCAAGTTGCCGCCGCCACATCATGCTTGAGGCTTGCAAATCTCAGAGAAGCAGCTATCTATAACTCTAATGCTAGACTTTGCACTTCTCAGCTTTGCAGGATATTCCTTTTCCAGGGGCAAAGTTAATTTTCACCAATTGTGGCTCATCCTGTGTTTCAATTACATTTCTTTTGTACTTGAATTTTCTATATCAGTATGCAGTGGAGGGTTAGCAGCCAGCGAGCCAATGGAGGCCACTGAGGGGATTCAAAAATGATGAATTAACACTATATGTGATTCAAAGACTCTAAGATGACCTGATCTTTTGTTGTCTAGTTCTCTTTTTCTGGCTCGTCTTGATTTCTTTCCCTCTTGCTTTCACTCTCTTTCACACAATCACACTCGTATCCATCTGTACCATCTCTGTCTCTTTTTCTCAGTTTCTGTCTCTCACTCATGCACATGTCCACAGGGGAGCGCCGGGAGTGGATGGAAACTCTTCAGACGGCCATGCGCCCCCCCGCCTGCAGCTCCCAGAAGCGCTCCAACAGCCTCCCCCACTCGTTCTCCACAAACAAGCGAGGCTTGCTGGAGCTCCGCGGTTACAAAGGCAGAGTGTTGGTGTCCCTGGCGGGGAGTAAAGTCAGGCTCTGCAAAACAGAACAGGTACTTCCAACACCGCCGGGACTTCCTCTCTACAGCATGACAGCTTCCTGTTTGAAAAAGGAAGATAATAATCACAGTCTATTTGAAGCAGATGAGACGGAGATGGAGATGTACGTGAAAGAGATGGAGGTGTTCATGAATGTGTAATGCAGAAAGTAAATATATGTGTGAAAATGCTGGAGGGTTTCCTGAGATATACTGTGCTCTATTTTTGGTTGGTACAAGCACACTTTGGCACACAGGAACGACTGGGTGTGGCCAACTAACTTTTGCAACTTTGTTGACCAGACATTCATGTATAATGATTGGTCTGCAGAGAAATATGGAGAATAGGTTGAAAAAGAATGCGTGTATAGTTAATGTATAGTTGGTGGTCCAAGTCCAGTTAATAGCAGATGGAACTGGGAAGATCTTCAATAATAGCCAAAAAAAAATCAGCCTTTCACTCATGAACCCATCAAGGTGCTAGATACAAAAATTTGCTTTGTCTCCCAAGTGGCCACCTTTCGAGTCAGGCAGCAGACCTAACGGCATCAGCAATTGCATTTCCCTTGTTTACTCTTAGCAGCAAATTGCCCTTTATTTTTCAGATCTTGCAATTCATACATACAATTTGGTTGTACCCTATTGGGTCACTTTCAAGCATTTTTATCACACCACAGCCACCGAAATGCTCTTATGGTTGCCCAAGGGCCTCTTTGGTTCACCCATAATCACTTTGGTTCGCCAAAATTTTGTTATGGTCATCAAAAGGGCCTTTGTAGGGTTGTTTCCCCTTTTGAGTCCTGTTGTGCTGGTGCCATGCAACTCTTGGAACACTTTCATGCTCACTAGAGGATAAATCCTTTCAATTTAGGTGATATTGCCCTTCCACTGGCGCCAAATTTTACAATTTCGAGTTGTATGGTAAAAATCAAAAGAGCAGAGGTTGAGATCTTTTGACTTTTAGATCCCTAAAAATAGGTACATTTTTTTGTCAATGCAACATTTGTGTTGTCAGTCTTGTTAGGCTTAATTTGTAATACACTCTGGATGCGCAGCGCCAATTTATGTTCATGTTCTGTGCTTTGTCTTTACTGAAATCATTATGTGCAAGTTTATTTCTGAGTTTGAGCATCTACTTTTAGTTTCAGGCAGTTTGTAGCTATAACATTAATCTTCACAGACTATAACAGAAGTGAGTGACAAGATGACAAAACTTTGGAGGATAGATATATAGCAAAGGGAAGGTTTGTTGCCACTGACAAATTGTAACTTGGAATACTTCTTTATTGTTCTCTTAAAGAATAGTCTGTGTTTTGTTTTTCACTGCAGTCTAATTCCTTTTGAGTGACAATTTCGCAATGCAGTCTCTGCAAAACTTTTAAAGAGAGACAACAAAGGAGAGTGATGTGAGGAGACAAAAGAGAGTTGCACTAAGACTGGCGTGTTGTCTGCTGAAATTTGTAAAGTTTAGTATTGACCATCTGTCCATACGCGGGTGTGGCACCTATCGATGGCTGTCAGCATTCAGTTATTTTTGTGGACGCTAGCCGAAACCCACACTTTTGTCTGTGCAACTGCAGTTTCACCTGAGTGAGTGTGAGCTGTCGGAAGCAGACAGGTGTCACAATGTTATTAGTATGCGAGGATCCTCCAACTGCAGCGCCGTGTCCAGTCACATCTTTATGCAAATACTTAGTGCAGAACAGCAAGGCAGAGAGGGAGAGGTAGCAAGGGATGACAAAATACGGTTTGTTCAAAAAGTTGATACTATTCAAAGATGACATTACTGACTCCATTTTTTTAAGGTTCACAATATTGGTAGGACAAAATATTTATACCAGTATTTTGTCTGACTGAACTGGAGTCTGGGAGGGGGTGTTAAAGCTCCAACATGTTTGTGTGACCTTTTAAAAACTTTAAAAAGCATTTTTCCATTTGTTTAAACTCACCATTTCCAAATCTCTGAAATTTGCACACAAGTTATCACATTAATGAGTGAATACATTATAGGAAGAGAGAAACAGCTTGTTTTGAGAAGACAAAAATGTGTTCTGTGTTTTCTTTTTTCTAAATAATTTTTCAATGTTTTTTTTTTTTGAATTAAGATTTTTATTTTAGCTTATTTTTCCCTCCAGTTAAAAAGTGCACTTACCAACTGATTCAAGACTTTAATTAAACATTTATAAAAATAGGATTTGCCACAGTGATCTCACTTAATAGCTATACATTGAGTAACTTGTTGGACTATCAGTCAGTATTTTTTTATTTTCTAGAACTGAAGACCCAAATATATTCTGATACATGCAGTATTCTGGTGAAATGGACTTTTTCGAGGTAGGACTTTGTGTGACTTGGACCTGCTGAAATTGTGTTAGATGGCAACCAGCAAGCAGAGAAAAAAGTCTAAAAAAGGTTAGTCTGGTCTTTACCACAGTGTGGATTACTTACTGTTAGGTATACTCTCGTCTTGTTTTTGCAGGTAACAACCAACTACCGGATATATTGGGTTTTAAAAGTTAGAAAAACCTGAAATGATGTCCCCTGGGTAATGTACTACTTGCTTGTAGTGTTGAAAGTGTCTGAAAGATGGAAACTTGTATATCTCTGCTTCTGATGATCATTTATAATCCTTTAAAGTGCTTCTCTAGTGTTGGGGACTTTTGAGAGACGGATAAAAAACTAAACAGTCAAAATCAAAGCAGCAGGGGTTGAAATATCAGTACTTTTAATCCCTAGTATGGGTCACGCTCTTGCCAAGAGGTAGATGAGAAGGTCGATACCACTCTCATGTCTGCGTTAAGTATGGAGCTAGAAGCAGGAGGTAAAGCTTTGCTTCCTACACAAACAGAAATAAAAAAAACAAGTCGTGGTTTTACAGGGATTTAAAACCATAACATGAGACTGGTTGTTATTTTTACTTAGTTAATTAGTGAGGTTTAGAGTATTTTTGGACTTTGGATGTTGCCAGGCTAGCTGTTTTTTTTTTCTGCTTTCAGTCTTTATGCTAAGCTGGTCGGCCACTGTTTGCCAAGAAATAGTTAGTTAGTTGAGACTTGTTGTATTTTTGAATTTATTTATGGAAAGATTAAACAAACAACATGTTAGTGGGGTTTAAAAGGCACTAGTAGGTGTATCTATTGAATTTTGGATGCAGCCAGGCTAGCTGTTTCTACCTGCTTTTCAGTCTTTATGCTAAGCTAAGCTTCATTTGCAGTTTAGCAGCTCGTAACTATTTCTTGTCAAGTGAAACCACAGACTTGTCATCTTTACATTTCTGTTTGGTAACAGAATAAACAAATGAGATAGAACATGTTAATTTGGGAGCTGTAGAAATGCCGGTTGGCATATGGTTAAACTTCGGGCAGAGCAAGGCTAGCAGTTCCCCCCTATGCTAAGCTAAGCTAATTGCCTCCTGGCTGTACTTTGTAGTTGAGGTTACGGTAAGATGACTTGTAAACTGAGCTCCATTTCAGTGGAGTTCCCCTCAGACACACTGTTAAAGTATTAGCATTCATACTTCATGCAGACATAATATAGGAAGCATTGTCACATGACCAAAGGGCCCAATAAGTCAGGGTAGTCCTTTAAGTAGCCTGTTTAGTATTATTGTTTACTTTGAGTATATTCTTACAGGCTAATAGTAATCACTCTTTTTGATAAAGTGAGCTTACATCTTCTCTTACCTATGGAATAAAGGAGAGATAAGTTTCTCTTGAGTCTTTCTTATTTGATGTCAGTCCAATTAAGCCCTGAGAGTCCCTGCTCACGTAGAGAGACTGTACTCTCCGCCTACTCCTGTCCCGGCAGCAAGATATCCTATCTGAGATGGAAAGATACCTTGTAGCAGTGATACTATTTCTTAAAGTGCCTCACACGTATTTGTGTGCATATTTGATAATGCTACAGGCATTCATCTCATTTCCATCCCCCCTTGGCTCTCATTTCGTTTCACTCGCTCTTGTAGTTTTGTTGTTTGCCTTTCATTATTTTCTTCATTAGCGTGAACAAACATCTTTGCTAGAATTCTCTTTTGGGTATCACTGCATGTCAGCACATTTCCACTTCCTTGATCTGAGACAGCGGGACAAACGGAGGGAAAGAGAGAATCAGAGAGAACAAATTAATTGTATTATTTCAGCTTACAAGCTAAATCCCCGGCATAAATGCAGCAGCGGCGGCAGTGCATTTCACAGAAAAGGAAAGGCGACGGCAAGTGAAAGACAAGAGACAGAAACAAAGAGATAGAAGAAGAAAGATGAAGTGAAACGGATAGAATAGAATAGAATTCCTTTATTGTCATACAACGAAATTGAGAATGGAGGGAGCGATTTCAGTGCAGAGGTCGCATGAGTGAGAAATGAGCGTTGGTGGTTTGGAAGAAAGAGAGAGAGAGTGATGGAGAGCAAGAGTGCAGGGAGGGAGGTAGACCGTTGCCCCGTTCAAGTTCAGTGGAGTGGAGTATTTAATCTAACATGATGAACGAGCTATTGGAAACATCATCCTCCCAGCTCCTCCTTCACCACCCCTACCCCATTTCTCACGGACCGTAAGCCCTGTGATGGAGCTGTGTTTAAGGTCATTTAAACACCAAGGTAAAGAAAGTCAGAAACAGTGTGCAAAGTGTGTCGCCTGCTTCTTCACGCCCGACACACACACGCATACACGTTTACTCTTCTTGCCATGGGCTGCATAGGCATAGAGTGGTACAGCGAGAGTAACTTGTTAAAGTCTTATCATCTCATACATCACAAGTGCTCTCTGGTTTGTGTTCACTCTGGTAGCTGAGGAATTGATTGATTCTTTTTTTTTTTTTTGGATGGATCATTTTTCTTGGTGTCATCTTTTATTTAATGTAGTTTCCCACTAAGTTAGATGAACCCAGGTTTTAAAACCTTGGTTCACAATTGGCTGAAACAAAAAAAGCTTACCAGATATCTTTCTCTCGCTTTAATTCCTACTTAAGAAAAGCTCCACATACAGTAAAGCCTTCACTGGTGGAAAAGGTAATCTATGTATATAATAACGGCAAGGCTGAGGATTTAATTAATCTCTGCTTTAATTAAATCTGCTTCTCATTTGCTCTTCTCAAGATCTTTGTAACAATTAACATCATCCCAAGACTGCAAGCTTGTTTTATAGAATTTGTGACACAAGAGTGTGTCTGCCTTCACCAAGGACCTCCTCTTATTATGCATTTGTTTCTTTTTGCACCTTTACACCTAAAAGACACAGTTATCAGAAATCTTAAATAATGTAGTGTGTCCATTTACACTTGTATTTATTGTTTTTTTTTTTTCTTTTTTGGCTACAACATTGCTGATATGGCGAATGTGTTAGCTAACAGTTGTCTGTTTACACATCGAGCAGACATGGAGCAACGTTAGCATTCTTTTGAAGTCTTGTTTCTTCCCACCTGCCCCACCAGCAACTCCTGAGGGAAATATCTCTTTAAACGGTGCTGGTGTTCATTAGCTAGTTGCTAACTTTGTCTGTCTGCTGTTTGGTGCTGAGCAGGTAGCATACGTGGGTTTATCAGAAAGTTTTCGCTGATAATGGCTGCATGTTGGCGCTGGAACTGAAGCTTAGCCAAAACAGTAAAGTTGTGTGTTGGGAAAAACAGAACAATCAGCTGAAAGATGCTAAAATGTTCCATAGAGTTGAGATAGATATAGATAGATATAGTTTTTATTGTCCCACAGGAAATTTGTATTCACAGCCTGTACATATTCCACACAGAAACATACACATAGGCTAATGCCAGCATACTAACACACTCAAAGTGACCATTTTAACATGCGAATGTTTAGCAGAGATAATACTCATTATCTTAGTTTAGCGTGTTTGCATGCTAACATTTGCTCATTAGCACTAAACTCAAATTACAGCTGGGGCTGATGGGAATGTCGTGAATTATGCAAATATTTGGGCTCAAACAGACCTATCAGACAAAGTAAAAATTTTACCTGGTGGTAGAGTGAAGACAAAAATTCAGGGGATCCCCAGAGTCATTATAACATGTCATTAAGAGACATTGTCTCTACAAAATTTCAGATCGTTGTTGAGATATTTCATTCAGTCCAAAATTGTGGACTAACCGACTGACAAACCAACCCGACAGAGGTTAAAACGTCTCCTTACTTCAGTGCAAGAAATATTTTCACAGAGTATATTTTTGTTTTTGCCTACGATATTATACTCTGAACATTAAGTTGCATTTTGTTCAGGCCCAAATATAAGTGTATGTTGTGTTTGTTAGGCCTCTTTCTTTTTCTATCTTTTGTCTCTGTATATTTAACTGAATTATTTGTCTTTTACTGCCTCTATTTTTAATCCAATAATCGTCCATGGCTCCTCGCTTTCCTTGGTCTCTCTGTCTCACCGCTTGATGTTTAGAATAATCAAAAGTCTTTTGTCTCCATTGAGATTGAGTGTGCTCTTTTAAACTCACCTACCTCTCAGCTAGACAGTCTTACCCTGCATGCTTTTAGAGCAACTTAAGTGGTTGAGCGCACATGGAATTGTAGATAGAAGTGGAGGCCACCTCTAGTTGTCTGGCTTCTTTTAGAGCAGCTCGGCACTGTGGAGTGACTGACTCACACAATAAGAGGTGGGATAGCTGTGAAAGAAATTATAATTGGATGCATGACTAGAATATTTAAAGAGGGCCTTTGCTCAGCACTTCCGTCATTTTGGTAGGCAAAGTAAAAAAAAAAAAAAAGTTGGTACGCTACTTGTACAGTAACAGTTAGTTATGTTGAATATTTATTGGCAGGGAGATTACCAAGGCCCTATATTAAAAGTACACTCCTCCCTCCAGAGATAGTTTGACCAATCAACTGATTCCTGCCTGGTACAAGGTAGAAAAGTCAAACATTATATCTGAGATCAGTGATGATAGCAAAGTTGCCTTAACCAGCGACAGCTGGACAAGCGTTTTGTAGGACCATTATCTTACAGTGACAGCACACTGTCTTTGAGGGAAAGATGAGACAGACAATACTCAAAACAAAAGCAGTCTATAAAGCGCAAACAGGACCAGTGTTGGCTGAAGAAAGTTAGTGACATTTTGCAAGAATTTGGCATAATCGATAAAATAGTAGCCGTCACTGTTGACAATGCTGCGAACATGGATGTGGCAATAAAAAGGCTACAATTCATATAGCTAGGCTGTTTTTGCACACACACTTAATCTCGGGGCACAGAGTGTCTATTCTGCAGCATCAGTGGCAAAACGGACAGCCGAGATCCGGGATGTTGTCGTCTGGATGAAGAGATCATCCATGGCGAAGACTGTGCATCCCTCAGTTGACTTCATTTGACCCTTTTACAGGACAGCTCATTTAAACTGAAGTCTCAGCAGTGCATGATGTGCATTTTACAGGTCTTAAAATCTGTTAACACAATGCAAGTAACATAACATAAATCTCATGTCTTACTATGTAACTACACCATATAAAAACTGGATCTCATATAGATAAGATGAGATAACAAATGATGCACTGTCCGACCGAGCTGAGCCATATTTACAGCGGGGAGAGCAGCGGCTCATCTCTGCCTCCTCCGCAGGCTGATTCAGGCAGGCTCCTCTCCCCGCTGTCTGAGACACTAAATATGGCTCAGCTCAGCCGGACAACCACTGGACAGCTTTGACTTTCTGTGTCGGTGCACTTCAGTTATAGTGATTGTGAAACCACCTGATGTTAAAACATATCTTCATTTACCAGGGTCATACTTGTTGTGTTGACAGTCTCGGCAAGAATTTATAGCACTATGATTGCCTAATCGGACATAGTGACCATCATGAAAGACAAAAATATCATGTAGTCTGATGCCGGCATTAAGCAGGCTGCCTGGGTAAACCTGTCCAAGCTGTACCAGAGTGATAGCATCAGAAACTTTCTTGAAGAGGCCACTGCATTAGACCCACGTTTCAAACACAATGTGGAGGACAGCACTGTCTGTGACCAGGTCAAGGAGAAGTTGATGGCAGGAAAGCTGTCTGTGTCTGAGCAGCCAGCAGAGCGTGACCGTGGAGAAGATGGTGTAACAATGCAGTCAGAGGAGGAGAAAAGACAACAAAGAGAGAGTGACAAAGAGGAGGAGCAGCCACCTCACTGCAAGAGGGCTATAATGTCTCCGCCGGAGGAGCTTTTTGCTGCTGAACATGACCTTAAGATGAAAATCTGAAAATCAAACAGCACCACGTCCATCCAGCGCCAGACTGACAGAGAGCTGAAGACGTACCAAGAGCTGCCACCAACAGTGACATCTATTGACCCTGCTGCCTGGTGGTGGAACAAAAGAACCACATGTCCTTTGCTATCAGAGGTGGCCTTTTCATATTTGTGCGTGCAGGTCTCCTCAACCCCTAGTGAGAGGGTTTTCTCCACTGCTGGAGACACTATTTGCCCAGAAAGATCACGCATACTCCCAGAAAAGGCTGATTTTTCTTAACAAGAACTGTTGAGTTAATTGTTGCATACATCTTTAACATACCCTCTGTGTTTATTGACTTTGTTTATTTGGTTGCAGCTAGGTGTTGTGCAGTTGAGTTCTCGCGTTTTGCCCCTATTGCTCAGACAGACTTTTGGAGCCATTTCTAACATTGCTGTAATATTTCATTATTTCGCTGCTTTTAGTGTTTCAAGTGGAACACACAGAAACCAATAGCTGTGTTTTGCGCTTTTCATGTTTGCAAGGATACACTAGCAAGGAGAAAACTAGCACAATGTTTTTCTATAGCCCTATTTTTCTGGAGTGTTTCTTAGGGCCTTGGTAACTGACAGACATGATTAGTTATTTCAGTTTCACATTGGCAATGCTTTATAGAACAACAAAACTTAAAGTGGTCGAGCACTGGAATCTGTACTACAATAGGGACCTTTTTCACAGTAGCAAATTCCACAGCATCCACTATAAAATGTATGTACTGACTGTGGATCATACGTTTTTATTGTATGTATTTACTTCAGTTTTTATTATTTAAACATTTTACCTCTTTTTTTTTTTTTTTTTTTATATTGGAACTGAAAGTGGGAATCGGTAAGCAGAATTGGAATCGATAAAATTCAAATGATACCTAACCCTAATGGTATGTGGGAAAAAAAGTAGCCATAAAATCACGCATGCGTGTAGATATTCGCCTAAGGGCCTTCTCCCCTCTCTCCCTATAAGCACCATTATTGCCACCTACCCCTTGGCTGTTGTAATTGGGTGAGTTATTTTTACCTCTAATGCCTTTCCTTCCTCCATGCCTGTATCTCTCCATCCCTCCTTCCCTCCATCCTTGGTGAATTAATTGGAGAGGGCAGGAGGCCACGGCACATATTGGGCAGGTAACGAGTGGCGAGGGCTGGACGTCCGCTAACACCCGGCGCTCTAATTGGCTGCCTGAGAGGGATGAGGGTCATTAGGTATACAGTAGGTGCACTGCTTTGCTCTCTCATCACACTCACACACTTGCATGCACATACATTGAGACAGGCAGGGACGGTGATGCATGTATATGCACATACAGACGCCTTCCTCTCCCATATATCCACCCGGTGTGAAACAGCAATTTCCAGCAATACATGTAAACCATTTGTCCTACTGTGTTTGAATTACAGCCGTCTGTTTTCTTAAGATACTCGGCTGAACTGAATGGTTAGAGAGAGTGAGCTTTGAATGAGGATGGTTTAAACTCCGTCACCCCCGCGCTCTCATTATCGCGTCATGTGTCTTCAAACCTCAGAACATACTGAACTTAAAAGAGCAATGACTGTACGCGGTTATAATTGATAGGATAGAGAGGCAAGTTTCTGTGGCTTCCCGAGCCCTCACATCAAAACTTTTAGCTCAATTAGGACCTGGCCGTACAGTGAATTTCACTTGTCTCACTCACGCTGTCTCGCTCCTTTCCTTTTCCTTATCTCTCTCTGTCTATCCCTTCTCCTCTTCTGAGCTCCGAGTGTCTTAATTACTCATAACGCTTCATCGGACCCGAGTTCTCCACACTAGCCTGTCGCTATGTTTCTACTCCACTCGCTCTGTCCCAGCAGGCTTTTCAGTATCATTGTGCAGAACTGCTAGGAAAAGAGAATAAATTGCTTGAGTTTTACACCGCAGTCCTCTAAATTTGTTTGAAGTAGTCGAATTGGGGCTAATGATGGTCAAATGAAGATTTTGACAACATTAGCCCCAATTGAACCAGCCCACACAATACTGAAAGATCAGGTTGGAAATCTGGTAAATTTATAAGTGACTTCCTCCTTGTGCAAAACTTGGCTGCATTGAGAAGTTTGTAGCTAATTAGTTGATAAATTCTGCAAGAGACGTGGCAGCGCTCTCCCCCACATACACACACACACACACACACACTCCTTTGCGCTGCTAGGCCATGTATTCCCAAAAAGCACCTAATCAACAAAGACGGTGTCGATTCACTTCCCTCTCTTTGTTTGGTGTAATTAGTGTAAATGGTTTTGCTGGTGAACAGTTAGAACAGAAACACACATGCTTCATAGCTGGCACAGTCTGGGCAGCATTTAGCGCTCGCTAAGGCAGCATTTTAATTTCGCTGTTGAGGAGTATTGGCCCAGGTCCTGTTTTGCTCTGGCTCTGTCTACACACACACACACACACACACACACACACACATACTCCTTTCTGTCAACTGCTCAGCTGACCCCTCGCCCGTCTCACCCACTGTTAGCAAGGTTTGCCAAGACCTTCTTTCACTTATACTTTCTCCCTCCTTCCCCTTCTTTTGTGTTCTTGCTGTCTTTCTCTCCTCCATCTTTTGACTCATGTTTTCTGGCTTTCTCTGCGCACCTCAGCGGTGGAATAAAGTGTGTACTGTAATGGGTTTTTTTTTTTTGTGATGTTGTGCCTATATGTGTGTGGGTGTAGGTGCATTTCTTCTGTCTTCCTGTCGGTTTTTCTGCCTCAGCTCAGAGCTCTAGGCTATAGAAAATGGTCTAAACTGTTGTGAATGTTGAGGGTGAAGTGGGAAAGGGAGCGGCGGGGTGTGCTGCACAGTTATGCTGGAGCTTATGAAAATGGTGCCTCTGCATCTAACCCCTATTTCTGAAATGGGCCTCAGAAAACATGTAGACTGAAAGCTCAGGGTTTGTTTGGATTCCCCAGATGCACCTTTGCCTTTCCGCAGATTTTTGCTGTTGCACACAGGTACACACGCACGCACACACTCCATACAACCACACACATTAGCAATTAGCCTCCCTTTCTGTCTCTCTTTAACACTTGCACGCGTCAGGCACAGACCCGGTTTGTACGCCATTGGTAAGATGGGGGGTAAAAAAAGCAGATGACTGTTCGGTGTGTGTGATTGGTCTGTCACAAACTATTTTCAGCAGACCTCTCTCACACGTCTAACTCTATATCCAGTGCCATTTCCTAAAAAAAACAAAACAGTCCACAGGAAACAGGGCAGCAGAGACTGAGAATGTCCCTGCAGTGATTGTGGGTCTCCCTTAGTGTTTGTTGTTTGATGGAGGACCCTAAAAACATTTTTTTTAAATTAAAGACTGAGAAGAATGGAGCAGCCTATAGCTCAGTTCATGTGATATTTTTTCTGCCACTTATCTGGGTTTAAGTCGCAGTGTTAGCTGCCCAGATGCCCTTCTCCCTAGCTACTTCCTCCAGCTCATCCAGGGGGATCCCAAGGTCCTGGGGGTCTACTTCCAGTTGCTTGGTATACCCCCTCTGGAAGGGATTCAGGGGACATCTTGGCACATTTTAGGATGAAGTAACAGTGTTTCTACTCTGAACTCCTTCATTAGCCTGTGTTAGCCTGAGTAAGCCCAGAAACCATGAGAGTAAATAGTAATGGAAGCAATGGAAAATTTATTTTGCTTGCTTGAATCTGTCGTCTCATTCTTTCAGTCACTACTGAAAGGAAATATTTTTAGCCGTTTAGGTTGTAACTGATGAAAGTGGTTAAAATATGATACAAGGATACAAGGTAAAAGTCTATTTTCCGGCACAGCCAAATATTCCAATCAAAACAAGACACAAGTGAATGAAAAATGTTTTAGTGTAGTTAAAACTGCTCCAGTATCTGTTTCAGCACAGTGCAACAGTTAATGTTTTTTTACCTTTGACTTAAAAAGAATAGTTAAATATGCCAAGAGTAAGTTGTGAAGATTGAGACCACTTTCACGCTACGCTAAGTATGCTGGAGCAAGGAGGTGATGAGCTTAGCTAGCATTAAGGTATCAGCTAGCCTCACTCCAAAGTAAAAAAAAAAAAAAAAGAATACTAGCAGCACCTAGTAATTAATACATTGTATATGGTTTGTATAATTTGCACACCAACAGACATTTTAAAAAGTTTTTGGTTTTACAAGAAGTTTTTACGCAAAGCTAGGCCTCATGGCTCTAACGCCGTACTTAACGCAGAGACATGAGAGTGGTAACTCTCAGCAAGAGAAGCTTTCATTTGTCAAAATGCAGAACAATTAACTTCAAGTGCTGTGGAAAAATAAGAAAAAGTGGCTGTTGTGCATGCTTTTTTAGTGGTTGCACTGTACCAACCATACAATTAATTATTATTAAATTTACAGGTCTCCTTCTCCTTGTTTGTGTTTTTCAGGACTATAACGCAGGCCTGGCTATTGCTGAAGTGGAACTGACTGCTGCCAATATTAGAGACGTGGACCGCAGGGGCTTTGAAATCAACACACCCTTCAAGAACTTCTGGTAAATGTGCACTCCATCCCTGCATGCATATGAGTAGGCTATGTGTGCAGCGTGTACGTTGGCATATGCGCGCACATACACCTTTGTGTCTGTGTGTTTAGTCTTGCGCCCCCCTCTCCCACAACAAAGAGCTGTTGATGTTACATTGTGTGATGCATGATGTGTTTTTTTATGTGTGTGTGAGAGAGAGAAGTGCACCCTGTCTGTTTGATCTCACAGCTCTCACCTTAACACACACTGTCTTTCTTATTGCTTTTTTCATCTTTTAAAAGATGAATGTTAAGTGAAGGAATCTCTCCATGAATACATGTCCCTCAGAATGATGTATTCAACAGGTTGACATTGTAGTAAACCCCCCACATTTGTTTAAAATCTTACTGTAGAGAGTGGCAGGATGTCAAGACTTCATTCATATTCTCTTCAGAAACAAATTTCATGCATATCATCTCATTTAAACAATATAGTTTTGGAAATGTCCTTCACACACAGCCTCTTGCTACACTGTATTTTTATCTCAATAATCATATCTCATAAAGCATCCAGTTCACAGCTAAAAGGTGAGGGTAAGCATTTTGGTTAATCTGCTCTTATACATGTAAGGTATTAAGAGTCTCAGTGCGATTAGAGTTTATGATACTCGAAAGAATATTCACAGTCATATCAGATTGGCCTTTTTTTTTTCTTTTTCATGACCATGGTTTTTCTTGAGAGTTGGAGAATGAATCCAAACCATAATGTTTTCAAAAGCTTGACAATGCATTTTAATGAGACGTAGCTGTACAGAAATATTTGTTTTATTAATTAGTTTTTTGTACCTACAGCCTACTTATCTGCCATTCTTTACTGTCTTTATTCCAGTAAAATGTGCAAATATTAAACCATTATCTAGTTTAAAGGAAAAATCAGCTGCATATCTACTTAGAAGCCAAAGGTCAAGTGAGCAACGAAAGAACAAATTATAGACATTATTATTTTGAACCAACTGGAGCAAGTAATTCTTGGGATTTGAAGGTCATATATAATTCATACCTAGGATGTTGTCACACCTGTAGTCGGGTACATTTGGTCCGGACCAAAGAAACAAAAGGATACATTGTTGTCCTGTAGCTGGTGCTGTTCTTATTCATGATGGCTTGACGAACCAGAACTGCCAGGTAACATTTATCGGACAGTTTTTGTGACTGTCATCCTGCATCACCAGCAGGTCATGCTGATGCGCATACATGTTACCATTCAGTTATATAGAGTGCTCATAGGATCGCCTGCTTGACAGTTCATAATCAGCGAATGGATTTAATAGTAGTTTAGCTTTTGAGTAGCGCATCCTCAGTCATAAAAACCTGTGGTTGTCTTGTTTTGTTTTCACACCAAAAAACCCGCACCAAAGTCATGTGGAAGCGGACTGAGGCCTAGCTTTTCATGTGGTCTCATGAAAGCACCTAGATAGAGTTAGGTGTGAAAGCACCCTCAGGGCGTTTTCAAACCTGTCTCGTTTAGTTCAGTTGAATTAAACTCTAGTTTGTCTTTGGACAGATCTGAACACCGCACTGAGACCTTTTGAGGAAATTGTCTCAGTCTGATCCCAAACAAACTCTGGAGCAGTTTGTTTGTAGTTATGCCACCTTGATTCGACCCAACTACTAGGCGTACTCAAGTGGCTTTTAGTGGCGCATTTGTTTGCTTCAATTTTTTCTGTGTGAAAAGAAACAGAACCACAGGAAAACACAACAAGTTTACCAATTCATCTACTGATTTAGACCAGAGCAAACAAACTGTAGGTTAACCTGTATGGTGCCGTTTAAACAAACTGTTTCGTTCGGTTCGTTTGGTTCGTTTAGGTTGGTGTGAAAGCTATCAAGAGAATGAAACTACAAGTGTGAAAGTAACCCCTATGTCACAAACAATTAATTATACAGTAAATAATTTTAAATGGAATTCACTTCCATTGTCAGTTATTTAAACCAGTTGTATTTACTTCTTATTATAAAAGCACATTAATACAAAATATCGAACCAGTTGTACTTTGAGACGTAATTTGTGAAGACGAAGAAGCTCTAATGAGAGACAGAGGATCTTCTGCTGACTTCTTTTTGACTGCATTTTAGTAGCACACTCTGTTCTTCTGTCAAATCTCTTTCACAAAACAGCGCGCCCACCACACACATCACAGACTTATTAGTCACTGCAGCATACATGCTACACGCTACAAAAATCACTAATTATCGATCAGGATTTTTTAATGAAATCTCTCGTTGGACATTTTTTTTGTACAGTATCTCTGCCTCAGTAGGACACAAAGCCTTTGAGGTGACTCCAGTCCCTGAGGCCCTACAATCAATGAGCATGCTGCTTGTTTGTGCTGTAATGGCCCATTTAGAATACAACTGTCACAGCTGCCTGGACAAAGCACGGCTTGTTTGTTTGTGTGTGCTTGTTCACTATTTTCTCTTCTTTTTTTTACCCCTTCTTTTTTTGCCCATTGCCTTGTGTAAAGATTCCCCCCTCCCCATTCCTCTACCTGTCTGTTGTATGTCCGATCGATCTGTTTGTGTCAGCTCCCTTAATGGTCCCATCGTTTGGCAGCTTCGTTAATACGCTGGACGTAATTGCCATTTTGTGTGGAACAGAAAAGAGGCGGAATTAAAATGAGCTTAGGTCTCCCGAATTGTTTTGATGAGGTAATTGCTGAAAGGGTTTTATCGTGTGTGTGTGTGTGTGTGTGTGTGTGTGTGTGTGTGTGTGTGTGTGTGTGGATCAAATCGATTGGTAGCCCTGGGAGCGTTCTCCTACCTGCTCAAGGTGGGGATTAGTGAGAAACTCATCTAATCACTTTAAGCTGTGGAGACTCACTTTGGCTTTTCCATTGTTTTGCTGCCATTAAATGGACAGAGCGTTCAGTCCGCTGTGGTAGATACAATAGCAGACTTTTATGAGTTGAGAGAATGACAATTAGGCCGAGAGGGGAGGAGATGTTACCAGGCAAAGACACTCAAGTTTGCAGAAAAGAAAAACTTTTTCTTTTGCTCTCGATCAGAAAGCACTTCTACTAAAGTAAAGCTACAGATAAATGCGTAGCTCAAGGGCATATTGCAGAAAATCCATGTTTGTCTGGTTTGTTGGGTGTTTGCTTGGCTTGTATTGAAAAGTGTGAATAGTTTTCACAATTTTTTTTTTACATTTTGACAAAAAAATGTTTCCTAATGAAAACTCTTTGCAGTTTTGGATTATCCTGAGTGCAGGAGGCATTGTTTCTGGAAGGACAGGTTGCTGTTTTGCTTCAGTTTTTATTTTTCAGCCACACTTTGAGTGGCACAAACACAACGATTGCCTTCAAATCCACTCACAAGTCTCGCAGGTGGATAGGTAAAACTTGACACATAAAATCAAAACTGTCTGCATTGCTAGATACCACTAGGGATAGGTGTTTGACCCTGTAACCCTTTGATAGCGTTTTGGTTTTTATTTACCCTCCTCATCTCTGCATTTATTTACTTCCCAGTCACTGCATCACATGACATTAGAGGCTTGATTAATAGGCCATGTGTGGTTTAATATGGGGTATTTGTGTTCATTTTTTATTGCGTCCCTAACATTCAGTGACCTCATTTATAACACTGCTTATGGCCTGCTTTTAAAATTGATGAGGCTGAAATGAATGATTTAATTTCCTTTTTTTGGCCCCCTGGGAGAAACAGAACCAGCTGTAAACATAACACTGACACGTTATCACTTTGCTAATTTGATATGACAAAGGTGTTAGCAAACATGGAGCGACACTGGAGTCGTGTTTCAGGCCACCTGGTGAACAATAGTCCAGTTTTTACTCTCCTTTTAGCTTTGTATTGGTCTTCACGAGCTCCTGAGTGAAATATCTGGCCCTTTAGCTGCTAAATGCTCCACTATGTGTACTAGCTTGATGCTCACTTTGTCTGATGTTTGGTGCTCAGTCCAATAGATTTTTAGAGCTTTTTCACTTAACTAGGGGCCAGCTGCGTCTGGAATTTACACTGATGAGAGCTGTTAGACTGAACCAAAACAGTATACTGTACAGTAGTTGCATAACATAAAACCAAAACAGTTAGCTAAAAGATGCTAAAAATCTCCATAGAGCTCAATGGAGCTGCAGAGTTGGCCATAATTCTTTGCAGGTTGGTCACTATGAGCGACCACTTTCACATTACACATAGTCATTTGAACCATTGTTAATATAAAAATATCGATTGGTCTGCTCTCAAATGAAATACAGCTGTTTAGGCAGTTGATTTGTATTAAAGCATGTTAAAATAATGGCATGTACTGTACCATTAATTCTTGATTTGAATTCAATAATCGTACATTTTTTCCTCAGTATCTGATCAGCTGTACATCACTTCTGACTCTCAGCCTATTGAAGTTTCCTCATTTATGGTTAGCGGGGAAGCAGATAAAATCAAATCCAATCTTGTGTGGTGGTCAGACAAACAAATTCTAGATTATTATGTATTTCAGCAGATATTCCTGGTATGGAGCCGCATCATAATACCTGCTCTGATTTAATACTTGCAATTTACGTTGAGCCTTCAAGCCATTTCGGGCTCCGTCACCATAGTAACTGAATACACTTCTCTGTTTCCTCACTCGTCTTTTACCTTCTCATGCATTCTTATTTGCCACTTTAAGTAGGCTAAATCCCACTTTAGATGAAATGCTTGATTGATTTATCTTTGTGAAATATCTGCCAGTTTTACCTCAAAGTGTTTCTTATCGCAACATCTTGTATATGTTTATGGTGATTGTCACTGATGTAACCTCTTTTTTTCCTTTTACTTTGGCTTGGAATAACTAATTTATTTTTTTATTTTTGGCTGTTGCAATGCAGTTTTTTATTATTTTTTTTGAAGGTGTTAGCGACTGGCTTCCGAAGTCTTGAGTCCCATTTTCAGATATACGTATTTGACCTTTTTAAAATTAGCTATATAGAACAAACTAATGGTTACATGTGTCACCAAGGTTCTCTGAGTGGAAAGACTGTCTCTCCGGCTTCGTACATAAGGGAATATGTAGGCTGCAGAGATTATAGTTTACACATGTAACCTTCTAGTTAGCAACCATATTTATTAGCCACATATAGCACTTTAAGCACGTCATTCTCTCAATAATACATGCTTGTGGGAATGACTAGTTGTCACGTCACCTACATTTTAAATGAAATAAAGATGCTCCTCAACTTATGCTAATTAACTGAAACTGCCAATTAAACTCCTATTTAATGTAGTAGTATTTTATATTTGACTCTCTTACCGTTATGTACATTATGCATGCATGTAGAAAGGAGCCATATGCCAATTCATCATTCATGAAGAAGAATTAGATTTCCTCACTCACATGTTGTACTTTATGTGGGGTAGCAGAACATAAAGGCTTTAAACATCAAACACAATAAAGGACACCAGTGGGAGTAAATTTAAGATTTAATGCGCTCACTATAACTGAGAACTTCTAAAGCTGTTTTCTTTTTCAAAGAATGTCAAGCCACTGCACATCAAAATTGGATTACCTGATTTAATTGTCACTACACCTGTAGTATAAAATACATTTTCATGAGTGGGGACTGATACAAGGTCCTAGCTTCAATGGGGAACCTTGAAGCTGATTGCAGACTCTAGACCATGAAGGTCATGTGAAAAAAAAAAAAACAATTTATAATTTCTGGAACATAAAAAAAGTTTGAAAGTAATGCCTTTTGCCTGCCTTTTGGAATACTCTGCTCATTACACTTAGTTTTCCTTCAACTTTGATAACTTTCAAGGTAATTACACAGGAGCAGTGTAGAATAACACGAGAGCTCTATGATTGTCGTTTGTGGCAGGGAGGGAGATGACAGAAGCAGAAGCCTGTGGTTGTGAGGGTGATTGACATATTTCAACAATACACAAGATTACCTGAAAGTTGTAATTTCAGTGAAAAGTGTTGCATGTAAACAGATTAGCCATAACTAAATTCATAATCAGAGCAAAGGCAACAATTTAATTATTGTGAGCATGTAAAACATAGTAATTTGACTTCTACTCCACCTCTTACATTTTTTTCATTTTTCAGTCTTTTTGAAGGGTTGTGAGAGATCTTCCTTGATGTGTATCACTTATTACTATTTTGCTCTTCACCACCTGTGGCCTGCAAAACTGTGGTTTATTTTGCGGCCTCATCTGAGACCGGCCTTCACTTCATATCCGCAGCTCTGCGCCACGGAGAATGTCTGTATACTCTGGCTCTGCCTCCTGCCTTTCTTTGTTCCTCTGTGGTTTTGGAAACTGTGTTGTAGTTCACCAGACGATGTGAGCACTCATCTCTTTAGACGGGCCCAGAGCAGTGACCGGTGGGCACAGAACGGCTAGAACCAATCAACCTATTGATCTCTGCTGGGTTGCTTGGGCAAGGCTGGGCTGGTGCACATCCTCTGCCATGGGCAAATCAGGAGTCTCTCCTTTCTGTCTTTCCTCTCAGTTTTATATATCTGTCCATCTCTGCCGCTCTCTATGTCTGTCTTCTCTCTCGCTTGCGCTGACTTAAGCTCACGCATGCCCACAGACTGCTTGTTACATACAGTGATCATATGTTCAGCCAACTAAGTCAGAACATGCAGCAACTTCTTCAAAATACACACACCAGCCTCAGAAACTTGTGTCGTCTATCCCTGCAAGGTATCTTCATAAGTGCTCGTTAGACTGTAATAGACATATCCAGTCTTGGAAATGTGTGTGACATAGCTAGATTGAGAGACAGGTGCATGTCAGCGATGCCACAGATGCATATACATAAAGGCTCCTGAAAGACATCCAATTTGGGAGCTTTAACAGTCCAGGCATTTATATGTATGCGATATTCTTAGATTTTAAATGTTTTTATATTTTGCATTAATGATTACTAGTTGTTCCTGTTTCTAAATGTGAATTATTACTTCCCAACTCTGTTTCCCATCATGAAAAAGTCCCAGTGACCTGATCAGGGCACGGAGGATCCTGAATTCTGTGTTCAAAGTGCACCTGGTTTGATACCATTTAAACATGCACCTCCAAAATACACTATATGGCCAAAAGTATGTGGACACCTGAACATTACAAAAATTGAAATAATGGCCATCTCCTCACCAGACAAGGACAGTAAATTCAACCCTTGTCATACTGTCTGACACAAAGGAAGACAAACATGAAGAATTCGTTCAAAATGTCATTTTGCAATGACTTGCAAAACCGAACACTTAATCATAAAATAACCAAATGATGTGATTCAATCAGGAGGCTCGTTACACCGTTATATGTAGACTGAGCCTCCACCGTACTTTTCATGTTGCCAAAATCAACTTTATCTCATCACCATAAGAGGAAGAAGAAATTCCTTTCCAGTTACTGGTGAGATCCACAGCCTTCTAAAGCTCCCAAGGCATTCTTCGGGTCCTCCTCCCAATTAGATATTGCATAACACAATTATGTAGATTACCAATTCCAGTTGTTGCACTGTATGACCTTGAATTATGTGAGTTATGTAAAATGACTTTGAAATTTATAATGAACACATCGTAAATGCTTATAAAACATTATAAATACCACTCACTATCCTTTTATGTTCTTGCAGCAAAGTGCACAGCGTCATCTTTGTCTGGGGTCTCCAACTGAGAGCTAAGGGGGGCAGGGACAGGAACTCTGTAGGTCCTGGTACTTCCTAGGTGCCATCAGGACGTCCTTGAACAGCAGCTCTAGGAGGTTGTCGATGTAGTTTGTGTGTTTATGATGGATGAATGTTGTATTACCAATAACAACTACAACAATGCATTTGAGTATAAAATTTATTTCTGGGGCCTGTCAGCATTCTCATTGTAATGGATGGCAGTGAGAAGGAGTCTGAAACCGAAATCCCAATGAAATATCTAATTGAAGTTTACAAGGACTCTTTGAGTATAAATCTAAGTGCAAATGTGATCAAACATAAAACACACTTGCACACCTACAAAGCATTCCAGTGAAGGAGTAGACTAGATTCTTGGGTCAGACCGTAAGAACAAGGCTGTGGTATGCCTCAGTTAGAAGAGGTTTGATACTTTGGGCTCATTTTATTGATGTCTAGATTTAGAAGGCTTTTCTGGGGGATGACACTGGAGAGCTTCTCGCATGTCTTTGTGCCTTGTGAAAAGACAAGCACATTATTTTCTCTTTTGCAGTGTAGTGGATAAAATTGCAATGGCGAAAACTGGCTATCCCTGCTGCAATCTCTGTCTTAAACAGGTCATATTATGGCCCTTCCCCAGTTTAATATTTTCATTTTCATGGTCTATTTACAACTAATTGCATGTTTTTATGGTCAAAAAGCACCTAGTTGCAGCTAGCTGCACAAGCCATGGATGCAGCCCCTCTGTCTCACTCAGCCTGAAACGGGTTGTTTTATGTCTGCTCAATGTCCGTCTCTTCTTATTGGCTGACTGTTTTTCTGAGTGACACACGCCCAGGCCAACCACAGGTAACCGACTGTAGCACACAGAGAGCAGAGCAGAGGAGAGAAACTAGCGCGACCATAAATGGCAGCAAAACGCAGTAGAGACTCTCACACTGAGCTGAAATTAGTCCACATAAATAAGGTAAATAACATAAATAAACATATTTTTTTTCTTTTAGGAGGGGCAGGGGGTCCTGTTGGCAATGGTAAGGGAATGGCTGAGCGTATAGTTGTGACATCACAACCGTATGGAAGTCGAGATAGCTCGTTTAAAGGCACAGTTTCTGAATACAGGCTGTGTGCCTTTCTCTGTGGACTGAGAATACTTACTCATACTTTCACAGTATTTATATAGCACCTAGACCTGCTTTATAATCAGAAAATAAATGGAAATCTCCCTTTCTACAATATGTCCCCTTTAAAAAAGACATCCATCAAGGACAACAAATTTCCAATAAATTAGCAATACATTTATAGGGGTTTTTGTAAATCACAGTTATTTGAGTTGAGTGATGCGAGTCCTGTGTATGTGCTATGCTCACAGCTGACAAATATACATATTCAACAACAAGGACACAGTGTCATAGATGCGAAGCACCACTCTTGATTTGCACCCATGTTCTATAGCCTACACATCTGTGTTTGGCAGATATTGCGCATGTAGTTATTTAGGCCTATTTGCTGGCAGGCACAGCTTGCACTGTAAGCTACTATATTTGGATATTGTCATAGGCTTTTTGAAAAGAAACTGTAAGTAGCCTAATAGCCTAGATTGAAAATTCAGTGCTCATCCAAATGGAGTGCACCTACAGTTAACCGTGATCCTGTGAGTGAGTTTCACCTCCAGCTCATAGAGAGGCTTTGCATCTAAAAAGGATTATGTTTGTTATGCTTGTTCTGGACATGATTGACCACCAAAGGTCCATTTGGCAACCATTTCGTCACTTGACTGTGATGAGACGGCCGTCCAGAACATATGGTTTATGATTGATGGTTGCCATGCAACCACAGCCTTGCAGTCCTGTTCCTTGCAGAGAGCATCAAGTTTCAAATGGAAATATGATTATTATTTATTTCCAAAATAAGTAAGTATTTAATTTTATTACATGTAGGTAATGAAATCATAACATACAGATGTCTCTGCTTTCACTTGGTGCAATTGCTGCAGTGTTCATGGTGCGGCGCCGCGGTATTACTGCGTCAGTGAGAGAGGGAGGGAGGCAGGGGAACACACAGAGGCAATTTCTAACCACCTCTAGCTGCAATCTGCACCCACAACCACCAGGTGGTACATGTGAGCAGTCCAGACTGCAGTCTCTAACTCTTCTCCCTTGAATTTCATGTTATGTAGAATGAATTTCAGATTACACCGATAAATTACAAAAGCACAGACGGCTGTGGCGGCCATACGGCTAGTACTTGACCACAAGAATTCAATGATCACATGGTTATGTATTTGGATAATTACGTTGACAGGCTGTTCTATTTTTTGTTTGGAAGGAAGGAAATGGTGTAATAACTATTACACATACCCTTCTGTACATGCCACACATCATAGAAGTGTGAAATGTCCGTTCTCTCCACACTCAAGTAAACCTGAATGGATTAGTGTCTGTCAGTCACAAAGCTCCTGATGAGGACACCTGCCTCCTCCAGTGTATCAAGGCTTCGGTTCAACCCCTTCTTCTCCTGGAAAAAGAATTAAAGGACAGTTCCACTAAAACTGAACCCAGGCCCTATTGATGGACATTCGGGGGTGATAATTAAACGCAGAGACAATAATTCTGCAAATCAGTTCACTATTGAGCTTGCACCATCCTCCTACAAGGCTACAATATTGCTCTAGTAGAAAGCCTATAGGCAACCATGACCCTTTATTTAGCCTTTAAAAAGCATTCTTGTAGGATGGTGGAAACTCAATAGTGAACCGATTTGCAAAATCGTTTTCTCTACCTATAGATATCACACCTGAATGTTCACTGGGGCTTGGCTTCAATTTTACTAGAATTGTCCTTTAACAAAGGTGTCAACATGTATTCTTGAAGTTGTAGTAAATTGTATTTTTCATCTCATTCAAGTTGTACATCCAACACTCAAGGTAAGGCAAGGCAGCTTTATTTATATAGCACATCTAATACAAAGAGGCAATTCAAAGTGCTTTACAGAATAAGAAAAAGCTACAATAAAAGTAAAGATATAGGATTCAGAGGGTACAAAAGTAGAGTAGCAATTCAAAGTGCTTTGCAGAATAATAAAAATACAGAAAAGATTTAAAAGAAAAAAGTAGAATTTGAAAAAAGGGAGTTTCATTATGTGGCAGAATAAGCAGCGCAGAACATACAAATTTTAAGTTTAGATTTAAAAGTAGTCAGTGTTTTGGCATGCGTAATATCATCTAGAAGGTTATTCCCAGTCTGTGCTGCATATTAAGAAAACACTGCTTCCCTGTGTTTTGTTCTAACTCTTGGGAAGACCAGCAGACCAGATCCCACATGACCTGAGAATCCTTGACACAAGGATGTCAGAAATATATTTGTGCCCTAAACCACAGAGGGATTTGTAAACAAGTAGCAAAATTTTAAAATCAGTTCTCTGATAGATTGGTAACTAGTGTAGGATTTCACTTAGTTTTTGTGAGAACTCTGCCAGCGGCTTTTTGAATAAGTTATTGTTTCCCAAGAGCTTTTTTTTTTTTTTGAGAGGCCGGAGAACAGACTGTTGCAGTAGTCTAATCTACTGGAAACAAAGGCATGGGTGAGCCTTTCTAGGTCTTGCTTGGACATAAATACTCTGACTCTCTCACTCTCACTCTATTTTTAGATGGTAATAAGCTGATGAAGTTCATGACTTGATGTGGCTATTGAACTTTAAATTTATGAATTGATTCTTAGTTACATGGAGTCAAGGTAGGCACTAACATTATGTCTTTCTTTCTGTGCACTAAGGACAGTGTAGGGTGTAATAAAGTATCTTAAAAAATAATATTGAATAAGGAAAGGATTTTGTATTTTTGGATGTGGTTCTAGTTAAATTTATAACTAGGCTATAACTTGCAAATACGTATCCCCTTACCCCGGCCTTTTTGCCCTAATAGCTGTATATGCCATAAACCTCTCAGTCATTGGATATCCTGTTAATGTCCCTATTGGCCTAGAGGTGAGGCTGGAGTCAGTTTCATAGCAACACAGCTCATAACTTTATTTCCAAAAGGGGATTTTGAAAGTCTAAGCACACTGGCATGTAGAAACAACATGGGCCTATATTTGTGAAAAGTCAGGGAAAGAGGATGCTGTAATATTATTCAGTCCACTAAATATTTTTTTAAAAATGTCTAGCACTTCTAGTGATATGAAATGGATGGAAAAAGTTGTAAAGTAATCAACATGCAAGTAAAAATGTCCTGTGTTTGATTACTTATTTTATGATAAGGGTACCTTGTTTTTTTGAGCAAATGATGACCTTGTAAAGGCTGCAGACAGATGAAGGTTCCCAGCTGGAATGCTGCCCACATGCGGCTGACTCTCCCACCTCTTCACTACAGAACACTGAGTCCAGGTTGCCTTTATACTGACCAAGGTGCCCTGGAAGAACTGTTCAATGGTGCATGTTTGGTTGCAAAACGAGCACTTCGCGAAAAGGTCAAGCAGGCAGGCTTCACAGACAATGTACTTTGTCATCTGATCAACAGGTGTATCACAAATTCTGCAAGTTGTGTACAATCAATGTACAATCATGGAAATATTTCTAAATGTTATATTTTTGTGCAGCTGCTAGATACTTTTGTACATTGAGGCTGTTCCAGGTCAATTTTGACCCCAGTTTCAAATCAAATCAATTACAGGTTTATCAAGGAAAAGGGTGGGGGAAATCTCAAACCATAATTTGAACAGTATGTAAGGATTAAGTATGCTCACAATGCATCGGTATCATATCACTCCACATGTGGCCGTTTCACAGGAGTGCTTATAGGGGTAGAGGTCATTGGTGGTGCAGGGAGAGATTCTGTTTCATAATACACACTCTTGCTTCCTGGCCTAGATGCACTTGAAGGGCTAGTGAAATAATATGAATCGTACCATTACATATCTTTCTAAATTTGTAACATTCATTCATAACTCACCTTTACTCCTAAGTGTTGGTTTAATCAGTTTCACATAGCTGAAACTGGGGTCAAATGTTTTGGCTAAGCTTTGCCATGTAACCACAGTAAGCTAATCAATAAGTTAATGAATAATGTGAACGTTAGCGCTAGCTGAGTCAATGTTAGCTGTGCTAAATTTGGAAATAACTGAAGAGATGGGCTAATGTGACAGAAAAGCTGCATCACTCACCTATGCCGCCATTTGTTGTCAGTGATGCTAAATCTGGCGCAAATTTAGGGTGTTATCTGTCAGCTGCTCTTGCTAGCTAGCCAGCTAAGGTAGCGAGTCAGCCAGAGATAACACTAGCTGAGCTTACGTTACCTATGTCAACTCGAGACAGATTCATTTTACTGCAAATAAAGCCTTGGAAGTAACATTCGACTGGCTGTATTTACATTTCTTGTTCTTACGCAGAGTTTTTCCCTCAGAAGAGAGAGTAGGGGCGGCATCTTTTTCCAAGTATAGCCTTTTTGCAAAGCCCATTTTAACAGGGAGGGAGTCCGCGGTGAAGTGCTTGTTTGCCTACAAAAATAGAAGCCCTTGCCTACTCCTTGTCCTCCGGGGAAAAGCATCCGCTGCTCATTTGGCTTGCTACTCCGAGAGGGGGGGTCATGCAAACCATCACGAGCATTGCATCCCGCAACTGAACAGCCACCCACTGGCATTGTACAGCTCAGTGCGTGGGCACTAGCTAAGTTACCGGGCAAAGGCTAACGAACGATGGGGCTTAAAATAAAAGTTAGGAGGGAAGAACCATCCAGTGATAGATTTGTGAGCATAAGAAAGAAGGCTAATTTGATGATGAATAAGAGGAAGCTGAAGGATATGTACAAGAAAGTATTCATCTGTGAGGACCTCACAAATCTGAGGTATAAACTGTTTAAATATACTAAGGAGAAATGCTAATACACATTCATCAGAGATGGCAAAGTCATTTGCAAGAATACATATATACATAAATACAACCTGGATGACCTCTTCCTGATTGGATACGATGATGCTGACTTCAAGGTTTTTGGAATTGACTTATAGGACAGGCCCAGAGTACAAATAGAAGGCCACTGGTGTCAGGATCTGTGGATAATTACCCTAAATGTGTGTGGCATAAGAAATAAACTAGAAATCAATTCATTGAAATGTGTAAGAAATACGATGTCTAATTCTTTAGTGAGACAAAAACAGACAATATAGACATATCATCACATGGGCTTCCAAGTGTTAATCAAGAATCTACATAATCTTACAAATTGGCGATCAGGCGGAGTCATGATTGCAGTAAGTAATGCTATTGGGGATAAGTGTGTGCAGTAACTAGTCCATAGTGATGCTTGTGTATGTGTACAAATCAATAGAAATACACTGAACTATGAGAAAGACTTGGTGCTCCTGGCAGCTTGTATCCAACAATACAAGAGTAGATATTCTAATATTGGTATGTTTGCCGATCTAACACAAGCTATCCTTGACCTTGATCCTCTTCTCATCTGTGGGGACATGAATGCGCACACCAAAGGAAGAGAAGAAGTACCTGACAGACAAAATTAGCATATTGGAGAAATCTGGCTCAAATACCATTGAGGAGAAAGTCAATGGATACATCTAGAGACTATGGCGGCTATGGCACTGCTCTTTTAGATATGTGCAAAAACTCATTGCTCTTTGTATCTTAAATGGCAGATGCGGGGAAGATAAATATGTAGGAGAAATAACTTCAACTGATAATACTGTGATTGACTACATGATAGGTTCCCCCCTTTATATTAAAAAAATATATATGTGCATGATTTTATTGAACTGGTGTTGTGTGGGAGCTGTAAAGTTTACAAGGAGGAGGCAGTGACTCATCATGACTGCACACAGGATTCTGTTATGAAAGACGGGGCAGAAATTGGTAAATGGCACAAGGAGAAAAGAGAGGAGTGTGTAGAAAATATACAATTAGGCAATTTGAATAATCTAGTACATAATTGGGATGTTATGCTATTATGATTAATAGTGCAAGAGTTACTTTCCATTGAAAGATGTGGAAAAGGAATAAGACTGTGCATGTGAAAAAACCAGCATGGTTTAATTGTGAATGTCGAGATAAAAGACAGGCATATCTTAAAGCAAAGAAGATGCATAATAAATGTAAAAGTGTGGAAAACAGGGAAGACGTAAGGACCAAAAGTAAAGAATATAAAAGAGAATTGATTAAGGCATGGAGAGCTCATAGGAAGAAATTTAACAGTGAACTTGGGAAAATGAAGGTAAAAAAAAACCCAAAGCTATACTGGGATCTGTTGGCTGACAATAATGAGGATAAAGAATGTCCTGTCCAGTTGAAAGACTTCTATGAGCACTTCAAAAGCCTGGCGGATATTGAACCCCAAAGGGATGAGTTAACAGACGAGGTCAGTAGTGATCATATATTTGCTACTGGGGCACTAAATACTGATTTTACAGAGGAGGAAATTGCAGCGAGCCTTAAGAGTGGTAAGGCTGCTGGTATAGATAAAGTTTTGAATGAATACATTAAGAATACAGCTTGTATCTTCTTACCTGTGTATGTTAAATTGTTCAACGCGATCCTGAGCTCATGGATTATCCCTAAAAATTGAATTACTGGTCTTGTTCTTCTATAGATTGTTCCAATCTATAAGAGGAATGGGGATATCGAGGATTGTATTAACTATCGGGGTATTACACTTTTGAGCAAGCTTTTTACTAATATACTGAATGTAAGGTTGTACAAGTTTTCGAAATAGGTACTCCCCAGTTGATCATATATTTGTACTTAAACATGCTGTGGAGCCTGTTCTGTTCTTTCATTACTATAGTCAAGCATTTGATGCGGTATGGAGAGATGCACTCTGGTTTAGATTGCAGAAAGCA
The DNA here is from genome assembly GCA_038419695.1 of Scomberomorus guttatus. Classification (NCBI taxonomy): domain Eukaryota; kingdom Metazoa; phylum Chordata; class Actinopteri; order Scombriformes; family Scombridae; genus Scomberomorus; species Scomberomorus guttatus. The sequence continues at coordinate 14,441,770 of CM076467.1, forward strand.
GGTATTAATGGTAGATTGTTTAATGTCATTGTGAACATATATAATCATATTAAGTCCTGTGTTTTTGTTAAAGGAGCCAAATCTGAGGTTTTTTGTTAGCTTGATACGGGTGGGTGTCAGTCATTTTAGAGAGGTTACATCTGAAATTCCTCAAGTATACATTAAAAGTTAAAATGTCAACTTGTAATAATATGATATATGGGGAGTTAGGAAGATACTACACTATGTATTGGTATTAAAAAGAGAATTATTGGTTACTGGGGGAGTTTGCTGAAGGGGAAGGAAACAAAGCTTAGCCGGGCAATTAATAATTGTTTATTTAACTTGTACATCAGTGGAAATATTAGATAAATGTGGTTTCTCCTACTTCTGGTTGGATCACAGGTGTGATAATATCAAATGGCTGAAGCTAGCAGTTGAGCAGAGGTGGCATTATGAGCTCCAGACTATGTCATCATGTGATTTATATTGTGAATTTAAAGAGGACTTTAAGTTTGAAAAGTATCTACTTTGTGAAAACGGGAGGTATGGCCAGGCTATTTGTCATTTCTGAGTTTCTAATAGCAGAATTTCTAAAATGACAGGAAGATGCAAAGGTCTGGATAGGAATAAAAGGTTTAGCAATTTATGTAATGACAACTGTCTGGGGGATGAATATTATGTTTAGTTTGAATGTAAAAACACAAGCGTTGTTGAGAATACTGCCAAAACCATCCGTCTATGTTTCAACTTATATTATTATTGCAGACAGATAAACCGAGGATAGTATGTAAACTAGGTGCATTTTTGAGTAATGTTCTGCCTCTCTTGACTTAGTCTGTGCTAAAGATCTGTTCTGGTTGTTTACCATTGTACTGCTGTTTTATGGTTGTACTCCATACCGCAATGTGTCGTCTAGAGTCAATCAAATCTGAATCTGAATCGGAGAAAGATCATCACATGTAACGATGCATCCTCGTATTGAAAATAATTCCATCCAGATTCTGACTAAAACTGAAACTCACACAAAATAGCCCCTAGATTTTTTTAAAATAAGTCAGTTTCCACTACTTTTGGGGAGCTTGCTTTCACTACAGAGCCTAACTAATGCTCACAAAATTTGGGTTTCTGGGTAGGGGATAAATCTCATTATTAACCTGCTGCATGTATACAAAGATTTCCAATAACCAGGTTACTAGAGTGCATGGAATCTGGTTTCTTGTATTTATGTATATGCACTGATTGTGTGCTGTGGCCGAAAGATTTCTATTAAGATTTCGCTTAACTGGACAGGTATGTCCATTACTTTTGGCCTTACAGTGTTGTGTAATGTATTGCTGAAGTGAAGTGTCACTATTGATGATATTTGCTTGCAAATTATTCTTGTTATCTACTTTATAATCTGATTTAAAATGGACAGATTACTTTAGTGTGGTAAAGGTTTAGACATGTACTTAACCCTGATGGAACAAGAGTGTTAAGCATGATTTTTTTTAAATGTGTATTGAAGCTGTAAATGGGTTATGGTTATAGTAATTTTCCATCTCCATTTCTCAACTTTTCCTGAGTCTAATATAGACATAATTTCCTGAAAAAATATCCTGCATTAGCACTTTATAGATTTTAGCAGTGCAAGGTGAGACAGATTGATTTACCTGCCCCGTCGCCCTCCTCACCCTCCCCACCCTCCCCACCTCCCTATCAATTTCACCAAATCTATTGCAATCACACATACAGACTCAGCAAACCCCCCCCAAAACTACTCCAAATACTGCACACCCCTGTAACCCTGCCAAGCGATACTATGCTGTTTAATTGCTCTCTCAAATCAAATCAATAACAGTGAGGCATGTGTTTTGGGGTGGGGGGGGTGCAAAAAAAATCAATTGTTGCAGCTTCACGGCCGAGTCAGAAGGGGAGAAGGAGGAGTGGATTGAAGCGGTCCAAGAATCGATCGCTGAGACACTCTCCGACTATGAAGTGGCGGAGAAGATCTGGTTCAACGAGGCCAACAGGAGCTGCGCCGACTGTCGCGCCCCGCAGCCGGAGTGGGCGTCCGTCAATCTGGGCGTGGTCATCTGTAAGAAGTGTGCAGGTAAGGGACACGCGTGTACCGCTTTACTCTTGGTTTCCTTCTGCTGCCCTCTGAAGATCTCACACACACATGCTGGGTTGCAGGCGAACACACTGATAAACATCATACTCTTACATACATTCAGATGAACAACCCCCCGCATGCACCCACGCGCCCACACGCAGCGTTGTGTGGATGGAAGCAAGCAGCATGTCAAAACACTTTTATATGATTCTTCTTAAAACAGTGGTTTCCCAACCTGGGGGTTGGGAAGGTGTTGAAAGGTTAATCTGAGGGGTCACTATATGATAAACAAGATGTGAAAAAGGAAGGAAAGCAGTAATTCTACACATAATTATGTTTATTTTTCTATATATATCTTAATTTCTCTGCTTTTTTCTGCTTTTAAATACCAGAAAGTTTTGCCTCTTCAGGAATACTGCAATGAAGCAGTGTGAGAGGGTAGGATCAAGTAGGATCACAAGCCAAAAAGGTTTGGAATCAGTGTCTTAAGCCGTGTTTAGAGTTAGTCTGCTGTAATAGTACCGAACCAAGCTATATGCATTTCCTCTGGGTCCTCATAGCCGGGGATAGCGAGCCATGCTTTGTATCGGGGCCGAGCGCGGCCATCTCATTACTATGACTCAGTACTTCTAACTGGAACTCCGTGGTTTGGAGTTTAGTTTCACTCCTAAGTTTTTGTTCATACTTTCAGATATTAACCTTGTTTTCCAGTTTGTTGACTGTTTTACATCCTCATCAAGTTATTTTCGTGCTGCTGCTCCACATTAGCTTTCCACTGGTGAAGCATCTATAAGAAATACAATGGGTACTATTCTTAAATAAAAACAGGACTGCACAACAAAGATGCAAACAAATTCAGCACTATTTGCTCTGCAGATTAGTTTCATTTAGCAAGGAGGGATAAAGAGAGAAAAAAAAAATGCCATGCTGAAAGCAAAAGTTCTGATGAACACTCAAAGACACGCTAAAGTAAAAGAACATGCATGTTTGTAGTCAATTTTCAATCTCTTTGTGTGGTCTGGTAGATGTTTGTGCCTGTGTGAGTATGTACTCTGACCCACAGGCTCTTTTGGAATAAGAGCTCAGGTGATAAGCCACTTATGGGAGTTGGCGTCTGGCCTCTGGACTCTCTCTAATCTATTTGGCAATGCTGGATGGCTCAGATGAAATGACAACAAAGATTAGGCCATGGGCGAGAACTTGGGGGATCCCAAACTGCTTCTTGACCTGCTAAACATGATTATAGGGAAGCAGCAGCCAGGCTTGATGTGGAGGGATATCTGCTTGGTGTGTACGTTTTTTTGTTTTTTTTTTCTTGCATGCTCCAATACGTTCCTGCTTCCCCTCTTTATCTCTTCTCCCTCTTTCTCCAGGCCCAGAGAGTCACAAGTTTTAATGCGATTCTTCACCTCACCTCTGCAAAGCCCATGTAATTGGTACGCATCAGATATCCAACATCCCTTTTCAAACACCCTTAAATGATTTCATTTGCAGAGGTGTTTAATATTACATTTTGTCGACACGCTGGGAGAGAGAGAGGGTGAATATCTGCAACTAGGAAGCTGTCCTCACACTGTGCTCTTCTTAAATTAGGCGGTGGTCTATTTGGAATACCAATGGCTGCTCACGCTTTTAATTAGCGCTCTCATGTCATGGACAATAAAGAGAAACGCTGAACAAGAGGAAGAGGAAAGAAGTAATGAGAAGGCTAATGGTAAAAATGATCCCAGATTGGCTTTCCTCTTTTCGTGGCAAGACAGAATGAATTTTAATAGTGTGAAGCTTAACTCTCTGAAGCACTTTCATACTGTAATATTTTGTCTTTGTTTGCAAAGACTTGAGGGTCTGTTAGAGTTCATTATGTTTGGTTTTTATTAAAAAAACAATAATCTGTGTTTATTTTTAATATTAAAAATAGGTGAATCTCATCAAAAACCCAATAATACAAAAACCCGGGTGAAAATGTTTCTAATTGAAAATGAAGAGAAAAATGGGGGGGGAAATGCTAATAGAGACCCCTGTTCTGAGCTGCTGTTGTCACAAGAGGACCTTGTTTACTGAAACTGCAGTGTCTCCTTGCACCATACCAACAAAAATCTGGGGGAAACCAGTTTAAACCAGTTTAAATAACCTTGTTTCAAAAATCTGGGTATTTTTTGTTAAAGGAAATATTGGTGAGCCTTAAATCCTTCGGCTGTAAACACATTGACATATTGTGCTACCTAAACAGCTGCACATCCAAGCAAAGACAGAGCTACATTAACATTATTAAAAGTTGTTTTGCTGGATTATTTGTCCAATATTCACTCTCCTTTTAACTCTGATTTGGTCTCAACTAGCTCCTGAGAGAAATACCCGGCTCTTTAGCTGCTAAATGCTCCACTACGTTCATTAGCTAGTTGCTAACTTTGACTGTCTGCCGTTTGGTGCTGGGCAGCTGGTGTACAGTGGGTTTATCAGAGCTTTGCTAAAAAAACTTGCTGCTACTGCTGAAAACAGGTTGATGAGAGCGGTGAGAGTGAACCAAACAGTAAAGCTACAGGCCTCAAAACCAAAACAACGAGCTGAAAGATGCTAAAACGCTCCATAGAGCTGAGGGAGACTGCAAAATCGGGCGATAATTATCTGTGAATTTGTTGCGGAGCGAGCCCCTTCACATTACACACAGTCATTTGAACCATTGTTAATATAAAAATATTGATTAATGCAGCTTTAAAGACTGTGTCTAGACATTCTGAGGCGAGCTATTCCTACTCGGCCCACTATGCCTGCCCCTAAGCTGCTCAAACCAACATTCCTCAGTAATTTTATGTCCCCAATAACTGAAGCTGTCCCTCTTTATACACACTTAATTTAGTTTGCTCTCTTTGCCCTTTCTCCCACCAACCAGAGGAAATGACATTGCTTCACAGACCGGTGGGGGGGCCCCTCTCCACACACATATTTGCAATAAACTCTTTAAACCAGGATGCAACGTGTAGACACTGGCAACAGTTCCCATGGTAACACAAAAATGCAGTCCTCATTGCTTTGCTTTGTTTCATTCTTTCAAACTCGCCATTGAGCGAGGGGGAAAATGCCACACAAGTATAAGGAGGGTTTGGAAAAGTGCTCCATGAACTGTCGCTGGAGTCACTGGGTAAGTTTTTAATTGGGGGTGAAATCCTCTGCGGGCTTTTTTTTTTTTTTTTTTTTTTTTGTGAAAGCTGCCGTGATGGGAATGCCCTTTTGTGTGTTGTTTTGGTTCGACAGGAAAGATGAAGACATTTACAACAGGCTATTTATATGTGTGGATCTCACCATGTACCTGGTGCGCATGCACAGTTCTTTCAGCTTCATTACCCTTCCGAAAGTGAAAATGGTCCTGTGGTGCTGTATGGCTCAGTGGATGGAGCGAGGCTGCAGCACTGCAGCAGGCACCCAGAGTGAAATATTTTTCACAAGGAAAAGAAACAGAATCTTGCTGTTTGGCCTTTATTTGTCAAGCTGCACTCGTTTGTGATTACTCCTGTCGTTTTATTGTGACTTTTGGGATCAGGTGTACCAGAATGAAACACCACACTTGACACTTTTTATGAGAACCTTTCCTACAAAATATTTAAAATAACCTTGTTAAAGAATGTAGCTCGGTGCCAGGGAATCCCTTCTATTTTAGGTCCCACCTACAGTATCACTGACATGACTGCAGCATGGACAGCATTATGCTGAATATTATGTTACTGCGGTTTATCTCCAGGTGCCCATGGAGAGAAAAATATGGGTACATAATTGTTATGGCAGCAAAGCAGGGACTGTCCTTGTCCCTGTCTGTAATGTATTCACTATTTGATCACACCAGGCCTGACCACAGTAGGATGTGGCCTAGCATATCAGATTCAACATCTGAACTGGGAGCAATTAGACCTGTCAGTTAATTTTTCCTGGTGTTTCAACAACTCAAGCAGTTTACGAACGATCCTTTTACACCGATTGTATTGTACAGTACATATAACGGAAGAAGGAAGAGGAAGAAAATCCATCTCTTAAACTTGGACCTCAATTTTAAGGTTGTGTTCTGCCCCGTATAGACCAGCATGCCCAAAGTAAGTAGAGTAACCATGATCACTAGTTATCAAAAATGACTTCCTAGTAAGTTTCTCTTTTTCATATCTTAGGTGACGAATAATTCAACAATCTGTGTCAAGGCGGCCTTTCACAGCTCATGGCCCCGCATTTTCCCTCACAGCTGCTCTACTTGAGTACAGAAGACAGTAATGAGATCATGCCAAATCAAAATCTAAAATTATCTGCCGTTACACACAGGACAATAATTCACATTCACACATACAGCGTGTGTCTATCTAATGTATTATTCATGTGTGCTCTGTCTTTGGCCATAAGCAACCCCAGAAGCCTCTCGTTCACCCAAATAAACAGGCCGACCAACAAACACAATGAATTACTCATGATTCATTAGCAATTAATGGCCCTCGTTCTGTGCTTTCATTTCCAATTAGGAGTGCTGAGGGGACTAAATATGTCTGTTGTGAGTGAGAGAATGAGCTTGCAGTCATGCTCTGTTTCTCTCTCGTCTTGTAACTGTTTATTGTTTAGTCCATCATTGACATTTGGTGTGTGTTTGTGTGCATATATGTACATCTTAATTTGGTATTTTTCTTTTTTTCTTTTTTCATGTGAACTTTTCAGGAATTAAAAGCCTGACAGCCATTCATTTTTGAATATAACTAACTGGTTCTGAGGAAGGTTTCATGCGTGTGTTTACGTGTATGTTCACTCATTTCAATGACTTGTGTCTTCCTGTGTGCCAGGGCAGCACCGCTCCCTTGGCCCGAGTATTTCCAAAGTGCGGAGCTTGAAGTTGGACAGCAGTATCTGGAGCAATGAGCTAGTAGAGGTACGTTATACACACACGCAACTCCGAGTTATGCCTAATCTCACTCATAAGGAAAACCATACAAGCCCTTATTTAACAAGTGTCTCAGAGTCACTGAGGAATCACCTGACTTTGTACTCCTAGAGGAGAGTGATGTCTCGCAACACTTTCAGCCGCCAGGTTGACAATATGATGACATGTTGTAGTTCTCTGACAGTTGTGGTTTGAAATATTAACTAGCAGAAATTAGCACCATTTTGTGACGTGTAAGCTTTATGCATATAGGTAAATAATAGGTAACTGACTTATCAAGCTTACACGGTAACAACATGATCATAACTGTCAAATATAGATTGACAAACGATGATTTTAAACATATGAATCAAGTGAGTGGTGGGGAAATGAATCAGTCTGTGCATTATTATCTGATGCGCTGTTTCAAAGCCAAATTTTTCCTGTGTGCTCTTTTGCATCCTGCACCAGTCAAAACTTTATGCATTTTTTGCCAAAACGGCATCTTTTAATGAACAGAATGTGCCATTCCCCCCTACAAAATACGGGGTTTTGGCCAAATAGGAGTGAGTTCCTACACTTTTTAAATGCGGGCCCAACTATTCGTCCTCATACACCTTCATCTCAAAAACATAATCAACAAATATGATTGCCAAGACAAATCATATGCTGCTTTAGGGCTTTGCAGATGTTCATTTCAAATCCTACCAGCAGTGCTACAAATGATTCTCACCTGTATTTGTTCACTCTTCATGTTCCTTAACCCCTCAGCTCTTCCTGGAGGTGGGAAACAGGAATGCTAACAGTTTCTGGGCCGCTAATCTTCCCTTGGAGGAGGAGCTCTACAGCGGGGCTTCGGCGGAGCAGCGTGCCACGTTCATCCGCAGGAAGTACAGGGAGAGGAAGTACCGGATGGTCCTGGAGGGTTTTCATGACTTGGAGCAGCTCAACCAGGTACACACTTCATTAAGACACATGCTCAGAAGCCAAAATACTAGAAATGGGTGTTACAGGAATTATCATAAGAGGCATTTAGTTTATTTTTTTATGAGATAAAGCCAACTGAGCATAGCTATTGCTTTTTTAAATAACAGATTCCAAGTCTGTTTTTAACTTCAGGGGCAACACTTTGTACTTGGCAGTGTAATAGCATTTCAGATCAAGAATACATTGAATTTATCCAAATTGTGCATGAAGTTCATACCTGATTGGAACTCTCAAAACATCTGCTGTCATGCCAGCAACTGGGAGATGATATTTGGCTGTGTATTGTCGGCTTACACCGCTGTATGTCCTAAATAACAATGTTGTTGTTAGACCTGTTACCTAGACTACCAAGCTACTAGCAAATGGCACAACACTGTTATGACTTTTGCCAGAGTTAGCAGTGATATGTCCTGCTCGCTGCTAAAGTAAAACATCAAGAAATGTCTCCATTTTAGACCTTGCATGTGTATTTCTAGTTACCTAATTTTCTGTTATAGAGGAAGCAAAGTGCAGCAGTAGTTCACCAAGCATGCAGTTATAAGTGGGCACCTACAATGGCTTCATCTGTACTTCCAAGAAACATGGTACATGGCGTATTCCATTAGCTAAATCCACTGAACCTGAAAAAGCCCCTATCTCCCTGACCTTTTGACAGTTACTAAAACTGCACTATAAGTCTGAAGATGCCAAAGTCTTATCGATCTCAAGTGTAAGCAGGATGGCGCTAAGGCCTTTTCTGCCAGTTTGTGGTTAGGGTTTATTGCTGCAGCAAAAAAAAAAAGTGCCTGTGTTTTTGGCTGCCTCTAAAAAGAGGGTCTTAAATGCATGCTGCACTGAGCCTCCAAACAGCTATGTTTCCACCTGCGTCAGCAGTTACGCAGATCAGCCCCCTTGTATTGTTTTCTTGACTAGAAAAGGGAGGAGGAAGGAGAGGGGAATGGAGATGTAGAGAGAAAGAGGGAATGAGAGGGGAAAGTAAGGAAGAGATATACCAGCTAGCTAAGTGGAAAAGTGGATTAGGATCCACAACAGAAACGCTTGGGTTGGTTTTATTGCGGCTTTGCTGTCTCTTGCGTGTGTGTGTGTGTGCGGGAGTGTGTGGTGTGTACATACGTGTGAACATGTGTGCTGCTCCACTAGAGATGTGCGAATTTGCTGTTATAGCGGGAGTTTTTTTGCGGGGTGGTATAGGAAAGGAACTGTGACAGACATAGAAATGCACAGGGAGGGGGAAAAAAAGAGGCGCTTGCCTAAAAGGGTCTGGTCAGAGAAGAGTGTGTGTATGTGTGTGTGTGTGTGTGTACGCGTTCGTGCGTGAGAGGAAGCGAGAAAGTAGGAGAGAAGAGGAGGAGTGGAAGTGGTAGGCAGTGTTTGCTTTGTCTCTGTCGAGTCTGCCTTTATAAATGCGCTCAAGAGATTTGATAGGGATCAGCGTGTCATAGAGCCATTAGACACTCCGTGACTCGACATATTGTGAATATGCGTGCTAAAATAATAAACACTCTTCAAAACGCTTCCTGAGATCTTCGCATAATGCAATAAATCATAAGCAATATATTAAAAAAATACCCCAAAAAATATATTTTTAACATAAACAAGGACACTGAGCCTAATCTCATTGGACAAGTTGTTCCACTTCTGTGTCACAGTTACTTACTGTAACAAGTACGAAAAAAGAAAAGCTATATAAAACCTTTTCCTCTGGGAGTATTCTCCAGAACAAAGGCAATAATATGAGCAATTTCCTCATTGACATTCATGCATTTTTGAAATCATGCAATGGCATTTTAACAGGTTTTTATGGACCCAGGGGTCATGAAACTCATTCAACACATACAGTAAATCACCGTTTAAAGTGTCAATTGAAGTAATGAAATAAAAATAAAAAAAGGCAGTGAAGTGATTTATACCTGACTGCGCCAATATGTCTGCTTAATCTCAACCGTGCGTGCTTACTCTGTTAAGATGTTTCTTCGTTTCATGCCCTCTCTCTATCCCGCTCTTTCTTAGTCCCATGTTCCCCATTAGAAGCTCATATCCCAGTGACCTCCACAGAGTCTCCGCAGGCCACATGACCTAGAGAGGGGGGGGGTGTCAAAGGACCTTCTTATATCATTACTCACACACACACACACACACACACGCACACACACACACAAACCCTCTAGTGGCTGCAGTAATTGCTATGACACGGAAGGTCATTTCCAGGGACGATACAGAATAAGGCCAGGTTGCATGGGACTATTTTGCCATAATCTGACCCCGTCTTGTGTGCGTGCGGGTGTGAGTGGAGGGAAGTGGAGTGGATAAACTGATCCTCTCTTTTCCATACGTTTATTATTTTCTGTTGATTAACATGCGGACATAGATGGAAATGAATTAATCCATGTGCTTGAATGCAGGTCTTTTGTGTGGGTGGGCAGGTTATTTTGATAGGTACTTTGTGTGTGTGTGTGTTTTGCCTGTGTGTATATGCGCAGCCTCGCCTTGCTTTCAGACGGAACCTTGCTTGTTTGTGGCAGATCGATGCAGCTTACTGACTCGGTCCAAGTCGGATGAAAGGAAAGGTTGCTCGTAGAAATTCCGCCATTTGCCACCCGACTCCTCTGTTGATCCACTTTGTTGCGGGTCATCGTGTGCAATGTCACATCAATTGACTGGACTGATAGAAAGAGACAAACGGAGAGAGAGAAAATATCTTCCTCGGTCGGACTGTATTCTTCTGTCTCTTTTGTCTCCCCCTCTCTTCGCTGGCATACAGAGTGAAACAGGTGAATAATTTCAACAAATCATGTCTGCATGGCCAGACTCTACATTAATAAGTTTTCTGCTCTTCTTAAAGGAGCAATCCAACATCCTGAATTTATTGAAGCAAAAGTTTTTTTGACAGGCCCTGGAGACCAAGTGCGTGCTTCCATGACTGAATGATGATGCCAGTGCAGAGGTGCCTTAAATAGTAGTTCCTCTAATGGCCACTTGATGCTGGCCTCAAGAATGTTCAGCCTGTACTGAAGTCAAGGCTAAAGCACCTTTGTAAAGGGATACACAGAAGGAAGAAAATATAGAGAAAATAGAATACAATAAAAATACAAACTCAGATTTCAACTGAGAATCTCTCCTCCTTTGTGTCTTGGTGGTAATTTTAAGGGTCATTCTTCCATTATGGAGATATTTAAGAAGTATTTGAGATGTTTGCTTGATTGACAGATGTTTCAGCCATAGGTTTCTCAGATTGATGCTTCCCCGTTTACTAAATTTTTGTGGAAAAACCAACCCAGAATCAGATTTAGTCCACAATCTTTACCTTTAAAGATAAAAAAGATTCATGCTTTTTGTAATGTTCTGTTATTTTTATACTGTTATGATATCTGCATGTAAAAAACGCTCCCTGCAAGTCAAAAGCCAAGGTTAAGAACAGTTGAATAATGTCTTCTGTGGCTCTGTAGGGGGCTTTCTAACTTCTAAGAAAATATCTTGAGTAAGGTATGAGACTTCAAATATCTGAGAGTGAACTTTTGTTACAAACTGGGGCATGAAGTTTGAAAGATGAGGGCATTCAACAGGCAGGAAAGGTCTGACGAAAGAGTTGCACTACGGAAAAATTGTAGGGTCCAGCATTTTTTAAGCTTGCTAAGAACTAAGAGTCAGAATGTCTCGACTTTGCTGCGCCAATGTTAACTATTCTTTGACCGTCTGTCTCTTGCAACTTCATCAACTTTAAGTTTAAAAAGAAAGTCTTAAGTCTGACTTCATGTTGTAGTTCTTTCATTTGTTCCGTCTGTTAGTGAGTATTTTTTGACTAGTAATACTCTTTTTTTTAATATGAAGATATTATGTTTGTGTATTTTACTGTATGATTATAGGCACTTTAATGTAGATGCAGCCATTTTTTTGTTTTTACTTCCAGCTTTTCTAAATTGACAAATGGCAAAGTGATCATTTAATATAAAAATGGACAACACTGTATGGAGTACAGGACTTTTCACGCCCCTTCATTTCTTCAAATTGTCATATCTGTGTTATGTTTTGTTATTCATATGTTTTATGTTGCATATATTTATTTTTCAGACAATATATTCGCTGCCTCAGTATGCTCTACTGGTGTTATTTTGCTCAGTTCACTGTTTTTCAAGCCTTTATTCCCACACTTCTTGGGAATTGCTAGTTTCATTATATTTAATATGGCCCATTTGTCCTGCTCTTATTTGCTATATTCCTTTTTCATGGGGATTAGAGATTTAATGATTCCCACAGGGAGTATTAGAGTTTGATCTTATTTTAACTTCTCTTTTGAGATCAGCAGGCGGAACTCAATTCCAAACTTTATATGGTTTTCTGACGCCGTTTTATAGACTCTTTGTCCTCTATCAACCTGGCATGCACACATAGACACACACGGCGACAGCAAGCTGCTCCTCCTACGCTTGGAAGTGAGACCATGCTCGCATTTCCAGGGATTTTCACTGGTTAATTGTCTGGGATGTGGAACTTTTAAAGGCATTAATCCAGCCATAGAAACCTACTTAGAAATGCAATGAGCCTTGACTGCATGTATCCAGACTTTTATGTGTCTATCACAACAGGAAATGTTAAGTGACAGGTTGACTTGCATAAATAAGATTTGTGACCACAAAAAAAAAAATCAGCCATAAGAATCTGATGTACAAAAGTGCCGGCATGACAAATAGAGTTTAATCTTAAATATGCATTATTGAAGGTGTTTTAAATGGTGTTGAAACCAATATAAGGCACTGCACAGAGAAACACTTCATGTGCTCGTGTATCTTGTTTTATGTGTGCTCAGGCACTGTGTGCAGCTGTGGTGTTGCCCGGCGTGCTGCAGACCATGGAGCTGGTGTTCAGCGGGGCAGATGTTATGTGTGCCACTGGGGATCCGACCTGCTCCACCCCGTACCTCTTGGCCCAACGTGCTGGACAGAAGCTGCAGATGGAGTTCCTGCACCAGAACAAACTATCTGGTAAGCAACTTTGGGTGCCCCCATTAGTTACTGTTGCTACGCTTGACAAGCTTGCCCTTCTTGCGTGGCATATGCTGCTCACAATTATAATGGTGGCAGATTTACCACTCAAGATTTGTTTACATTTTTGAAAGAATGGGCCTCTGATTTCAGACAGCAGGCTGTTGGCTAAAAACTCTTGACTTTTTAATGTTTCCAGCTCATCTTAGATATGCACTTGATTCCTGAAAGACTGAGGCTAAAGCAACATGTCTCAGGCAAAAAATCAGCTTTATCACCAGCTGAAGATCCACGTCAAAGACAATAAAGACTAACTAAGTTAGGAAAATGTAACGCTATATCTGGAAATGGGTTTGGCTCTAGTTGCTGGAGCTTAAACTTCTTCAAAACCAAGTAAAGAGCGAGACAGAGCGGCTAACGTTGCCATAAACTCTGATATAGAAGCATTTTGGTTTGGTTTGTCAGTCCTGAACTTATAAAAACAGACAGACTGAGCACTGCAAGGAGCATCTGAGTGTGTATACTTTTTCACATTTAGGTAATTCATTAAATAATGAAGAGGAAAAGAGTTCTAGTTAGAAAACAAGAAACTTTTCCATGTTCAGTGTTCAACCCAGGTGAGCTGCTGGACCACAGTAAGCAGCTGTGAAACAGAATAACTCACATATTCTCCTGGTCACACGCTCACATAAATCTGTGAAAAGGCCTTTAAACTAGGTGTGTGAGTCGGACTTTTACAACCGTCGGCGCCACATATATTCAGCCCATTGTCTTTATACTTTAACAAGCCAATCATGTTTAAAACTGCTGTGCTGCTACGTTTAAAAGCACAGTGGGAGTTTTTTTCTTTTTCTCTCCCACCACAATGAATAGGAAATGAAGGAAGAAAAACCCACAAATTTGAAGCCAGCAAGTTAAAACTCTCTTTTTCTCTCTCTTTTTCTTTTTCTTTCTCTCTATCTTACTTTCCCCCCCGACTCTCCTTTGTATTACCCACCTCATGTTCCCGGCATCGGAGGCATGGCACAGATGTGCTGTGTCGAGCGGCTTCCTCATGATGGGTGTGTTTTGTTTTTGTGGTTCCACACAGGGCTGATGATAAGAATGTATTAGATTAAAGGAGCGAGAGAGGCCGCTGGTTGGGGCCGGGGGGAGACTTTCTCGGCGACTGTATTTTACATAATGTATGTGCTGCATCTGTGCACACTCGCCGGCAACGAGCCTGTTAGGGACTCCTAATTGCTAGCATGGGTCACCTGGTCGCCATGGTGACGGCCATTACTTGGAGGTGCGCTAGAAGACACACAGATGGACGGACAGACTCACTCACATTCACGCATGTGGTATTGTCCATCTGTAATGTGTAGCATACAGGCAGTTTTTGTATGCTCATTATGAGCCTGGAAGTTGTCATTAACAAACAGACAAATATGGACCCAAACAGACTCTTCCTGTAGAGCTGGATGTCCAACTAAACTGACCAACTACTGCAGGCAAGTAAGGACCTCGGTCAGGACGGTTACCAAGGATACAAATGCCACTCTGACAGATTTACAGTGTTCCTGGGCTGCGGTGGAGATCTTGCCTCAGGGACAACAATCAGTGCAGCAAGTTGAGACTGTATGTCTGTGGTCACCAGGAAGCTACTCCCAAAAATGGTGTAACATGATGTTAACCTAAGGTTAGAAGCCACACTACAGATGTCTTATCTTTATACTGTATGTGAAACTGCAACCATAGTTATTTATTTAGATCTTGAAATACTAGCCCAGTATCCCGAGGCTTTACTTTCATATTTTACAATTCTGCGACATATGAGTTATGTTCAATATCATTGTTCAGTGCCGATGCAGGAGGCCGTCCTGGAGACCAGAGTTGGCTTTTAATTTTTTAGCCTTAACCACAAACCTTCCATAACCTGAACCATGCTTTTGTTGCCTAACCTCAACCATATCTTAACCATAGTTTATATGCCACAAACACCATTTCTCCCTCACCATAATCTTAACTTAACCACACCGTACCTGCCATGTGTGGATAATGTAGACATCAACAATTTAGAAAATGGTGTAATAGAGTTTTGCTCAGCGTTGTGCAGAATCGTCTAATATCAACATTGTGTCTGTCACATTTATGTAATACTCAAGTCTGTTCAGTCTGGTTTGGAAATAACTGCCAGTCATTATCATCCTCATGAATGGGCAATGTTCTCTTGCGAAATCAGTGTTACATGCACAGCCGTTAAGGCCTATGCTCTTGTACATACCAGGTGTATTCAGTATGTGTACTGTATTGTATTTTGCCTCACAGTATATTGTGAAGCATAATAGTGTATTGAGTGATTGCACAGGGCAAGTTTGACCCAGTATGTGACATATTTCAACACTACTTTACAGTTTACAATACAGAACAATATTTATTCAAGAGTAAAAAACGACTTTGTGGATCCCACATGACCAGAGTGCTTTCAACCGACCAAGCAGCTGAGCATCATTACCATTCTAAGAGCCCCGTGCTTTTTCTTCTGTCCTTGAAAAGCTGTTTGTAGAAAAAAAAAAAAAAAATGAATGCACATATCTAAAAATGTAATTTGTGAAACTACAGTGAACCAGTAGACAATTATGGCATGCTGAAAAGATTAAGGCTCCGTACAAAATACTGTCTATATTCCCTCTTTGACATTTTCCTACTGCTGGACACGTTGTCACATCACACAAAGCTGTGGAAAGCGGCGCCGGCATTGTTTCTGCGCACGTGGCTCCCCTGAGTTTGCAGAAAGACTTGTGAAAATTTTGATTAAACAGAAATTGAACTTTTCAGTTGTTGTGCGCAGTGTTATGTCTGGCAGAAACCGGGAACAATTCAATACCCATATGACACCATCCCTACTGTGTAGCGCGGTGTAGACAGAGGGAAGATAGAGGGAAGAATAAAAAGGAGCCACATACTGTAGCAGCCAATATCGAGGGCAACACAGAGTTCAGAGTTGTCCTAGAGTTTCAAAGAACTCAGCCTGGTTGGACACATGGTAACATTAGGACAGATATAAGTATTTCATTTCCAGCGTTGTCTGCTTCCATGCCATTATGTTCATACCTGTGGTGGCTGCATGCTTGCTTTTCCCCCCGCTTTGTTTATCTTATAAAGTAGACATCCACAACAAGGGTGCACTTCAGGCCCTCATTCAACCACCACATGGTCCTGCAAACCAGAAACTACCAATATTAGCAAACATGGTTCTTTCCCAAATTCACTATCCCCATGGTGGTAGACTGGCATAAACCGGTAATAAACAATCATCAGAAGCCCTGAACAATTCTCACTTTTAACAACTAAAGTCTAAATTGGAGTAGCTCTAAGTGGGCAGAAAACCTTGCCGCTGTGTCTCCTCACAGTGTGAATCGCGCTCCCAGTCTGCGAAAATAAAAATAGGAAAACCTTCCATTTCCCCTGGATATACTGTATCAAAACAAAGCTGTCAGCCTGCTACTTTCCGAACTTGTGAACCGTCCCTTCCCTCCACAGCGGCTCATTTGTAGCTCCAATCCTACCAGCATCAGGACATCCACTGTGTCCTGATGGCAGAGCATTGCCACTTCATTAACTCCTTCTCTCCGCGTATCTGTGAGTGTGTGCACGTGGGCCTCGACGGACCTCGTTCTCCCGCCCACACCTGCTCGCCCCAAAGCACTCTGGGATACTGTAGGAGCACGTTCATTTGCATATCCCAGATTCCATTAAAAAAAAAAAGCCAATGGCAGCTCTCTAAGGCAGTGTCTCTTTGCATTTTTGAAGCCCCTTGCGGGCAGCTTCAATGATGGCTCTATCCCTTATAGTCAAAGGCTTCCACTGTGGTTGTTTCTTGTATTAGGTACCTCTATCATTTATGTCCAGTGTATTCCCAAATGTTAAACTCAGGAGGCCATGTATGCTATATAAATAAAAATGATCCATTAAAATATGCATACAGTAAAGTTCTTTCTTCAAGTTCTGTTTTCACCACTGGACCCAAAGAAGTTGTAAAACTTTAAAAAATTCAATGATTTTCGATTTGGTGTCAACGTTTAAATGTAGCAAACAGACACTGTTAAAAAAAAACATTTTGACGAGCGATATCTTTTACACAACATGTAGTCATTTAAAGCAACTATGTGTAGAATTTTAAAAAGTCCATACTTTAGCACCCCTAGTGGTTGTATCAGTACAGACACTGACAGATAGCATTGCTAGCTTCCTTAGGATTGTTCTATAAAGATAAAAAAATGCCACCAGAACTATTTGTAAGATGCTAGACTCACAAAAAAATCTACAAAGTGGCTTTAAGGTTGCAATTCTGATTCCTGCACTAAATGTGTGTGTCTCACATCAAGACACTGAGCCCCTGCCAGCTATTTCACTGTAAATCTCCATAAACATCAGCTAATGCTAAACTGTAAACAAAACAATGTAAACATGTAAATTGTGTTTTATGGCCACTCTTCACTCCACCCTGGGTGCCATTGCACTGTAAAACCAAGCTAAACAGCAACGCCTCTTACTGTTGACATCATTCCTCTTCTTCTTCAATTACACATCCTGAATTTGGAGGCAAAGAAGTTTTATTGTTGCCTCGGATCTCTGAATCTTGTGGCACATTGGCCCATTAATGTCCACAGAGGATTTGTATAATTTCCTTTACAGTACTACAAGTACTAGCTGAGCTAAGCAGGAATCCATTGAAATTTTTCAAATCGGTCAAAGTATGAGGTTACAGCGCATGTTTTTCTTAACATCCTTTTTTTAGTCGTTAGTCACAAGAGGTTGCTGGTTTATTGATTTTTCCATGAAAACACCTCTAGAACAATAGGCTAGCAATTTCAGATCTTCATAATTTTTGATACACACATAGTCTGGACTCCTACAATATAAATTCAAAAAGAAAAATGATAATCTGTTGCTTTATCTTGGTCCAGTATTGACATTGTGCAGACCTTAGAGACGTTTTATATAGTATTCCTGATATTTTCAATATGAATGAAATGGCTGTTTGAAATCTCAATTTTTCACCCCAACTCAATATCTCTGTCACTTTGTCTCCCCCTCCCTTTCTCTCTCTCTCTCTCTCTCTCTCTCTCTCTCTCTCTCACACACACACACACACACACGCTTACCATAACCCTAACCTTAACCTAACCCTAACCTTAACCACTGACCCAAAAATCAGCTTTATCCCAGTTGGGGACACGGCTTTTGTACCCAATTGGACAAGCCGTCCCCAATTAACTGGTCCTATCCGCACACATCTCTGACGCCTCGAATCTCTGAATCGAGTGGCACATTAATAAAAAATGTATCCAGCAGGCTGTATGTGTGTGTGGGTAATAAGAAGATGAACACCGGCACACACACATATACACAAACACTACATCAGACGGCCTGTTTTCTCTTGGGTCTCCACTCCGGCCTGTAGTTAGCAACATTGCAAGGCACTGACAGTCCATTTCAGTGCTAGTTGACGTTTATTTTTTTTAACCGATACACAAACTGCACTCAGGACTGTTAGAGGGTCAAGAGTTCACAGAGAGCTGCTGAGAGTTGGGGAAACTAAAGGGGCTTTCCCATGGTGGAGTGTCTGTATGTGGATGGTTCTAATTTTGAAGAGAAGTGTTAGTGGATAAAAAGTGTGTGTGTGTGTGTGTGTGTGGCCCCTGGCTACATATCTCACTAAATAAATTAGTTTCATTTCTGTAATCATGTGAAAGAGTGTATGTTTTACACTTGGAAAGTCTTCTGCCTTCTTATTTTTTTTTGTCACCATTAGCTGACTTGTCAATGTATCTACGCTTGCCTTGCATATGTTCATGTAGCCAATTATGGCAGCATTTATAATGTGTGGCCGCATTTCCTGGTGTGTGTGTGTGTGTGTGTGTGCGTGCGCGCGCGCGTGTGTGAGCGAGCCCCTCTGATTACCCCACTGTCCACTGCTTGTCGGGGACCACTTTGTGACCGTTGCCGTGGGCGACCAGATGGCTAATTGAGCACTCTGTCATGTCACCTCCCTTCGCTGGGGACTGAGCCAATCAGCACAGGCCAGACTTCTCAACTGCCGCCCCCACAGACATCACAGTCCCATCTTAACAGAGTCCAGCTTTAGGGGCCCAGAGGGACTATTTAGAAGGCTCAAAGAGAGAGCCTTGTTACAACTGATACAGCATCAAGCCACTGGCTTATTTACATTCTCCTAACCCGGGTGCTTGGAAAACGGTGTGTGTGTGTGTGTGTCGTTTCCCTGCAGTTTGCTGATTAAATTCTATGTCAGATTTCATGTATTTATGATGCTGCTATTGGCAGACACATTCTCTGTGTTACATTCATGGCAAAATTACAGATGCTGCTAACATCACCCAGGCTTTATTGTCATCCTCTTCCTGATTGGCTCTGTATCCTTGGGATCACATCAAAAATAAACTGCTTTTGCTAGAAATGGCTGCAGGGCATAAAAATGCATGTATCATGCCAGATCTTGTTCATGATTTGATTGCCACATGCTAGTAGCTAATTGGTTGTTGGGTTGTTTTTCGTTTTGTTACAGCCCTCATTTATAATTATAATTATAATATATCATAATTATAACTATGTTGGAGGTCCACTGTCCTTAAGTTATTCAAGAAGTCTAATTGAGATAAAGGTCTCTTCTACAAGAAAAACGTCATGTATCACTAAGAAGTAGTAACTGCAAGGTACCACAAACTAGTCTTTCACAGTTGTGCATGCAGTTAAAGTTATTTCTTCAAGTTCTGTCTTCATCACTGGACCCAAAAAAGTGCTAAAACTTTGGATATGACAGAAAAATTTCAATGAGTTTCTGTTTGATGTCAATGTGTGGCAAACAGACACTGTCAAAGCCAACATTTTTGGCATCGTTTAAACAAAATTTTACAAACGGGATTGAAAGAATGAAAAATGACAAAGTGAACACACACTGCCATCGTTGATATTTTTCAAGATGATCTATTTTGGCACAGCAAATGTCTAACATGGTGATGGATATGTTACCAGACACCAGATACTACAGATTCTGTACTATGATGTATTTTTTGGGGCTGTATCATTGACAACAAAATGCAGTGGCAGTTTACTGCAACAGGCTGACTTATTGGTTAGAGAAACACATTTGTAAGTGGACGCTTCTCTTAGCTCGTTTTGATTCCTGTGGAAACGGAAGCACAGAGTTGTTTACTGCTCCACCCCACTACGTGAAATCACTTTAAACAAAACGGACGAAGAGCCGATTGTCGTGGCCTCCGGTTTCTCTACAGTGTGCATTTAACGAGCTGCTGAGACAGTTAAAAGAAAGACGATGTGTGGAAACAAATCACATAAATATGGTTCATAAATATGGCAGCTAAATCAGAAAACAACTGTATCTAAATTATGTGCTCAACACAGCACACACACAGGACTACAGATTCATGACAGACCAGAGACTGCCTACTACTTTGTATCCATATGTGTGAATGTACCGTTATACCTTTGAACCCATAGAGGTCAGGTCATAAGATCTAGTTTGGACTTATTCTTGAAAGGCCCTGCCTTATATTTTTTTAAATCAGCTTCTTACAATAAGCGATGGGGCTCCTACATAAACATATTATCATTACTTTTTTACTTACAAATAGATGTATCATTTATATTCAGTTATGTTAAGAGTTCAATTGCAACAGAAATACAAATATTTCTTATAAGATTGTTATTTTTTGAACATTCATTACTCCCCTCAACCCACCCCACAAGCCCCTATATCCCCACAAGTACATAAATAATAAATATAACCACAATAAAAAAGTGGTAAATTACACATAGTCAAGTTCATCAGTAGCTTTTAATCACAAATTTTTAAATTTATAGAGACAAACTGTATATAAGAAGTTATCAGGTGCTTTAAAATAATGTATAATGGTCTTTACTTTCATGTCAGAAATCATTTTGTAAGATTGGGCTCCAAAAAACATTTAATTTAGACCCGTCCATTTTGTTTAACTTTTTTTTAGATCAATTTTTCAACGTATTCGCAATACTTTACTGTAATACAAAGATTATTAATGTGCCTATGAACACAGTTAATTAGTTTGACACAATGAGTCCAGTCAAAATATGCAGAATAAGCTGTCTTGTTAAATTAACTGATTGTTTTTCTCTGTGAAATGATATGTGGGCCTCAGATGAGGCGTCGG
This sequence comes from Scomberomorus guttatus, assembly GCA_038419695.1. Taxonomy (NCBI): domain Eukaryota; kingdom Metazoa; phylum Chordata; class Actinopteri; order Scombriformes; family Scombridae; genus Scomberomorus; species Scomberomorus guttatus. Next base: position 14,462,911 of record CM076467.1, read on the forward strand.
TGGAGCCAGTAATGGGTGGAAATGTCGCTTCAATTTCAATTAAAGTAATTTTACCTTGCTTGATGAGAGAGCTGGAGGTAGTGAAGATAAAATCTCAAAGATATTGCCAAGGCTCTGGTAGAAAATTGAACCCCAGAATTGAAGCTAATTGAATTTGAGAACGATAAGGTTGAATGTGGGGAGCTCTTAAAGTGACCAAGAAAGGATGAGTAGAGGGAGTTTGGAAGAAAAGAGGAAAAAAATGAACGAGGAGGCCTCCTAATTTTAAATGGACAAAGATGAAGAGAGGACAGAGCGTAAAACCCTTTGCTCATTTTTAACAGATACAGTGCATGGAGGTTTGTGCCTTGAAATAATCTGAGAACACCTTATCTTTGACTTTGCAAGAGAATGACCATGTGACAAAGTCACGACTAAATAAAGAGCAGTTGGTATAATCATGTTTCAGGGTTTGCTGGTTGTTCCTCGATCTAGGCTTAAAACTGTGCTTTTGAGGTTGTGGCTACTAAACTTTGGAGCTCTCTCCCTTTGGACTTCAGATCTGTGGACACCTTTAAAAAGCAGCTCAAGACCCATTTGTTTAGTCTTGCCTTTGTGTAATTTTTCTATTTCCTATTTAATTCTGCTTATATTGTGTTCTATGTCTGTATGCTTATTTCTTCTGTGAAAACCTCTGTGACGTCTCTGCTCTACTTACTTTTATGCTGCAAGTGGAAAAATGGATAACACTGTGCTTCTGCATTGTTGGCAGCAATCATGGAGCTCATGGGGCTTCAGTGCCTTGGTTTAGGACACTTCAGCAGTGTGGAAGTTTGCCAACTTTGGGCCATGACTCCATGTTTTCTGGTTGAAGGACAATCTCTGTCCTCTAAGAGTGGGATAGAGAGATAGAACTGCATCTGGGATTAGCAGTATCTTAATCTGAATGCATTCCCACATTCCAAATCCAAACCATTTTTTTGCAACAATTGTACAGGATATCAGCGATGATTTGATATGTGATGGAAAGTCGGACATCTTGACAGATAATATCTAGATAATACATGCTGTTACTACAGTAATACAGGCATAACGCTGCAAATTGTGGGATCATCGTTGAATCATTCGGAGCATTTTTTAAAATTATAAACTAACCAATGAGTTATTGGGGTTCTTGTATATGAAGAGTTTGGATGGAGATAAATACCAAGTTTGCTATTTAATATGTGATTTTGCTTAAACCTCTTTTATTGCCACTTAGGTGTAATTAAGATGATACGACAAACTTGTTAGCATTAGCATAACGCGTATTTATACATCTAGCCGATACGGCTCAACTTTAGCATTGATTTGGAGTTATGCTTCTGTCCACTTGATGAATCTAAAATCAATATTTACTCTCCTTTTAGCTCTGTTTTGAGCACCTGAGGGAAAAATCTGTCTCTAGCTGCTAAATTTTGCACTGTGTTCACCAGCTAGTTGCTAACTTTGTCTTTTGTCGTTTGATGCTGGACAGGTAGCGCACAGTGGGTTTATCAGAGATTCTGTTGAAAACATCTTACTGCATCTGGAAACAACGCTAATAAGAGCAGTGAGAGTGAACCAGTACAAGTTGCTGACTGTAAAACCAAAACACTGAGCTCAAAGATGCTATAAATGTCTGTAGAGCTGAGGAGAATTGCGGAGTTGGGTGGTAATTATCAGTGGGTATTGTTGGGTCAAGGACAAGTAGAAATGAAACTGAAAATAAGAAATAAAATAGCACAGCTGTAGGTGGAGGTAAAATGGTGACAGAAGTGGAAGTGAAGGATCAGAACGGTGCACAGCCACTATTACATTCTATGAGGAAAACCGTTCCCTTGCCCATCTACTGTGTCTCTTCCCCTTGCAGATTTTCCCATACTAGAGCAGTGGTCGGAGAACGCCTCCCTGTCCGACGCTTCACTCTTCATGGATGGCTTCCTCTACATCTCCTCTGGCCCTGCCAAGATGACGCCGGACCGCCGCGGAAGAGATGGTGAGTGTAACTGTCGTTTCGCAAACCCCGGGCAAGGCCAATCAATCCATCAATCCATTTGTAAGCAATTTAAACTGCGTGTTTGTCAGAGGTCTGCTCCAGTTAAGTGCTGATCGATCAATCAGTGTCAGTCTGTCAGTTGTCAAACTGCCAATCGTTTAATCCGTACACCAAACAGTCCAGTCAAAACGATCAATGAATCTGTCTTTCAAACGCATTCTGCATCGGTCCTCTGGGAGTTCATGTCAGAGAGAAGGATGTTCCCAGCAGTGGATGCACTACTAGGGAAAATTAGGGCCAGGTTAAAAAAATAAGAATACAATTATTTTGGTACACCTCCTTTCTAAATCTACCTGAGATGCTACCTCCAAAACTCCTTCTTTTGTCTTCCAAGGCAGTTTAAAACTTTTAATCAGGCTCCATTTCACACCCAACTCCTCAGCTGCTGCTGCTGCTGCTGCACCTCCTGCTCTGGAATGGTCCCACTTCTCCAAACAGCTGGAGCGTTTCTGGGGCCCATGGGTAATTAGGAGAAGGAGCCGGCTATGGATGCCGCCCCAGGGGAAGGGGGGTTATTGGGAAGGTGGAGGAGTTGGATGGGGGATAAGGGAGAAACAGGAGGGGGGGGGGGGGAGAGACAGTATGCGGGTGGGGGTGACATCTCGCAGCTACCTGCCACTTGAATAAGCCGAATCTCCTACATCTTGAGCAAGACATCCATCTCCATTTCCATCACGCCCCACACACACTCGCACAGGCATGCTCTCATTGGTGGTTGTACATGCTGGCTAATGAACAGGGCTGGGGTCTGGGAAATTGCCCCTTTAGACCAGATGGGGGGAAATTCTTACCTGTTTCTCTAGAAATTCTTATTATTTGTACAGATGGAAATCATTTTCATTGCATTTCTCATGTTAACGGGCACCAGCTTATTACAATTTGGACTTTTGGCCATCATTGCTATCAATTACGTTAATATTGTATTCACCAAAGTAATAGTTGAGACTGAGATAGTTGACATTGCTGCAACAAAGTCTGATAAAGTACACCTGAAATTTAACTGTTCACCTTTATTGTCTCTTCTGGATAAAACTGACTTACCTTTTTGGTTTGTTTAAAACTGTATAATTGGTTGACTGACTGACTGGTGGTTGCCACATCTGACTTGTTTTAAGCAATGTTCCTCGATCTTAGCAAAACTTGGAGAGTACAGTGTTATTATTACAGATAGAAATGATGGCCAAGACTAAGAAAGTAAGACACAAGTGGTAATAAACTGGAATTATATTGAACCTGCATTTTTTGGGCCAAGAAACAAACCATAAACATAAACTGACATTTTATCACCTTATTAAGTTAGTAAAGTGCAAACAATTGCGTAGGTACACATCCAGCAGACGCAGAGCAACATTATCATTCATTTGAAGTAGTGTTTCTGACCACCTGATAAAAAGTCCAATATTCATTCTCCTTTGAAGCTCTTTTTTTTTAGTTTCCACCAACTCCTAGGGGAAATATCTGCTGCTGAACACTCCACTATGTTCACCAGCTTGTTGCTAATGTAGCGTAGCATACAGCATCAGAGCTTTTTTGCTGAAAACAACGCTAATGAGAGTGCAAACCAAAACAATAAAGTTGTAAAACTAAAACAATGAGCTGAAAGATGCTAAAATGCTTCATAGAGCTGAGGTGTGTGGTAAATATCTGTGGGTTTCATCACTATGAGTGACCATTTAAAAAAAATATTAATTAGCGCACCTTTAAATGAGCATTTGTCTTTGTGATTCCTCATGTATTTTCAGAAAAGGAGCACTATTTGTTCTTAAAAATGCTGCGTTATAAAAGCCCGTTGGTAAGACAATATGTGGTTAGTCGTGCTACCTACAGAGAGTTCTTGCTCGAGATTGAGTGACACTACAGGTGTCCATTTTGTTGAGGTCCATTTTAGCCACTCTTGTGCATTTTGTGACCATTTATAGACAACACACTATTCCAAAGTCGTCTCGCCACACGTAAGTGCTGGTAATATTTCGGCCAATAAATACCTTGTTATTTCATCTATTATGGAAAGCCGTACAAGTTTGGCTTTTGTGCCTTAATGGCGCTTTAACTGCAGCTGCAGCTGTTGAAAAATTCAGAGGGGTTGGGTTTAAACCTCAATGCGTTCCAACTTCTTCAATCACAAGGAAGCGCTGTCAGGACTTTGTGAGCACGGAGGGATGAGGTATTTTTGAATGTACTCCAGGATGCCTTTCGTTCCCGGGCTAATGGTTTGATGGTCTATAGATACACCCAAGCTCTTAATAATTCATAGGCTGTGCTCAGGGCTTAATAAAAGCACTCTGCCATTGCGTCTTCAGCTTCAGCTTTTTTTTTTTTGGTCTGTAGACAACTCCAACAGGCTTTTGTGCTTCCACTGATGGGAGCTACATTCAGAGCACTACATGAATTAATTTGGCGCGCAATTTTGGTAATGGCCTTGACAGAGGTGGCATGGGGCATCATCATACCGGTCTACCATAATGAAATAAAATACTGTGCTGCTTAGCTTTTAGCAGCAGCTTGTTCATTCAAGATGCTGCTGGGAATATAGATTAGGATTAGAAAAACAATATTCCTTGTTGTTGTTTTGGTTGTGCTGAAATCAAGGTTGAACTGGTTTATTCCCCAGCGTGGCACCACTGTATTTGCTGTTCTGTAGAGCTCTGCTCCATATCCGGTTTACGCGGTTGATTCCAGCGTAAATGAAGTCTCCCCCCTTAAACAGGCAAACGAGTGACTCATGCTCCTCTCACATTAAAGAGTGTGTACATGCTCTGCGTGCATCTCTCTGTGTCTGTGCGCTTGTGCGAGCCTTGGGAGGAAAAGAGAGACAGTAGGCAGTTACTGTCTGAAATGGTGAGTGGCAGCAAGGAAATGGCACCCCTAATTTCTGATTAGTTTTGTCTTTTCCTCATCAGCGGCGCTCTGTTTTTTTGCCTGGAACAGTAACTCACAACTCCCGGAGAGAGAAGAAGGGGAGGGGGTGTGTGGAGAGAGGAGAGAGACACAGAAAGAGAAGTAGAATTATGTTAACAGTTAAATTGAGGACACAAATCTGAACTCGTGAACAGTTCAATTACTTGCAGCTACAAAGCTGGGGTCAAGTTTTTGATAATAAACCAAATCTTCTTTATGATTTATGTTAAAAAGTACTGTAGACACATCTAGTTATTCTGTTTTATATTTTATGAGAAGTACACAAAGCCTATTTGAACAATTTGTCTTAATTAAATATGCTTTTTGGAGAATCTTTGTTCATATTACTGTGGCTCTGCTTGCCTATGAGCGAGTGCTGTTGCTTAGGCCAGAAATACATGGCAGATATTTGTTTTTTTTTTCTTTATCTATGCCATATCTATCCATTCCTCCCTGTAATGAAGTGGGCAATAATTCTGGCACAGACAGATCGTTCAGATCCATTCAGTTTCTCAATTTCCATTTCCAGCCCCCCTGACAAGCTGTCCAGCAGATGTCTTCATCACAGATATTTTAGTCTGATGGCGAGATAGGCAGAAGATTGGCAGAAGGGGGAGAGGCGGGAGAGTGAGGGAGGGAGGAGGGTGATTCAGTGGAATGGGGCACGGCCTGCTGTTTCGATGCATACTAAAATGGGTGTCTGTGCAACGTCGATAAAAAGTGTTAGGGGGGCTTTGGGTAAATCTAGTTTAGTTAAAAATAAAGCTGGAAACACAATCACAGTCAAAACTTCTGAGGAAATATGTTTATTCTATAACTTGGTCTATTCAGTCGATGAACAATAAGAAGGTTTAATTGGCACACTGATGACTTGATCAGTCTAATCAACCTGCTCTTCTGGCATACTTAGGCAATTTGTGAAATTCGCTAAATGCTCCAAGTGAGAGAGGAGGTGAGGGGGGGGGGGAAAAGCAGAAAAAGAGAGAGAGAGAGATTCCACATTGTAGATTTGGAGGTCTTTCTCCTCCTGGAAAACGCTATCCGCGGAACACTCTTGGCATACAAACTAATTGGCCCAATTTTGCTGGTGGAGGCATGTACCACGGTTGGCTTCCGCTTGCGTTGTCTCTGGCGGCTGGTTGCGTACTCCCGCGGAGAACGGCTGGGCCACGGGGGCCATTGCTGTGTGTGGGGAACAGCTGGCAATGGACGCAGCTGCTTGATTGTAAATCAAGCACTATTGTTCCCCCCATTGCGCCGCTGCTTGTGCAGAAGCTAGTGGTATCCCACCCGCTAAGGAAATGCTGAACCACAAACAAAGAAGGAAGAAGGATGCTTGTGATTCGGTGATGTGCAGGTTTTTGATAAAGCCAGTTTCCTGGTGGAATGTGTTGAAGTGATCCAAAGGCATTCACTGACGTAGTAGGAAATAACTTAGTTCTCATTGCAGCTATTTTACGTGTACTCTTTGCGGTCATGATGGCGCTGAAATGGCAGCCACACATCGCTGGTGTTATAATGTATATTATAATACAACTTTAAGCCTGGTTTGAGATCTTTAACTCAGGCCTTCCATGTAAAATATCACATTTCTGCCTTCACAGCCTCTCCTGCCTTCTCCTTAATATAATGTATCCCCCATATTAACCCATTTGTGCAACATTTGTAGTCTCTCTACACCTTTTGGCCCCTCCTCTCCCCTTAACCCTCTGTTTCTTCAACTTGTTAAGGCCTTTTGTGCGCATCTGTACCTGTGGATGTGCTAAACATTATTAGAATAATTGTTCAGAAACTGATTGGTCTGGCATTGGGTCCCATTTATGTGTCCACCCTGTCTTGACCCACCATCCTGCCGCAATTTGTTTCACATCAGGATTTTTAGTGTCTTTCTCCTTGAAATGGAGAGGAAATTGATTTTTTTCCCCCCACTTTCTTCAATGTAGATAAACTATTTTGTCAGATGTGGTCTAATCAACGAGACAAGATCTGGATGCCACTTTTGCCAACATGTCAAGTCAGTTTTATTTATGTAGCCCGATATCACAAATCACAAATTTGTCTCAAGGTGCTTTACAATCTGTACAGCAAGACAACATCCTCTATCTTAAACCCTTGATTCAGATAAGCGAAAAACTTCCCACCAAAACCCCTTTAACAAGGTAAAAAAGGAAGAAGACTCAGGAAGATGTAGGGCGAGGGCAATATGGACAAAATCAAATACAACGATATTTTTGACCAAATACCTCCATCGATATTGCAACAACATTGTAGGGATGACTAATGGTGCTTTCACAAAATATTTACACAATGGAATATTTGATAAATAATCATCAGTAATGTGGATATAATGACTAAGAACAGCTAGAACAGTCTGGAAAGTTCAGAAAGTGACATCACTTTACTGTAAAGCAGCCTTTAAAACCAGGAAACACTTATGCAAGTTTTCAACTCTTTTAAAAAGTGTCTGGTGTTCAAATTGAAAATGTGCATAAAAACCGGTGGATGGAAACACACTTGCAGATATCTCTACCAAATTTCATGGCAATCCATCCAGTAGTTGTCGTCATATTTCAGTCTGGATCAACGTGATGGATTGACTTACTGACCACATTGTCACCCCTAGAGCCATGCCTCATGGGTAAAAAAGAGCAAAGATTAAAGGAGCCTACAGCATGTAAAACACAAGTAATTATGTGTGGCAGAAATACTGTATGTTTTATTTGTCTGTCTTCCAAGCCCTTTTCGGGGAATCGCTGCCCTACTTGCCATTGTATCAGTTCACACATAACTTAAACTCCTTAATAACCTCTGCAACCACAGGGACCATTATTAAGCAAAATGTCTAGATAATGACATTACAGCTTTCTAGCAGCTTATGATCTCAATTGACTCCAGTTAGGAAACCAAGTGTGCCTCTTAAGAAGATGATTGTGCGAGGGTTTCAGATATTACAAATGAAACCATCCAGTTATTACCCTTTTAGAGGAGGGACAGAGGGAAAGACAGCAAAATTACAGCCAAACAAGTGCTTAACTATGCTCCGGTGGAAAATGATGGACATGACATTTTCTGCAAAACCTTAGCAGTCCAGGGACACATTTGCACGGGAGTGAAGTGCAATTGCGATCTTTTCCGTCACCAAGACAACAGTGCATCCTGTCAGATAGATTGGATTGGTAATGACTTTAAATACTGGAATCTGTCTCTCTCTCTCTTTCTCTCTTTCTCTCTCCCACACAAACACAAACCTGCCACATGCATGGCTTGTTTCAGATAGAGACGATGATTCTTCAGCTGCTGGAATCATTTTTTTTTTTCTCGAAGCAAAGTGGGGTCAGAAGTAACAGTATTTGTTTAAATGCCACAGTGAGCAAGTAGATATTAGTCATTTTGCAGTTTTAATGCTGTTTTCTGAATGTGTCCAAATTGTTTATTTTGACACAGAAAAGGAAAAGACAAAGGAAAAGTCAGAAAGAGCCGTACAGAGAGGCAGTGCAAGGGTGAATAGAGCAAAACTGACATCCTCCTTCCCTATGCTTATCACATCCTTTTGCTTTTAACAGCCAGTTGTAGACACTTCCTTTTTTTTATTGGAACTATATCTGTTCCTTCAGAAACATCACACACAGTTGGCAGAGGAATGCACAATTAGCATATTCATGAGATGAATACAGTGGAAACTTTGGAGTCGCAAGCGACAGGGGGTGGGGGTGGGGTGGGGGGGGGCTGTTTGTGTGTGTGTTTGCCGCGGAACAAAAAAGCAGATGGCACGGTGACTGAAAATCCAAAATTAGGTATGTTTTCATGAACTTCATGCTCATTGGCTATGTAAATCGCACAGTCAGACAGTCATGAAAGACAATGCTGTGTGTTTTCCAGCTTTTCCACTGAGATCATGTTTGTTGATTGAAATCTGCTTGGTACTTGGAGTCTCTTAACTCTGCTTACTCCCTTTATGAGTCTTTGTGCCCTCACAAATACAGTACGGTTGACTCAGTTGTCCTCTAATAGACAAAAATATGAAAGAATGTCTCCTCACATAGACCCTCTGATTGAAGGCCAAAAGTTTTGGATACAAACCAAATCTTTTGGCCTTCAACAGTGTGATGTTGCTTATTGTTCATTCCATTTGATTTGGAAATGAAGGCCAGAGTCTGTCAGTCCTCTTTGGAGTGTATGTATTGGTAATTGGAGGATGTTTTAATGCCTCTGTGCCGGTTGTCCGTCTATCTGTCCATCCCATTCTCATGAATGCAAAATATCTCAAGAACGCATTGAGGGAATTTCTTCAAATTTGGCACAAATGTCCACTTGGACTCAAGGATGAACTGATTAGGTTTTGGTGGTCAAAGGTCACCGTGACTTCACGTCCGTACCATTCTTGATGAATGCGATATCTCAGGAACGCCTGGAGGGAATTTCATTACATCTGGCACAAACGTCCACTTGGACTCAAGGATGAACTGATTAGGTTTTGGTGGTCAAAGGTCACTGTGACCTCACAAAACACGTTTTTGGCCATAAACTCAAGAATTCATACGCTGATTATGACAAAGTTTCACACAAATGTCTAATAGGATAAAATGATAGATAAAAACAAGACCCTTAACAAGATGAGAAGTGGATGAGAGAGGCCTATGACACTGTCACATCTCCACGCATCCATCCATGTGTGAACGTGTGAATGCACAGAGTGCCTTATCTCCAAACATTTAAACGATTTCTTGGTAGTGCTGTCTTAGCGTCTAGAGAGTCATTAGCTCTCTAGACGTTTAATAGGGTTTGGAGTGGTGCTAATTGTTCACAAACCAATCACTAACATCGCAGGGTCTAATTAATCTCTTTTTCTGACTCCACAAACAATAGCCAATTTGTTAAATTTTATCAGTATGCAAATATACGGTTCTACAGTAGTAATCCAGCAGAGGCACTAGACGTATTAGTGTGTTCTGGAGACATAAGGAAAGAAGCTGCAAATTGTCTCAAGTTAGCATCAGATCAATTTACAAAATTGCACATTTTCAAATACTAATACTTTAATACATGTTATTTAATGTGGGACTTAATAAAATACAGTGAAATTTAATATAGGCTGATCTGCTCATTTGAATACATTTATATTATTAAAAAGGAGTGATATCTGTACATATAGAGCCTCAGAGGCAGCGCTGTTGTTCTGTCCAGTAAAAACATGAAGCTTCACTTTACATTCAGATAAACTAATGTGGCAGCTTGGTAGATTTCATCTGTGAGACCAACATTTATCTTCCAAAAGGAGTTATATCATATATCAAAATGCTGCAGAGACGTTAGAGCCAGCGGTAAATCACCAAAGAGCCGCACAGATCAGTTCATCGGGTCATGTTCTCACCCGGCCAGTGACTCCTCACATCTCTGAAAACGTTGCAGCAGATTTACAAATCGGTGTTATTTGGATGAACTGCACACATATTGTGAATCTACATGGTTACTTTCTCGCCTGAAAAAATATTAAATCTTAATAAAATGACATATTAGAGCGACAATTACAACAGTTTGGCTGAAAATCTCCACCATGATGCCATCGCCCTCAGATATCTTCGTCGCACCGCAGGGCATACTGGGTAATGTAGGCCCAGCAAGAGCCCTCCTCTCTACGCCAAAACAGTGACAGAAAGTTGACACTGGGGGAAAAAAAAACTGACAGCGTAAAAAAACAACTGTCACTGAAAAAAGACAGACATGAAAGACTGTGAGATGGTAATTTTTTTTTCATGCCTGTGTTTTATTTTCCTAGTGAAACTTTTTTCAGTGCCAATACTTGTGTCAGTGCCAAGACAACTTTTTCCAGTACAAGTGTCTCAATGCCAGTGTTTCCTTTTTCAGTTCAGGTTTTGTTTCCAATGCCAAGTTTAATTTTTAATGCCAAATTTAACTGTCACTGTTCTGGCCCCATATTTAAACAAGTACTTTTAGTTTAGTTTTGGTCTAGTTTCTTCTGGTTTGTTTTCATCGTACTAATGGGGGCACCGAAAAACACTAGTAACACAAAATGTGTGAATATCTAACTTATAGTACACTCATCTGTCTATTTTTGTGATTATGTGCGTGTGTATATTTCAGAGATGACACGTCGTTGGTGCACATTGGAGGGCGGCTTCCTGAGTTACTACGAGAGCGAGCGAAGCCCATCAGCCATCGGCAGGGTGGACGTCACCGAGGTGGTCAGCCTGGCGGTCAGCAACACTGAGACGATGACTGGAGCAGGGTATGAACACACACACACACACACATACTTCCCATTTTATTGTCTGATGAAAACCTCATATCACTAAAACCTCTGAGATCAGTTGAGAAAACTTTTCTTTTTAAAACTTTGAGTTAAAAGAGCTTTGATGATATTTATCTCGGCTAAAGTTTCAAAAATCAAATCTTGTACTATAGAAGTGAAATTAAACCTTGAAAATCACAAAAATTGGACGTAGTACTGTTGTTAAAGTATTAATATTAACATCTAAAATTTAACATTGCTTGTAAACCCGCTTACATTAAGTGTTAATTTACACATGAATCCTCATTTGCAGCAGTTCAGCCAGGTTATCAGACATTCATTTTCACACTTAGCATTCACTCTCATACACATCCTACCACACACACACACACACACATATACTGTAAACTCAAACCCATTCTGAATGCCTTATTTGCATCTCCTCAGCTAAATCATCATTTATATGTGATTGATCAACCTGCTCAGAACACACACACACACACACACAGTTACCGCACATATAATTCATATATTGCAGAGCTTCAACAAAGGACATAGACGTGCACATAAATACGCATGTAAACGCAGACGTCTGTTGTTTTTCTTCCTCGTCATATGTCTCATTAGCATAATCTTAACTTGAACATTATTCAGTTTAACAGAACCTATCAGGGCTTTATGAGGGCTATATTTCCTGTTTACTTGATGCAGGCAAACGGCGCAGCTTTAACCGCCCCTGCCTCCGTTTAACTTTACCGAGGCACCCCCCCTCCCCCCCCCCGCCCCCACCCGATGCCCCAAAACACCCTCGCTCCTCCGTCAGATCACGATTCAGTTATTAAAAAGTTGCTCTGACAACAAACTTTTCTTTATTTCTCCTGAAAGTGTAACAAACACACAAAAAGGAAGCAGATGTCTCGATCCGTTCCCGTTCACCCTCTCCTGGATCCCACTGGATCGGCCTGTGTGTGTGTGTGTGTGTGTTCATGTGTGTGCGCTCCAGTTTCTCATCCCGAGCGAGGAGTCTGGTAATGGCTTATGATTAAAGCATAAGCCAGGTATTTAATGACAGCAGCAGATGTTATGAAGAGGGAGCAATGCTTTTATTTGTTATTTATACAACTATTAGAAACACATCTGGCCAATAAAACTAAAGCCATTTCTAATGAACTGGACACATATGCACAATCATGACAGGTTACATTGATAATAGTGTGCGTGCACAACCTTTATAATACCAAAATTACGTGCGGGATTTTTAGCTAACATCCTAGTTACAGGTCATGGCGTCACTCCAGAAAGGCTATTATTTCTCTGTCGCTAATACTCCGCCATCATAATGGCCGTGCGCTAAACTCTGCCTCACTCCTTCTCACTTATGCAACTTTCACTGTTCCCAGCATGCCTGTGCGCGGGGAGAGAGAGCGGGGACGCCTCACCTCTTGACTGTCTGCCGCTCATGAATATTAACGTATGGAGATGACACACTCCCACCAGCAGCCTATCGCCGCGCTACAGGAGGCCGTAGGTGTCGTTTCCATTAAACACAGCATTCGGATAATTTCACCGTGGCAGAGGACACCGTGAATTATGGCGCCGACCCGACACATACGTTTGCTAAAGTTGTATGAATATTACAAACCCCACTCCTAAGGAATTAATGCAAAGGGGGGTATGTTGGCTGGTGATAAGTTGGGGTTTTCCAGGGACTTTTTTTTTTTTGGACTCATCTGCCTGTTTCGACAAGAATATTTCAAGTCAGTTCTGACCTTCAGATTCAGCTAAAAACCTTGGAAACAAACCCTTTCTGCTCTTTTGCTGTTTTTTTTTTTTTTTCATTTTCGGCTGCTTTTTGCACCGTTTCACTCTCTCCGTCACTCTCTTTCTCACTGCCGTTCTCACACACACACACACACACCAACAAAAATAGCAGAGTTTTTAAAGACTTTTAGTAGGGCTTAGGTGCTAGCTTTGCCAGTAGGAAGGGATGTATATGTGTATATGCTTTATATATGAGGGCTTGGGAATTAAGATGTTCTCAGAGCACAGAAAAACCTAAGGACAAAAATGAAATAATACAGAAATACATGTAGATATTTCTCTGCATGTTTAAACCACAAGTGAATTTTGTGCAGCAGACTCCTCCACAAGGAAACGTGTTTTTCCTTTTTTGACTCAACAATAAAAACTACTCCTCTAACACACTTAAATAAGTATAATAAGTAATAAAAATGAAAACTTATTAAATTTTCAATCTTGTCTGCAATAATTAAACCATTTGTCTTTGTTTCAGTTCATATAAAATCCATTGGAGGTTATATCAGTAGTGTCAGTTTTAATTACAGAGGGTACAAATACAGACTCATACAGTAGCTTACATTTTACCCACTGCTTTTTTTTTCTCTTTGTGTTACTTCAGACTGTGATCAGAAAAAGAGACTTGCGGGGGTGCCTGGTTACAGACAGCAGACAGTGTCTTTATATGCACTGAAGTAACCTAGTTACTGTCAGCTATTGGCATTAATCAGATTACTTAAACAAGAAATACTTTGCTTAAGTGGGGGAAAAGCTTAAGAGGAATCAAGTTAACACAGCAACATTTCTGCTGATGAAACCTGCTGTCTGGTTTCTAACAGGGACTTTACGTGTTTATGACAAAGACTTCAGACAAAAAAAAAAACATGTTGCTGTGGTTGTGGCGTTGCAGGATAAAATAAAAGATTATTCCACATATCTGAAATAATTGAACTGAAAGTCAAACTAAAATATAATAAGGCGAAAATAAGTAAGTTTTCACAGCTGAACACTGATATAAGCGTTGTCTGGTGTGACTGATGTGACTGTCTGGCTCGTGTGTCTTGTGTCTCTGTATTTGTCATGGACTATTTTTCACGTGGCGATTAATACAATTACAGCATCAAATCTATTTTTGAAATTCAGCTAATGCACACATAGGAAAACGTATGTGTTCTCCCACTACAGAGCCTGTTCTCTCACATCACCATCAGTATACAAACACTCAAAAAAGAAATCAAATACATCATTAATAGACTTAAAAAAAAGGCCACTTTTGGTTCAAAATTGCAATAGAAAGTAAGGGAGAAATCAGATCACCTACCAGTCGCATAAAAACGCAGGTTGTACAGTAACCAGGTTATTGTAGTGCACAATTCCCTGCTTTAACTTGAGTGTAAAAGTTGAAAACAAACAAGAAAACAAGAACAGAAGAAAAAGACAAATCTAAAGAATCTATAACATCTAATACGTGTTGTTCATAGGAGACACAAACCATTTAAAATTGCAGGCACACACAGTACAAGTAAGTGTCCTACTGTATGTCAGCATGGCCATATGTTCTGTCTCTTATCTCAAGTTCTTCTGCACGTCATTATTTCAACACCACTCTCTCTCTGTCTTTCTTCCTTGCTCGCTTCCTTTCTCTCTCTCTCTTTTTTTTATTTTCTCTCCCCAGCCACTCCCTCCCTCGGGGACGCTCATGATGCAGAGTTCATCTCTTATCCCTCTGTCTTCTCCTCCTGTCCTTTTCTTTACGATACCATTTGGCCGGCGCATCCTCCACCGCTTCCTCCTTCGCTCTCCCTCTGGGACCTCCTCTAACAAGCGCCTGCACACCTGCCTGCGAGGAGGAGGAGGAGGGAGGGAGGGAGAAGAGGAGGAGGGGGTCATGCGAGGGCACACAAACACCCGTGTCTCGCCTGTTCCCCTGACACGTGTGAGAAGAGAGCGACTTAGTGCTGCCGTGACCCCCGTGACACGCCAACTTAAACACCCATCGCTGTAGCATTTAGAGCCTCCCTCGCTGTGGCATACCTTTGGAAAAGGAGCTACCGCTTGGCAGTGTGTTCAAACCATTAAGATAGTGATACTCTGACCTCTGTACCCTGGCAGAGAGAAAGAGAGGGAGAGAGGCAGGGTGGAGGCAGAGACGACAGAAGGAGAAAGACCAACAAAGATTAATAGCTGCCTTTTTGCTTCTGACAGCTACGGTTTTGCCTGCGAAAGTGTGTAGATGAATGAGTGCATGCATGCTCCTTTTCTTTTTTTTTGGAAAGATTATGTATTTACTGTGCATATAAGTATATGTACACATACATTTTCATGGCCAGAGGAGTGTCTGTTCCTTACTGATTGACTGACACACATTGTTTGAAAAGCTTCGCAATTTCAAGGTCAAATCTGAATATCTGAACTGCGTTACATTACAGCGTGCCTTAAGCAAAGCTACAGTACATCAATAAAAAAGTGTTTCTTCACATAAATTGGAAAATATCTATTTTTAATCATATTCCAAGTAAAAAAAAAAAAAAGCCTCACTATGCTGTTCAATTTAACATTTATCAAGAAAACTGGTGAACTTAATAAAAAGTGTGCTTTGAAGTGGAGCAGGAATCTTGATTGAAATCTCACTGACTGATGTATTGAGAAATACAAGGCATCCTTTCCATTCAGTGAAAAGATGAATTAACTTTACTCCAAAATAGTCAGTTATTTATACTCTATATCATAGCCTACTACTCATCGGTTGGAAAATGGATGTGCAGGAAAATAATTAATTGTCTGGGTAATTGTCTAATGTGGCGCTACTCAGGGCGACAAAACATCTGATAAAATAAATGGCTGACTGAGTCTCTGCCTCAAGAAAGAGTTTTCCAAAAACAAACTCGGTCCTGATATTTTGAATGCATTTCATGTAAAATTTGTCAATATGTAATCATTACTTTAATAGTGCGTGTGGTGTTTTAATCCATCTGATCGGTGTAACTGTGTCCTTTCAGTGGCTTTGCACTTTCAATGTAAGTGATGGGGGACAAAAATCCACAGCCCTCCTTCTGTGCAAAAGTGGATCTAGAAGAAATTTAGAAGTTTAATTGAAGCTAATATGAAGCTTCAGACATCCAAATTAGTCAAATCAAGTCAATATCTTTACTGTGTTTTTAGTGCCGGAGCTGATGAAACCTGATGTCTGGTCTCTAAGAGGGTTTTTACATGTGCGCATGTTTATGACAAAGACCTCAGACAGGAAAAGTGTTGCTGTGGTGGCAGGATAAAATAAAAGATTATTATTCCTCATATCTGAAATAATTGAACTGAAAATAAAACTAAAATAAAATAAGGTGTAAATAAGTAGGTTTTCACAGCTGAACACTAATATAAATGTCATTTTATATGTATTGCCGGTGTTATTGATTTATCAACCTTTCATTTATTTACTGATTATTTGTATTTAAGTTGTTTTTTAATTTGTGGCAAGCGTGCTCCTGAGCTACTCCTCTGTCTTCTTGGAATATGGCAGTAAGTCTGTCATATTATGTTGTCTGACTGATGTGACTGTCTGACTCGTGTCTCTTGTGTCACTGTATTTGTCTTGGGCTATTTTTCATTTGGGGATTAATACAATTACAGCATCAAATGTAATCTTGAAATTCAACTAATGCACACAGGAAAACTTATGTCCTCAAATTCCCTCTTTTTGTTACGATCCTTCCACTGCAGCTCAACAGGAAAACACCGTGTGTCCAGACACAAAGAGGATTTTTTTTTTACCAAAAAGTTTGTGTAAGTTTGTAACTGTGGAAGATATCCACTTCATTTGACTAACTCAGATGGTTGAAGCCTCATATTATCTTCAGAAAAATGTTTAAATACATTTTTGCTCAAAATGAGGACTGTAGATTTTGTCCCCTGTCACTTAGGTCGTCATGTTTAGCCACAATCTTACAAAAGCTCATCAATAATCAAATGTGTCACTTTCTATCTGAGCGTTGTATTTTAAACCCCCATCAGTCTGGTTTCAGAACTGGGCATAGCACTTTGACAGCAGCATCTTCTTCTAGATAGACTTAGATCAATTGGTTTTGACACGAATGCATGTAACTGGTTTCACAATTATCTTACTGGCAGAACTCAAGCAATAGTTGTGGACAGTTATCAATCTGGTTTCCTTGAAGTTACAAAAGGGGTGCCACAGGGCTCAATACTAGGTCCTATCCTGTTTACATTATGTATAAATGACCTGGGCTCATTGGTTAGTAACAGCTCTATTCATTATTATGCTGATAACACAGTAATTTACTCATCAGCACCCTCTATTGACAAAGCTTTGTCTAACTTAAAGTCAGATTTTTTGGCTATTCAAAAGGCCCTGATTAAACTTAAGCTTTTTCAGTTAAGCCTAATTACACGCTCTTCACCAGATCCCAAGATAAAATCCTCTAAGTTTTACTATTAGTACAATATCTGGGGCTCAAATTTAAAAAGTCCCATGTTATAAGTACCAGGGCATCTGGTTAGATGAAAAATTATCTTTTAAAACTCATGTTGAGGAACCGACTAAAAAGCTTAAATTTAAATTTGGTTCCTTTTTTTTAGAAATAAGCAGCGCCTCTCTTTTAACAGTAGGTTGCAGATTGTAAAGGCAACAATTTTATCAGTGCTTGACTATGCAGATGTGATTTACATGTGTTATGACCCGGCTCAGGAAGTCACAACAAAAAGGGAGACCTCAACATGACAAACATTTAAACAAAGGGACTTTATTAAGCAAAATAACCAAATTAGACCAAATTGTGAGTGTTGTAAGGTGCAAGAAAGTAAAACATAACAAAACTAAGGCAACATAACTGCTTGCAACCTGCTGCAGCCAGACTTTAATAATATCTATCTATCTATCTGTCTGTCTGCCTGTCTGTCTGTCTATTATGACAAAACTAGGCTTGCTTAGTTTTGTTGTACTGTATAGATGTTTTTAATTTTGTGTGTGCAATCGTAGTTTTCCCTCTTTTCTGTATGTGTGTGTATGCTCGTGAGGACTTTTTTCCCCCTCCAGACATTTCATAGTGAGCTGTGTGTCTCCGGCAGGGCTGTGTTTACCGTGGAGCTGTACCTGCAGACGGAGCGAGTACTGATTGTCGGAGCTGAAACACAGGAAACGCAGCATGACTGGATTCAGGCGCTAACAAAGGTGACACACTTTGCATACAGCGCGCACGCACACACACACACACACACACACACACACACACACACACAAAAGCACACTTATTTTCATTGCCTCTTTTTTATAAGTTTGTTTTTCACTTAAAGTTACAAAGAAGGAACTTGTGTAAATGTGTGCTGCAGCAGATCCGTATGGCACTTTTTCAGTCATTTTGCCACTTTGCGACATACACACGCACATAATGGCACACAGTGAGCCCCATGCTGCCTGTGCTTCTTACAGTAAGACAAGTGGTCTTGCTATCTATTCCCCCACATGCTGACAGGATCTTGTAATAACACCTTACATAAATATGTCGCCTATTCCCTTTTTTTCAATCTCTTTAATCCCAGTTGACCCAGTCAGAGATAGTGGGAGGTATAGCTGCATTAGCCCATATGTCTCTCCATCTGTACCATAGGCTTTTCACACCTCCGTATTTCAATTTGAATCGCAGATCAATGGCCAGACAGAGCAGAGCAGGAAGGAGGGAAATGTACTTAGAAAATAATTCAGCCAGAGACCAGAAACTGAGCAAAGGTTTATCCTTTCAAGAAGAAATCTGTACCTGTTCTGTGTTGTAGTTTGTTTTGAGGTGAAACTCTACAGTAAAAAGTTTCATTTTCCATTGTGAAAGTTCTTAATTCAACTCCTGTTCTCTTTTTTTTTTTTTTTTTTTTGTGTATGTGCCTGACTCACAGTGCTTCATTCCATCTAAAGTGGAGGGACTGGTGCAAAAAGACAGCGAACTGATTGGCAGACTCCACTACAAAGAGGGCCACGACCTGTACCACTGGAGACTGGGCTGGTTCACACTGGAAGGCTCTGCCCTGCACTTCAGCTCAGGAGAAGAGGCAGGAGAGGAGGAAGTCCTTCAGCTCAAACAACTGCATGAGCTCAGTAAGCTTCCAGCTTATGTGCATTATTGTTTTTTTATTTCTCGCTATGTAATAGCGCCTGGTAAAACCAGAGAATGGGACGGCAAAATTTATTTGTGCACCTCGGTAAAATAGGAAGCTTGGTGACATATTGGCCTCTACAACTCTTCCAAGAGATGCATCTGTACCTCCTCGCTTAAGACTGACTGCAAACCACGCTGCAGCTTGTTTATTGAGTAGTTCATACTTCGAGAGAGGATAGAAATTGGATAGAGTGACAGAGCTTCCTCCACTTCTTTTTCTGTTCCCTTAAAGGTCACAACTGTCACAAGCAAAAAATTTACTTCACAGCAGATTCCGGTGAAAAGAATTTATTTTGGCTCATAATTTTACTGTTTCACTGTAGATGCTGGTGTGGCTGAGTCAGTCAAAATCAAACCAACAAAAACACTACATTTCCCATAATGCAACTATTAGTCTTGTTTAATTTGACCCTCTCTGCCTTGTAAATGCAGAGATCGTCCAAATTCTTTGCCCCCACTTTGTAATACAAGATTTTTGTTATAATTTTTTTCTAAGCCCCGAGCCCAGATAACCCTGCCGACATCATCAGGGTAGTTTTCTCAGACTCAACAATTTTTTTTCCCCAAAATGCTGCAGTTTACATCAGTCCCTCGCTAAATAGCTCAAGTGGAGCTTTTAATAGGCAATAAATCAGGTAATTATAACCGCACAGCATGAAATGACCAAATCTGTTTATGGTTAATAGTGTCAGCGGTCAACTGCAGTAACTCTCTTCGCAGTCGCAGTAACTTTCTGGCTTTTTTAAAATTCACTCATCATTCTCACATACGCTCTGCAATTTCCCAAAAAACTACCAATCCATAGCACCCCTCCTGCCTCTCGCATTTATAACTACTTAATAATGTTGTACGACGCATGCAAACGGCCAGTGTCGGAAGACATTTCAGCTCCTCACACCATTACACACTTCTGGTTGGATCCCGGCTCTAATTGGCTACTGTAGCTCACTCGTCCATTATAAGTCCATGCTTTGACAAGACTGGAGGAGTGCGACAAGGTGCCACAGGCCTGCATGTGAGAAGATGTTCTGTTAATGTGAGGTCAATAAAGATCATTGTTACTCATCTCAAAGCGAACATCAGTTAAAATATGGCTCAAATGCTCCTAAACTCACAAAATAGTGTGAAATTGTCACGTGACAATTGTTTGCTTTCGTCATTATAAAAATCTGAAATATCCACAGTATGATGTTGCTGTATCTGCTGCCCACTAACATGGACCAGTTCCTTTTATAGGACAGTCAGTGGAGGGAAGCTGCCAGTAGGGGCTGATGGCTCAGAAGTTCACACACACTCGGCAGATGATAAAGAATTTGGAATATTTCAATCGATTGCGCCAGTGTGATGTGCGAACAGAAGGAGGGGAAAATCAATGGATCTTTTTAATCCATTTACAGCCCGTCGTGGATCAAATCGCGCAAAGTGCCGCCCCATCATCTCACCTGGGGCGGGATAAAGAACAGCGGCGGTGTTCATTTTCTATTCCCGGCTTTCTCCAACCATATTTGTCACAGCTGGGGAGCCGTCAGCGCCAGAAGGGACTGTGTTTTGTCGGGGGGATGGTAGGTTCTGGAGCATTGAACGGATCCCTTTAGGAATCACAGTCTGTGACATGGGATTAACTGTTATTTTCTCTACAGTGACACCGCCACATGAAAGGTGCCCCTGTGTAGCAGCGAGGGATTAAATAAATACACTTTTCAATTAAAATCGCTACATGCTTCAAATATGCTGCACTTCAAACTGCATCAGGAGCTCATTGCAAGCAGTCTGTTCCTGGTTTTTTTTAACCTCAGGCTGGCCAAGTTATGATCATTTTCTAAATCACTTCTCAAAACTTACTAAAGGGTTTTCTTACTGTAAAGTGAATGCACCTTTTCTGTCATTTGTTCTATGTTTGGACTATTTTTTTTACTATCCTAAACTTACCATTCAAACTGTTTTAATGATTTTTGTCAGTTCATTATTCATTTCTCTTTGCACTTTGTAACTTTGTTTTTGAAAAGTGCTATATAAATAAATAAATTCACAAGTAAAAGAGGAAAAAAAAAAAGTCATATCCCTGAAGAACGGGAGTGCACTACCTCTCAAAATGGCTTCCTGGGGGCTCAGCTGTGTAGTTGAGCGAGGATTGATCTTTTTGTGATGTCTTGTGTCAAGATGTCGGGCGTACAAATAACTAGCGCCAAAGTAAAATGAGGGGAAAATGACAGATACAGTTGGATGATCATTAACCTGTCACATTTCACAAATCAGCCTTCCCACCCAGAACTTTCTGAAATGAAAGGTTTTCAAACAAGATAAGCACATTAGTTATGAACTCATTCACTGCAATTTTCTCAGTAGATTTCTCTTAAGGCAGTAGATAAATAGAGAAAAAATGTTAATCCCATTGCTCTGCTCAATCATCTAAAAATTAAGATAGGCATCAGCACAAGACTGCAGTCCAGCATATTTAGTAGTCAAATTAAGTCCAACTTCAGCGTCTACACTGAGGTTCATTTAAAGGCAGAATTAGATTTTTTTTTTTCTTTCCATTTTTTAAGATATTGCAATCACAGCAAACTGGTACTGATGATTCATGTTCAACTGGAAGTTACTTAAGGTTAACTGAGTAACAACACCAAGTTCTGATACGATATATATAAATATTTTTTTTACCTCCAGTACTGTAAAAGTCTCCAGCTGCACAGTAAATACTTCAAGTACATTTTAGTTAATAAAACCAATCCAGTGTCGCAGTACTACTCTGAATGTTACAAGTCCTGTCAGCGTTTTTTTTAAGATTATTTTTGGGCATTTTTGTCTTTATTTGACTGTTGATTGTATAGAGCCAGACAGGAAATTAGGGCCTGAATGATACATTGGCTAACCGTTATAATTGGTCGATGTTAGCTTATTATATATTGACTGACAAGAAGTTGCAATACTGAAATGCAAAAGATCTGTTTGAAGTAATTTAGAAACAGTGTCACTATTACATAGTTTGTCTTTTAAAGAGCACTGACAAGGTTATTTTTCCAGCTGTGTAATTGCCCCGTTCAGTGCGTACCTTGGTCACAATTCTTTAATAAACAAATTCAGAATTGTTTCTTTATGTGATGCATTTATGTGAAAAGAAATCGCTGTAAACAGGAAATATCACAGCCACCCTAACAAGCATTACTGGCTGCTTCAGTCATTTTCCCCAGATGTTAAGTTTCAGACGCAGTTAGCTCTGCCACAGTGGTCAGTGTGCAGCGTGGTAATCAGGTGTGGCGGCCATATGTTGCACTTCTAAAGAACCGCATTAAAATGCATATTGCAGAGGACAAAACACACAATCTTCACCGTTGCAACTTTAATTTCACTGGTGCAAAACTAGATGCAGTCCTTAGGTAAATAAGAACAAATGCAATTTGGCTGTTTAGCACCTAAAAATGGCCGCAAATCCTTTGTAATAATCCCCCTTGATGTGCCCACTGAAAATGTGCATTGGCAACGATTTTCAAAGGAAGAAACAGTGCGGAAATCTCTTTCACAGGACGCCCAGTACAAATTATAGAGGAAACAAGGCCGCAGATTTAGTTCCTTATCACACTAACATATTAAGTAATAAAAAATTTCCCACTGAGCTGCGAGAAGGATAAAAGAGGATTGCCGTGATGATAAGTGTTTTTGCATTTACCTGATAACACTGTTAACAAACGTCTCTCAAGTCAATATCAATCTCTAAAGTTCTCCCCTTTTCTTCTCTTGTAGTTTGGATCAGAATGAAATACTGTGCCCTTGAAAATCTGCCAAAGAAAATGAAAAGCTTAAGAAAAAAAAAAAGATTATTTTGTAAAGAGAGACTTTTGGGGGATTAATTGTTTTAGCTGTTTAGCTCAACATACAAAGGCCCATACAAAGGAGACAATCTTCTGTTAGGAGTCTAACAAAGGAGATTTTGTTAGACGAAATAACACGTGTAATATTTTGATATTTTTAACAGACTTCTTCCCCACACAAAATACATTTTAATTAAATGAAGCAGATACAGAGAGCGTGGTATTTGGTAAAGGAAATAGAAAGGGAGCTGTTCTTTTGTGCTGATTGGGACACAGACAGCATTTCTTGACATTACTCAAATTATCTGAGTTCCATAGTTTGGTTAAAGTTTGGCGGCAATCCAGATTCACAGGGTGTGGAGATTTCTAGAATCAGGCGATGCTAGGATTAAAGACAGATAGCTCTGCGTTTTGGGAAATCTGCTGATTGAGTGAGTGGTAGTAGTTAGAGGCAGCTAGTTAGCTTGCTCCTAAAATCAACTGCTGAAGTCCAGGTTCTTCTCTATTTTCACATTTCTTTCATATACAGTATATGTCCACTATTTGAGCACAACCAACGGGAGCTTGATAACAATAAAAGTGCCAGATGTTGCTGTGAGATTTGCAGCTGCAGAGTCTCAAATCTTTTTTTTTTGTACTTTTTCTGTTGTAGATAGATTACGGCAGAGCTTTTTGAGTCCCTTAGCCCAGTTTCTCTGTATCTTTGCACTGTTATTTCTATTTCAAAAGACTGATTCTACAGCTGAAGACTGGCAGAAACTCTGTTTTTTTTTTTTTTTGTGCAGTGTGCAAAATACAAACTCTGTATCATTTAATTCGGTTTCATTTAGACCAACTTTGTGTGAAGCTTAATGACCATTGATGCCAGTGTTTATGCCCCAGTTCCCTCTCTTCAGTATGTCAGTGACACAAAAACTGAATCCATGTTTCCCATTACAACAAGGAAACGCTATTAACTCCAATGGGATACATTTGGCTTTTTTTTTTCTTTTTTTTTACTGCACTGGTGGCCTCACTTTTCTTCCTATTGTACGTCTGCACATTTGAAAAGACTACTCAGATGTGTCTAGACATATTGTACAATGTATTATTTGCCATGATCGACCTGTAAAGTAAATGAATACTTAAGAGGAACTGAGACCTTTCAGTGACAGGTAATGAATGCACCAACATCCACGTTTCATGGCAAAAGCTTCTAAGTGCTCGTGCTTTTGACAGCGATGGAACAACTGCAAATGCCAAATCTAAACTGTTCCCAACACATTACTTTGCATTAGCGCTGAACGGGTTGCTCTTTGAATATACACAGTTTCGGAGCCTGCATTTTCTACAACTTGTTGCCCTTTTCTCCCCAGCTGTCTCCACACATACCGAGGGCGAGGACAAGATCCAAGTCCTGCTGATGGTGGAGGGCGGAAGGTATGTCAGCCTTTGAAAAAAAAAGATTTGCTAATTGGTAGCTTATTCACGACACAGCAGCACTATGCATTATGCAACGGCGTTAGCTTTGGTTCTCCTTTGTCTCGTTAGTCCAAATGCACTTTACCTACTGTAACCACCCAAGGTAATTAAGGCCTTGCAAGACTGCCTGCTTTGGTTAGAGAGAAGAGATGAGATGGCACAAAACACATCTTAGCCCTCACACAAGCCCACAGTCTGAGGCTCCCTTTTAGAGTAATGCAACGAGACTTTGTACTTACTGCGTTAATTGCTGTTCGTTTGTGTGTTTTTGATCAAACCTCGCGGGAAAACAGCGGTTGTTTATAGATGTGTGTTCTGTAGAAGCGCTTTTTGGATTCCTTTAATCTTGTTGGTTGTTTATTTAATGACTTAGCTGTGCTTTTCCAAATACTGTGAACAACTTTGGGTCTTGAAATATGAATATCGTTACTGGAAATTATATCAAGGCATGCTTCATTAATAATGATCTTTTCCCTCTTTTTTTTTTTTTTTTTTTTAATAGAACAGTTTACATCCACGGCTTCAACAAGATGGACTTTACGCTGTGGCACTCTGCCATCACGCTGGCTGCGGGCACAGATGGCAAGGCGCTCAGCGACCAACAGCTGACGAAAAACGGGGTCCCCATTATCGTCGACAGTTGCATTGCTTTTGTCACTCAGTATGGTGAGTCGCATTGTACTTATGGGGAGAAAAGTTTTAAAAAAAATAAGTTCTGCATGACTATTATTATGATTTCCCCTTGAGGAGCTGATTCATCCTGCATGCTGCGACGTGATGAGAATTTCATGCCTTCTAATGTTGTCGAGCCTAATGCTGTGACATTATCCTATCTCTGTTTTCGCCATATTTTTAGAAATGTAGCAAAGGCGGTCCAACTTTTTCCCTACACTGTCACTGCGGGAGTCCTCTGTCCAGAGTTATTTGTAAAACATAAACACACACACACACACACACACAGACAAAATCTGTATTACATAGTGCCTTTTGCCTTAGAAATGCATAATAAATGCAAATGGGGCCTTCTGCAGTACCATTATAAGTAATGAGGGATTGGCGTAAAAGTTAACTCTGACTGAAACTGTAAAGTGGTACAGAAGGTTAATATACCTTGCACCGACGATTTTATTCTACCTGCAATTTAGATTCAAATGTGCTTATATAATGTTGTTAAATCCCACAACTGAAAGTGTCCATGAGGTTGGTTATTGCCCTATAATTGTATTTAGTTATATAGAAATCTATCTGCTGCCATTTGCTGTTGCAGACACTACGCATCAGAGGCTATTCATCATCAGACAGTGACTATTCCACAAAGGGAAAAAAAAAAAAAAAGCAGAAGTCATAAAGTGATGAGCTGAACAATTTCATTGTCTTCAATCTTGGAAAAAAGCCACTTTCCTTATTTAATCCTCCATCTATCATTCCCTTCTTCTGTCACTGTACCCAGGTTTGTGCCAAGAGGGGGTCTACCAGAGGCCGGGAGACCCCGGCCGAGTGGCCCTCCTCCTGGAGGAGTTCACTCGCGACGCCCGTAACGTCAAGCTGAGAGAGAAGGAGCACCATTTGGAGGACGTCACCGGCACCCTGAAGAGCTTCTTATCCCAAGCGGAAGATGCACTGCTGACCAAGGAGCTCTATCCGTACTGGGTGTCAGCTCTGGGTACGTGAGGTGTCTGGAGGGTGGAGGAGTGATGTGATAAGCAAAGATATGCTGATGTTAAACAATGGGATATAGTATTAATAGAATTACACCAACAAATATTTAAATGCTCCATAATTAAAGTGTAGCATTACCCTCATTTCATTTGTGTGTCATACTAGTGTCATTTGTGTGGTTTTGTAGATGAGAAGGACGAGAGGCAGAGAGTGAAAAAGTACTCCACTTTCATAGAGAGTCTGCCTAAGATAAACAGATCAACCCTCGATGCTCTGCTCCAGCATCTTTACAGGTACACACACACACACGCACACACACACACACACACACAGTTAGTTAGCACATTGAGTTTGTACTAGTCCAGGTCAAGGTAAACTTTGTTTTTCCAAAGGAAAGATTGGTCTAAACCACTAAAAAGCATCAAAAACAGGGCATGAAGCTGACAAAACAACATTCATTGCTGAATGTGGAATGTCATATTTTGTTAGACGTACTGTGGAGTGGATCATTCAAATTACAAGCTGGAAGGAAAAAGCTGTTTTGTCACTTGAAGAAACTGTGTCCTTGGGTTGAAAATGATGAATCAATCCCATATTGTTTGTACCATTTGTTGGCGTTTTCCAAGTAAGACAGATTGAGTGGCTCATTATTAAAACTCTGGCAATTAGCAATCACACAGCTGATGTCCACAACACAAGTTTCTGTGCTGCTATTTTTGGACGTGCTTCATAAATATTCTGTCAGTCATTTGCTCACAATAGAGTCAGTGCAAGTTAAGAAAAATAAACATAAATTACAAGGTGCAAACTGTCTTAAGAGCTAATCGCAAAGCTGCTGAGCTCAACTTTTTACTGAGGGACTGAGAGAACTCCTGAGCTAAGCGAGGGGGCGGGATTGATGCCATTGCGATGCATGACATCATTTTTTTCTGAGTGTCTACAGTTATTGGCTGACAGGGGACCGGCCTGTGTCAGTGAATGTGAAATAAAATATTCATCAACACAAATCAGTTTAATTAAAAATGAGAGAAAATTTGAAATGTAAAATATAAACTAAATAAAATTACAACTGACTTTTGCTTTTGACTGAACACATTTTCATTCTTTGCTGCACATATTCTACAGGTCCAGTTATTTATTTTACACTGAATGAACTGTCAAACAAATGTGGCTCTGAAGAGCACATTTTTCATTTTGGGATTAATTCTCACAGACAGCAGAGATTTTTCAAAGTTCATCGGTACTGCAAAGTGTATTTTTTTTCTAGTCCGGCGTCCAAGTAGTGGAGAGTTGTGCAAACTGTCATCTCCGGTGTTGTCGGTGAGCTTATTATCTCTCCTGCCATCAAAATATGCTTTTAAAAAGAGTTCATTGTTGTATTTTTCCATCACAGTGACACGATGAGGCTCATTACCTGCAGAATCTGACTGATCATGAGCAGGTCTTAGTGTGTTAGGAGTCCTCTGGGCTGCCTCTAACTTCTCTCAGACTTAGGAGCAATTTTAGCACTAAAATGCTTTCTGGATAACACATAGACCAAAAATGTAGGAGTCCTAAAGTTAGGACTTTTTTTTAAGGAGTCAGCCAGTTAGGAGCTTTTTATCCTCAGGATGTTCTGGGAATACGACCCTGATATTTGGAATGAAACAAAAATACACCGCTCTGCATGATGTGGGAATATGCGCACACACACACACGCTCACGCATGCATTGTATAACCAAGGTGCAGAGCCAAAGAGACTAAATCTAGCTTCACAGCTTGGTTCCTTCCCTGCAGCTACCTCACACTGCAAACCTGTTTGTTCTCTCCCCTCCCCCCCCCTCTCTCTAGTTGCATTAAGATACACTTTGCTGTGTTGATGTCTCATTCACTGATGCTCACATTACACAACATTCCCTCAGAAACCTGCAGTGGATAGTTGTGATTTAGCTGCATTATGTTAATGATGTAGATTGTTTGGAGAAGACTTAATTGGCCCTTTGCTGAATTTGGACTGAGGCCCAACATTTCTGTGTGTGTTTTGTGTCTGCGTGTACAGTATGTGCGGGCACGCGAGATTGAGAGAGCAAGAGATACAGATGTCACTCGTTTTAATTGACATGATTACTGCGGTAATACTGCGGTAATGCAGCAGCGAAGGGGGGAAACGTTTATCCAGGAGGAGCCGCAGTGCACACCAACAACCATCAGGTGGCACATGTGAGCAGTCCAGATGCAGTTTCTCTCTGTCTCTCTACTGTAGAATAGTCAATACCATCTACAACTATACAATATAATCTGTCAAAACAGGTTAGACTTATCTATCAAACACAGTTTTAATAATCACCCACCGTTGGGGTCGCTATTCTGTCTGGTTTGTGGAGCCGTGCATTGTCTGGTAAAAGAGCGAGAAGATGAAGTCAAGTGACGTAATTTCCTGTCCTACGTGAAAACAATTTGGCTCGTTCGAGATGAGCTGCGCTTCGCAGGCGGCGGCAGCAGGAGGAAGTGACGAAAAGCTGCAGTCAAGTCGGGACAGTTTCCAGCGGCCTTTAAAGAATATACAGGAAGTCACAGAAATCAATCTACTCAATCACTGTTTTAACAGTGTTTTGCAGGCTATAATAGGGTATAACCTATTAAAATGACCTGGAACCTTGTGATCATCAAAACAACATTTATTCTGTAATCTCCAATATTGTTAAATTACTGCACATAGAAATTCAACCGATAGCACCGATTATTTTTATTCAGTGTAATACTGTGTATCTTGTCTTGAGTTTTGGGAAAGGTTTTGGTATACGCTTTTAGCTTCCTGCCTCTCCTGTTTATATACCTTAAATAAATGTAGAGCTGAGTATATGCAGGTAAAAGTGTGTTTTTTGTAACATATATACGTGAATGAGTTTGTGCACATATCAAATCTTTAAATATTTTATTAAAAAAATGCAAGGTGCAAGGGGACAGCAGCAGAAATAGACATTACATCCTTTATCAAATATTCAGACAGTCAGGGCTTCACATCTGTACAGAGGAGAATCTTCATGTCACACTTGTTACCAAAAGTTCAGTTCATAATGCTGACAAGAATGAATTTCTGTCTCTTATATGCAACGCCTGCCGGTTAGATTTGTGTCCGACTTGATCCCGACTTGCTCTGACGTCATGCACACGAAACAGAAAACATTCAGTAAGCAAATATTACAGATAGCCTACAATATGAACATCACGTAATTTTTAAATTCTTTTCCACTTTTCCTGGGTTAGGGGGTTTAGGTTGAGTAGCTGAATGAAAAGTTCACACATCCCCCATGTGTGGCCACATCTTTTGTTTTGTTAATGGCCCTCCTGCTGCTGCTGTCTGGTTCAAGTTGGAAGCTAAAAGCTTTCCAAAGACATCTCCCAAAAACTCAAGACAAGATACATTACAGAAAAAAAAAAAAAATTGTTTTTATTTAAATTTCTTTATTTCGGGAAAGAGATGTGAATGAGTTTGACAAGACAGTTGATTGTGGTCGGCATGTTGCGAGACACGTAGCGGTCCACTATTTAACCTGGAAAAGCCTCAATAAATCATCAATACAGAATACTTAATTGATGGTTTATTTAATGTTAGAGACTAATGTCTATTAATTGGTTTGAAAATCTGATATATATCTAGAGCTTAAATTTCATCATTTTATGTCAGCCCAGTGCAGAAGGGATTTGCATCTCTATTACAACAGGGCTACCCGTTGGTATGACAATTAAGTTGGATCTAATCTAATCTAAAATAAAGGAAAGGCCAAGCAGGCATCAGCAGCCATTAATCATAGAATATAGGCAGGAGTGAGCATTAAAGATCTGTTGCAGACGGCCTATTTCTAGCCATCATGTACATTCTGATACAAACGTGTCAGGGAGGTTAATTTACATGAAACATTATCATTCTGTCTTGGACATTTATATCACAATATACCTGATGGCCACCTCCATTTATGTCCTTAGCATATTGATGGTGGACAATTCCAGGCACACACATTAACGTGTGTGTGTGTGTTAAAATAGGTGTACTCCTGATCTTCAGTGTTGTACAATGCTATACTGTGTGGTAGGAACTGTTGTGTGTGTGTGTGTGCGGGTACATTTTGGTTTCTAAATATGTTTCTCCTTGTTCAGGATTCAGCAGTGTTCCCACCTCAACCAGATGCTGAGTGAAAAACTGGCCTCTGTGTTCTCCTCCTGCCTGTTCCAGACTGGAGGACAAACCCCACAGGAAATTAGCGTAGTCCGTGACCTCATCAACAACTACATTACGCTCTTCAGTGTGAGTCAAACATGTTCTTTTTTTTTTTTTTTTTTTTCGCCCTTTGAATGTGTTGATAATGGAGAGGAAGTCATTGGGAGACAATGAGTTTAACAAAGGGCTGAGCTGAGCATGTTTACATGATGTAAGTTAGATAACATCAGGTTTTTATTGAATAAACACACATTACATAATTAGTAAAAATATGACTATAGAGTAAAAAAATAATGATATCACAGACAGATATTCCATCTGTCTGCATTAAATCCTACATGGTTACCACTCATGACCAGAAAGCTTTTACAATTTGGTGTGTGCTCACATCTCCAGAAAACCCAGATTATACTTAAAAACAGGTCACCTAGAACAAAAAATAACAATGGACATCTTTCGCTTGAGCCAAAAGGAAGCCAGGCTAATGACTTCATTCCATATGTGAGGAGCCATTTTTATAGCACAAAAATATAACAGCGATGGAAAAATTAAATAAATAAAAATCATATTTTTCCTCCCTATGTCTGAGCAGTAGTAGAAGACATACAACTGTTTTTGCAGGATGAATAATACTCTTAATGACTTGATGTATATGTAAAATTGGTAGGGTGTACATTTAAAAGATTTACCTTTTGAATTGTAAATGAATTTTACTGGTGAAGGTTTACTGAGCAAAATTTCATTACTAAATAAAGTGAAAACAAGTGACCAATGGTGTGTTTCTCAATAAATTATGCATTGTATACATTATGTATATTGCACCATGACCACCCATAATTGAAAAATACACATATTGTTCTATAAACTCTTTCCCAGCTGTGTTTACCACCACTTTATTTTATAGCTCTCTGCTTCACTTTGTCAGTCACATGTGTTTACCATCCATCCCAGCTAGGTAGCTAGATAGTACATGTAGCAGGCCTACTGGATCAAGAATCACTCCCACCAATAATTAGTGACAGATGAAAAAAATAAAACATCTACATATTACCATATTGCATATCTAAACCATGCTGCAGGCATGACTTTATTCACACTCTGTTACTTCATCCATCTGGGAAGCAGAACTGTTGTTGCCAAATTCCACAATAGGCTTGACTTTGCTGATGTGCGGATGAACAGGGGTGTGGGATCAGTGTTACCCTTGGAGAGCCGCCTGGCTTATGGGATACGCAGCACCGAGCGACTGCTAATTCCCAGCGGAACGCCTGGATCCCTCTTGTTCTGACGTTAAAGGAGGAGCATTAACTCCAAATCGGTTTGGGACGCCATCATTCGCATGACAAATAGCCATTAAGCTCAACCAATCATGAGCCCAATAGCAGTGAATACACACGCTGTGACATAAAACGAGTGAGGCGTCTCGCTAATTAAAGCACCAGTTCTGTGCTGGATGTCGTTGACGGGGCCCATTATCAGGCCTAAACACACACACGATGAGCGTGCGTTTGTGAGTTTTTTTTTTCCTCCCCGCAATCTTCTCTGCCATTCGTATAACTCTAACAAAGCAAATTGTTCTCTGAAAATGATAATGCTGTAAAAAAAAAAAGTTGGAATAAAAAATGTAAT
Organism: Scomberomorus guttatus; assembly: GCA_038419695.1. Classification (NCBI taxonomy): domain Eukaryota; kingdom Metazoa; phylum Chordata; class Actinopteri; order Scombriformes; family Scombridae; genus Scomberomorus; species Scomberomorus guttatus. The sequence goes on from CM076467.1 coordinate 14,494,830, forward strand.
TTCCCACCCAGAGCTTTTGTGAAAGAAAAGAGTATTCACTTGGTGCTGAGCTGTGTCAAACACTCACAGCCAACTTCCTTCCTCGAAATTAGTTTTGGAGGTGTTAGCTGAACGACCCAGTTCTACACTTTGCGTATGACCTTTTTACTTGGTTTTATCTAGTCAGCCATGATTGATATTTAAGTGATGAAATTAATAACACCATCCAAAATGGTTCAACGAAGCAGCCTCATGTTTTTCACAAAGTAGTGCACTTGAAAAGTTTCTCTTCAAGTGAGTTTGAATTGAGGTGTGTGTGTGTGTGTGTGTGTTTGTGGTGTTTCCAACAGGTCAATGAAGACCAGGTGCAACAGATGGAAAGAGAGAATAGTTTCATCACACGCTGGAACGACAAAAAGGACACCACAGTAAGTCAAACTGCAAAACCCAAATACCAATTCCCAATGGGTGTTCTGTTTGTTTGTCTGTGTGTGTGTATATTGATTTGCCCGCATGCGTCAGGGTCTCTCAAATCAGGGCTTCATTTTCCTGTTTTTCTAGCTAAAATGAGGGTGGGGAAGGGGATAAGGGGAAGGCGGAGGAGGCAGGAGCAGGCGGGTGAGGAAAAAGGGCTTTGTTCCTGTTAACCTTTACGGCAGGTACTTTATGCCTGGATGCCTCAGCCGAGAAAAACATTTGGTTCAGATAACTGAGGGAAAAAAAAAAAATTAAATCACATGCTGCTGCTGTTGTTGAAATCTGAAATAAGTTGTTTATGCCCACTCCTCTCTGCTCTTTCCCCTTTCCCTCCACCTTGTCCGTAGGTTTTCAGAACACGTCTGCCACTGTGGGGCATGAGGGTTACTCAGTGGAAAGCCAGTGCTATTATAAAGCTGTCGGAGGTGAAAATTGGGACAACATTTTGGTTATGGACTCAAACTGTTGGGTTTTACCTGGGAATGATATAGCAGAAAACATGAAAGTTATTATTTTTTTCATTAAGTGCAGTCATTTTAGTGTAATTACAAGCCAGCATGTATGAGATTTCTGCATTGAGATAATGGGTAAGCTTATTTCAGGGATGATTTAAAATTTAGAAAAGTTACGCAGTGTCTTTAAATGCTTAAAGACATTTAAATGCTGCATTAATCATCTCTTTTCAGTTAGGACTTACTTAATTTCATAGTTTAATATTTCACTCATTGCCCCATTGTGGAGACCACAAGCTACAGAACAATTAAAAGTTGAAACCTGAAATATGTGTTATATATATTTATATGTGTTAATTATTTATTTCATGCAGCCGCTTTCTAGTAGCTCTCAACCTGAAGAAATGTGAAAAAAAGGTGGTAAAAATGTAATTTTTCCACTCACAGATTGTAAAGGCTGTTATTGCTGTGGTTATGTATGCATGCAGTTTATTTATAGTGTATGTGGCTCAGGTTTATATAAGTTATCATGTAAAAAGCTATCTCAGTGGCCTTTTATTCAGTGGATGATGAAAAAGAATTTAAATTATAGCTTTTTAGGTCTAGGTTGTTAAAAATAGAGCAAAATTACATCTTTCTTTTAAACATCCATCATATTTTCAAGAACGGACAGACAATTGTGAAAATGGTGTTGGATGGTTGTGAATATATTAAAGACTCCAGACATTGTTTTGAGATGTACATAAAATTCTTTACTTTGAATAATAATTTGTGTCTAATATGGTTTTTCTACAAAAAGTTTAATTATCTCGTAAAAATCCTTAAAATGACATTTACTCCTTCTCTGTCACATTCATAGTTCCAGAATCTATGAATATGCAAATATTTTTCATTTCAAAAGTTTAAAGGTTCTATATGTAAGAATGTATGAAGGAGTTTACATTTATTAATTGTTTTTTATTGTGAATGAGTGAACGGGTTGTAACTACTGTGGCCAGACGTCCCTGTTTGTCCTGGATTGTCCCGGATTATCCTGGTTTCAAGCTGGGTGACCTGAGTCCCGACAAATATATGTAAAACAATAAAATTTCCCGGTTTTCAACATTCACTACCAGATTGTCCCGGTTTTAACCACAATTATAATAATAATTATAATATTATACTTGTTTTCAGCGCTTACATAGACATTTATCATGTTCTGTCCCACTCATTATTACCTAACCCAAGCACACATTTCACAACAAAACCACAGCGTGTTGCTCCCTGGCCACAGCTTGTTTCTCCCCAGCTACAGTGTGTTGCTCCCTGGCCACAGCTTGTTTCTCCCCAGCCACAGTGTGTGCTCCCTGGCCTTGTGGAGAGATCTCTTTTGTTATTATGAGAAGTGTAAGCGAGGAAAAAGATATCACATGCTGCTCACTCTACAAGCAAGGACATGCATAAGCAACAGGATGCTGACTGCAGCTCACTTAACGGCCACCGGTGTCACTAATGAGAGAGAATTTCTGATTCCTACATATAGAACCTTTAACTGCTTCTAGTGTCAAACTCTGCACATACATCATTCTGCACAGTCAAGCTCAAACATCCAGATGAAGGAACAAGAAGCGCTTTTAGAGATGAGTTACTCAACAAACTCAGGAATGTTGAAGCCATTTTTTTTCTGAAAATGGTGTCACTTCCAACACTGGGCAAAATTAACTAAACTTTTGTCTGATTTGGCAATTTTATACCAAGAGACTAAAGCCATACTAGCAGCTACTGTACGTTAGGCACAGCACATTAGAATACTAACACAGTACTAACATGCTGATGTTTAGCATGCAAGGTTTGGTTAGTCTGCTAACATTTGCTAAATAGCACTAAACACAAACACCTCCAAAACAAATCCCATGCCACTGGTTTGGTTAAAAACACACATTTCAGACTGTGGTTATTTAAAGATAAAACAGTTGAAGATAACTATTCTGCCTGCAGTATAAACCTTACCAAACAAAGAGGAAAGTTAAAGGACTTAAGGGTATAGGAATAAAATCTCTTGGGTGTGCACTTGAATACCAATACAATGTGTGCTTTTGACATTTGCAGGAAGCTTGTCTCAGAGGGCTCAGACCTTGCAGGTGAAGATTTTGACCTCATGTGTTTCCTTTTAAAGACAGAGAATGACAAGTAGGCCTGCATCCTGCAAGCAGATAGTATAGATTGGGGCAGCTGTGGCTCAGAGGTAGAGCGGGTCGTCCACTAATCGGAAGATCGGTGGTTCGATCCCTGGCTCAATCCCTGGCTCCTCCAGTCTGCATGTCAAAGTGTCCTTGGGCAGGATACTGAACCAATTTGCTCCTGCCATCAGTATATGAACACGTGTGTGAATGTTGGCATGTAGTGTAAAGCGCTTTCAGTGGTCAGAAGACTAGAAAGGTGCTATATAAATGCAGTCCATTTACCATTTAGACTCCAGGAGTGAGTAAATCAGTGATATAATGAGGTGCAAGGCCATGTCATGCCTTGTAAGTTAAAAGTGGCACTTTAAAATCAATACTTGAATTTACAGCCAGAGCCAGTACAGAGAGTATGACTTTGGTGAAGATTAAAAATGCCTTCATTTCAAATAAAGCATTACCGTTTTTCTTACTCATTGCTTAGAAATCTCCACATCCAGCTGTTAGACCATTTAAGGCCCCGATCAGACAGAATGCTTTTTAGCAGGCTGGAGCGGCTTTTTGTAATTGTTTTCAATGAGAGTAAAGCTTTTTGCTCGCTGCTTTTGCGTTGCGGAATGCCTCGAATTGAAAAAAACTTAAACTCAGAGCGGAAAAGCTCCCAATGTCATTTGCGTTTTTTCCCATTGTCCAATCGGATGATTTGAGAGACGGGCCTTCTGTGGTGGTGACCACAACAAGTGGAGATAACCAGACCAGTCTGGGACAAACTAAGTTAGTGGTGGCTGTTCCTGGATACCTGGAGCTATATGACTTTACCAACCATAGTTACTATAATCTGAACAGAAAACAGCAGGTCTGGAGTGAGTTTACTTCATAGCAAAATAACGGTTAGGCTAAGGACAGGTGATTCAGTGGTTGCCTAGCAACAACCAAAAAAGACACAGCAAGCTGCTCTTTTAAAGTGTAAGGCAGCGCGGTGCACCTCGCGTTTTGCAACCTGCAAAAAGTGTTCTGTCTGATCGGGGGCCTAAGACTTCCTTTTGTTGCTTTTCTACTGCAAGTTGTCAACATCTTTATTTCTTGTCTTTCTTTTTCACTCAACAAATGCTGTTTGTAAAGTGTGCCCACCGTCTTCCTCCCGTCACATAACAATGAAAAGGAAGAAGGAAAAGTGTACTGAGCAAACCAACATGGGCCCATATCTGTGTGTGACATTTTCTCAATTACAGCTTTTGCTCCATTGGTTTGAATGACTGTAATTTCTACAGTATGTCATTTTAGGGCCATTTGAATCAGAAGTGGCTTCCTTCTTCTTATCATGTGACAGTTCTCCCAGCTCAAGCCAATAATGAACCTCAGTCACCTGCACATTAAAATAACAAAGGAAAAGTAACTGTAATTTCCAGATAGCCAAAGGAAAAGAAACCTTTTTGTGCTCACTTAGTTGTTCATTTTCTAGAGATGGATTACCACTCCACTCGGACTGCCAGAAATCCGGATTTGGTGCCTTAACTGTGACCCTGTCTCTTTAGAAATAAGCTACATTTTCACAGTCTCTCTTAACTTCTCTGGATTTTCACACTAATAGAATCCGTTTTTAATTGGATGCAGTGAGGATTAGCTCCAACGGATGGAGAAAGGTGTCATGATTTGTACTGACGAGCAATATCTCTTGGAATTCGACCTCTTGAATGTCAGCCACAAAGGCCGCTTAAAAGTCTTAAAAGTATTATTTCTTGTCTTTTATCTTCTACCTGTTGAGCTGCCGGTAGGAAAATGCAAATAGCAAACGTTGTTTTTCACTGCCATTAATCAGCCTCTGTCCTCATATTCACTGAAATCTGAACATTGGTTTCTTGATCGATTTAATACATAAATATTGTAAAATGAGGTTTGTATATCACTGAGGAATGACAAATATAATCTGCTTGCTCTAATTTGTCCTCTTTTATAGGAATTACTATATTTTAAGAAATAAGCTCACTTTCTTGCCAGGAGAAAGATGAGAAGATCGTTCCTGCTCTCGTGTCTTTGCGTTAAATATGCTAGCTGGAGCTAGGAGGCAGGTAGCTTAGCCTAGCTTAAAGACTGGAAGCAGGGGGATACAGCTAATTAGCCTGGCTTTCTACAAACAAACAAAAGTTAAAATTACCAGCACCTTTAAAGCTCATTAATTAACAGGCTGTATGTTGTTGTACTGTACTGTACAAAAACAGAAATGTAAGACCAACAAGTTTGTGGTTACAATGTGGTTAAAGAGCACGTAACTCAACATAAAACCATAACTTGTGGTTTTTGTATTTTTGTTTGTATATTAATTAAAGGATGCAGGGTATTTATTAGCTTTAGAAATGCTGATACGGTATGTTTTTTGTACTTTTTCTTGTAATTTTTTTGTATCTTTATAAAGTATCTAACTCTCCGTAAGAAAGCAAATAACGGTATTTTCCAAAATTTTTAACTCTTTCTTCAATGTTTGACTGCCGCAAAGGCTTAGAAATTTAAGGAGCTCACATTGCATTAAACCTGTAAACATTTCGTTTGCATACATTATTTAGCTTTTGTAACTTTCTGAAATGAATGTAAGTACAGTAGAACTATAACCAAAGACCTTACAGTTGAAAAATCCAACACTTGATTTATAGAAAAGCAACAGTTTCCAAAGGTTTTAGTGTTGGAAAAAAATATTTCCTTTTCTACAGTGTGACATGCTTTTTATTAACACAAGATTGAGAGAAGACTGTTACAGTGAACCCATATCTCTCATGTCTCTTGGCATGTCTACTGGGTTCATTCTGGCACGTTGCTTTAAGTAATTTTCCATTTCCATAATAACCCTTCAACATTTTTCTAGGTGCATCTTCAAAACATCTTTAAACAGACAGCACACTTTAAGTTAACACCTGAAGAGAGCATTTCAGTTTTAGTGTAGATGAAACATGCACCCTGCGCTTCCATCTTCGCAAGTTTGTCTCGCACATGTTCTTTTTATTTAGCCAGGTTTTTGCATTCCATTAACGCTACCGGGTTTAGTTTGCCTCCAGCTCCAAAAACGACCTTTGGTTTCCACAAATCCCCTAACCGTTTCTCTCACTTTTCTCCATTTAGATTCATGCCACACTGGAGCAGGAATTTAGAAGAAAAGCCAATTAATCCAGCTGTATTGTTTTTGTAATTCAACTGATCTCTCTGTCTCACTCTATTTTTTTCTTCTTTGTTTCTCTCTCCCTCCCCAGTTCTCTCCAGCTGGGGACTTGATCTTCGAAGTGTACCTGGAGAAGAGAGAGCCAGAGAACTGCTGTTTAATCAAGGTTTAAGTGTGTGTGTGTGTGTTAATGTGTAATCTGTACTTTCAGTTTGCATGTGGGCACTTGTGTGTACGCCTGCTTTCTCATATGTCCTTAGGTGGTGAGGTGAAATAAGAGAGAGGGAGAAGGGGGGGGAGGGATGAAGGCAGGTGAAGCAGGAGAAAGAATGAGGGATGAGGGTGTGTAGAATGAGAGGTGGAGAGGTTGATAGAATAGGGCCGAGACATTTGTGGTTTAACCTGATGGGATTACCGCCACTGAAATAAATCAAAAGTGAACTAATCAAAGAAACGTCTGATTTAATTGTGTGAGTAATTGCATTTTACAAGGCATGCAAGACGCTGTAGGTTACAGACTCCTTTCACAGGTCGTGAGCGGCGGTAGAATAGGGATGGGGTTAAAGAGGAGTGCTCAGCAGCACAGTTTGACTTTAATACTCCACTTTCTCTCTGTGGAGCGAGGTAGCACAATTGCTTTATTCAATCCTGTTCAGGTACAGCTAATAACTCCACAAAGAAGCAAGTATTTAATCAGTGTACATGGCTGCGAGTCAGATATCTCCGCGCTAAATGTTACATGTTACATATTGAATGGCTTTTCAAAGGGAGAAACGGTTGAAGGCATATTGGTATTGATCCAGAGAGCTTTTATATGCTGGATGAGCTCACTTTGTTGGACTGTTTCTTTTTTATTTGTTTTGTTTGATTGCCCAGGTATGAATTTATCTGTTTGCTGTGTTTGTGGTAGGTCTCTCCCAGCATGCGGTCTGTGGAGCTTGCAGAAAGTGCGCTGAGCATGAGGAACATCACCTTTGACACTGATGACTTGTGGACCACCTTTGAAGTCATTGAGAATGGAGAACTAGGTATGCAGGATTTTCCTGTTAGCTCGTGGCACTCATTCAGTTACCTAAGCATGCTGAAAACACTTCATTTCAAACAGTGAGGTATGATTATCTCTGACAGTCACAGTCCTGGTTAATGGGCTGAAGAGCTGCGCTTATTTTCATTTGAGAAGTGCAAGTTGGCCTAAAGACCCAACTTAAGGGTTCGTGACCGCTCAAGGGCTCGCAAGATAATTCTTAGCGGTCCCGAGAGGATTAACAAGATCAAAAAAATGAAAATATTTCTTATTCTGTTTATTTTTGCTGGCATATCTCCAATACTAGATAATTAGTTTTACCTCATCGTGCCTCTAAAAACCATTTGAATTAACAATCAGACACATCAACATCAGTTTTTGGTTATACTGCTTGCAAATTATAGTCAAATGCAAGTATAAATTACTTCACTTCAAAGGGTCACGGACAAAAATAGATTGGTTCATGGCTGGTGCCAATGTTTTCAAGAATAATTTTACCATAACTCCATGATGCGTCAACACACTGATGTAGAAATTGATCCTTTGGAATTATGTAATTGAACAAAACGCCTAAAGCCTAATTACAGTGTGGTTAAGTCTTTCTTTAATAAGAGCTACAGTATATTCATTCCTTACTCTGTGAACAGGTGCCTCTTCAGTAAAACCCTCTGAACTCCCCTGCACTATGATGCAGTTTAATCAATATCTGGATTCCTTGCAAAAGGAAACATGTTATTCTTAACCTCAGATAGTTCAAGCCGACACAAAAAGCCTCTTCACTAATTACCGCTTTGTGAAAGGCAGTTGAGGAAATTAAACAGCAACATTCAGTAAGTCCTCAGTAACAAAATCATTCTTCCTTTTTGTTGGATATTACGTTCAAGAAGTCGCTTTTTCATTAATTTAAGCGCTAGATTCACGAAGGCCTGATAAATATGATGATGTTTCTGTACACTGATCTTTATGTAAATGATTTCCATTTTAGATTGCAGCTTTGTCTTAATATCAGTATGTTTATGCACCTCAGTTAATTCTTATCATATCTATTTTCTCTTTTAAAGTATGTATGTTTCACTCCAGTCTTTACCTGAATTACTGACGACTATTAGCTGTAATGTTGGACAGATTGGAAATGGAGATTTTTTTCTTGTCCTTAAATGATACCTTGACAGGCACCTGTTGCCTCATCAGAACCAAACTGTTACCTGCAGATCATTTTAAAGGATTTTGGAGCAAAATTACTTTATCAGCTCAGGCTTTGGACTGACTACTGTTTCATATTTTGAATCAAAGGTAACCCTGCTGTCAAATCAAACATCTCACCGCAGTTAAAGTCTTGACTCTAAACTTTTTATTCTCGGGAACAGTACACCCAATTAGTGATTGATGCGTCACATCACCGTTTAAATAGCTATTCTGATTCAGAGCATATACAAACATCACACTTCCTCTCATCCGAGGACCTCATGATTAGAAGAGTATGCTATCTCTCTAATGAACCAGTGTCTGTGAACATGGAAGCCACACTGAGAAATTAGCCAAGCATCGTCGGGTTTGATGATATGCACATGAATTAATCATTTGTACCATCATATGTCATAAATTACCTTTATCTTCCTCGCATGCTCGACCTAGGGAGCTGACCCACCTCGTCTTGCATTAATATGCATTGACGGCACCTCATGCCTCGCTCAGCTTCATTTGATCATAAACGGAAGTGGCGGGCAAGAGGAAGTCAAAGTTGAGCTTTGTCGCGAAGTTGCTTAGCTGGCGGTCCCTGTGCACTTTTTCATCAGTTCAGTGAGAGTTTACACCGCGCTCTCATGTTTGTTTTCCTCCTCACAAAGTTACAGAGGACACGCCGTCCTCTTCTAAAAATGAAGGTGTGTTGAATACTGAATATATTTGCTGACGGTTCAGCATATTTTCCATGCCAAGACAATATGTCTGTGGAAGAGTAAACAGTCAAGCTATTTTGAAGGCGGCAGCGTGACAGGTTTTGCTCATAAAACCATAAAGTGTGTTAATTAGTCATTTTGGAGGATAGCTACAGATAAACACTGTTATCGAGGACAATAGGCAGAAAAGGGGAGCTAATATTTTTGGGGAAATGAGGAACTAATTCCATGGCCTGGGTCTGCAGAGATTCCAGAGAGAAGATAAGCCCACTGTTATGAATAAGTTATGCCATTGTGGCTCTTTCTACCTCCTTGGGTTATGAAAAATTGTAGAGTGTAGAGATGGAGGCATCAGAGCAGGGGTGGTGGTACACAAATTATCTACTTTTTTTTTTTTGGCTGATAGCATGTACCCTGTTCACCAATTAGGGAGAAATAATAGGTCTATTTTGCACATGAGTGTGTTTTTATAATCATGTCCTGATATGTTGGAGATAATTTGAACTACTCTGTGATGAAAACTAGGAGAAGACATTTAGAGTTAATGTAAGACTGTAAGTTTCTGTTTAACCACCTGGATGTACCTGCTGATCATTCTCCTCTCTCTGACCCGCGCTCTTTTAATTTTAACAGAGCGACCGTTGCACCACAGTGAGAGGATTCTTGAGGAGGTGCTGGAGTGGAGCACGCTGGACTGCCCTCGCTCTGCCTTTCTTGTCATAAAGAAGTTTGCAGGGGCAGAAAGAGTGGCTGATGGGAAAGGTACAGTATGCAAACGGTGGCAGAAGGCCATTAAAGGCCCATTACACCTTTCCAGAGCCCAAGCTGACTCCTTAAAATAATTTGATTAGTGCAAAACCCAAAATATTAAAGGACCACACCAGTGGATCACATACTACAGCGAAACATTTTGCAAACCAGGCTGTTCAGTTTTAGAAAGTCTGTGTAAAGCAATAATAAATGTGTTCTGAGTTTGTCACACTGCAGAAAAATGTGTAATTAACCACCCAGCCAAATTTGAATGATTAAAAAAATTGCCAAGTATATAAAATTAGGTTTCAAAACCGTGGAAAAATAAGCAGTATTTTCTATTCTGAAACGATGGGGGAACGTGTCCGCTGAAGGTGCTGAAAGCACGGCCCAACTGAACAGCCTCTGAGTTAACAACATTCGTACCAAACTCCTGTATAAAAATACATAATTTAAAATAGGCCGTGTTTGTAGGTTTAAGGCAAGCAACATGGATGATATTTTTAAAATAAAGTAATGTTAGGAGCCACTGTTTATTTCGGCACATATTTTATAGGTAAATGTGAACTTGTTTCAGTAAAAATGTAACTTAAATGACTAGTTAACAAGCGATCCATCACCAATCATTGTTGGAGTTTGGTGCACTTAATGTTACTCATTTCTCTGCTGAAAAGTCCTTGGCTGTCACCCTTGGAGCAACTACCTGTCACGCTGCGCTTTTTGGTGAAGTGCTGCCCGGCAAATGCTCTCCCTCTGGCCGGGGACCTCCCAGCCACACGGTGCTGAAGCCGAAGGCACGGGCGGCGGCGGGTGTCGGCCACTGCCGGCACGTGTCCATTGACTCTACCCGTCCTCCCAGCCAAACAGCCGGTGCTGAAGCCGAAGTCGCTGGCGGCTCCATCCGTCAACAGACGCTTCAGCTGGGTTTAAATTAACTCCTTGAGTGCTAACGTTGACCGAAAAATGGCCCCATTCACCAGTAACAGCAGATTATCTAAAGTGAATCCCAGCTTTCTCCAGTCAAAGTTTGTAAAATTACCCGGTGTGAAAATAGTAACTCTGAGTAGTGCACTCTAGTGTTTAGATAGTGGGGGAGGGGTCAAGCTAGTAACCCCTCTACGTCATAGAGCCACCATTTCAGGCCCGCCCAAAAAATCTTGAACACAGAAATAGTGAAAAACAGTTTAACGAGCTAACTCCATAATTCAGTACTTAATACTTCAGTCTTTTCATGTTTTCAGGAATTATTTTCTAACATGTATAATATGTTTAAAAAGAAATCTCTCATTTTCCTTTACACAGACTTTAAAGTTTTTTTTTTTGCTGTATTTCATTGGTTTTCTTCTCTGTACAGCATGAAAACCAACTAGCAGACTCTTTAAACTTGCTTGAGCTGTGTAATCCATCACAGTGAACATCAGGTCTGAATTATTTTGTGTCTGAGTTACATTACTGGTGGACTCATATCAATCAATGCTTCAAAAGAATACTCCACCGATTTAGCGCTGCACTCCTATAACATTGTCGGACTCACAATGGTGCAGTTTTTATTTTTAAGTAACAAAATCAATGCAGCAGAACCAGAGATGTAGTCTTTTTTTTATTCCATGGATTCTTCAGTTTTGTCCAAACCTGGCATCTACATTACCCACAGTGCAACTCAACTGCTGACAATTCAGGTGTGTTATGCTAGTAGCGGCTAATGTAGTCTCCAGACGCTAGCCTCAAGCAAAGGGGTGGCCCGGGCTACAGATACTCCACACCCTCATTTTTTTTCCTTTTTAAACTTCAAACAGATCTTGCCTCAAGTTACGTCACTTGAAAAATCGACGTAGATCCCCTTTAACAACCTCAACGCACAGTGATAATGTAACTTTGACAAAAATAAGTGCAGATTTGATGTTCACTGTGATGGATCACACAACTCAAGCCAGAGTCTGCTTTTTTATTTTCAGACTGCAAAAAAATGAACGGAAACTGAAAGTTTGCCTGGAACTGTAAGAAAAGCACATCTAAAAATGTAAAACTGTATAGCATGCAGTCAAAAATGGTCAGGAAAATTATTAGGCATACATCATTTGTTGTTACGGAGCTAAAACCTGCAAAGACACTGGTGTGGTGTTTAAATTTACAATGATTTAACACAGATAAAAGCAGAAAATCCTCATGTTTGAAAATCTGAAATCAGTGAATGTTGCACTTTTGCCTGATAAATAACTATTGATAAAGTATCAAAATGCTGATCCTTTCAGCACTTTTTCCATAGACTTGTCCATCTATTTTGGGGTGAAAGAGAACATTCCTACAGTATTTAATTCTTGTCATTCTGTCTCACAACAGACCACAAGCAGTTTATAAAAGGCGACTATCTGAAGTTCAACGATGGATCCTGCAAACTGCTGTCAGGGCACAAATTCCAAGACAAATATGTCATGCTGCGTGCGGAGAAGTTGCTGCTCTACAGAGATATCAAAGTAAGTACACTTTTATTTTCGGCTTAATCTTCTGCCACATCTATTGTAAACACTTGCCGTCGTGAGTGTTTGCATTCAAACACAGTTTTGGATGAACAGAGAGTGCCACCGGGGAATGGAAAAGGTTAGAAGGGTAGAGTAGAACTACTTTAGAAAACAAAAAATTGTTAAAAGGAGACTGCAACCAAGCAGAACGAACTCCGCCCAGACTCTCTTGGCTTCGTCTCCCTGGCGACATATCCATCTCAGGCTTCCAAATCTTCGAATTAAGGAAGAAAATAAAACACACTCATGGCAGTGGACTTCCCACTATCTTTTGAAAAAAAGGGAAGAATACAGTGTGTGCTTCAGAGAGGACCGGCAGGCCCGAGATCCCTGGAGGGGTTTTCTTCTCAGCACATTTCTGCAGTTGAAACATGGGATTCATAAAGGAGTGTGAAGAAGTGTTAATAATTGATGGAGGTGCAGTAATTCTGGCACCGGGGGGTGAGGGAAAATGGTGAGGGATGGTTGTGTGTCTGTGGTGGTGGTGGGGGTGCTTTCACTGAAAGGTTTTCATAATACCAGGTTGCACAAGAATATGGCTAATTACTGCGTAAATGCAAAGGAAATTAAAGTGTTACTGAAATTTAATTGATGTTCTTTGGCCTATACAATTATTGCCAGGTCTGTATTTAGCGCAAATTATGTCGGATGAAACAGGGAATGGGTGGTGGGCTGTGATGTGTAGGTGTCAGAGGCAAGCTATAACTTTGATTTTCTTCGCTTGGTTCATCTATGTTCTTTTTTTCTTTGTCGCTTGGAAAAATAGGTTTTCTTGTAACGATTCAATTTGATTGTCGGGTTGTGATTGCTGGGAAATGCCACCGGTAGTTTGTTGGCAATTTATTTTGTTTTAGTTAAGTTTTATTTATGCGATTCTTACTTTTTTAAAAAAATTCCTTCATAAATCTTGTTGTGTTTTGCAGAGCGCTAAAGCAGAGAAAGTGATCCAGCTCAAGTCTGTAAAATGTTACCTGGGCCTGAAGAAAAAGCTCAAACCTCCAACCAGGTAAACTGCACTCACATGCATTGTAAAAATATATTTGGAAACGTCAAAGATATTACTCTCCATACGGTGAGAAAGGAAAGGCTATATAAGCAAGAAAAGTGTGGTGAACAAGTGCTGGTCAGTGACTTAAACTATGACTAAGTGCTAGAAAGTGTTTTTTGAGTGAAGCTTTTTATGTCAAACTACTGTTTCCGAAGTCAATCTTAAATCTTCATGCTCACATTTTAAGTAAAGTAAATATTTGTGTCTCTTTTTACAAGTTTACTGCTGTAAAATTTTATTTTGAGCTCCTGCAACGTGCACTTTATGTGCTTTTCTTCATTTGCTGCAATATGTTTCCATCACTAAAGTAGTTTTCATTGTCATATTGCTGAAATGTGTATGACAGGAAGGTCCAAACTTGTCAGATATCTCCCTCTGTGTGCAGCCAATAAAACAACAGCGCCAAGCAAAGCAAATTTTCTGTAATTTTTCCAGCGGTCAAACACAATGTGACTCATTAGCATCAAGTCAACTGCTGCACATTCTTAGGGGAACTCCACCTCTCTGTGTTATTAAGATGAACTAGTGATTATTTAGCATTGCCGCTGTCTTTTTGAGTGTACTTTCCCTTAATTGTGTGCATATGCGCAACAGTTTGTGTATATTGTCCCCAAAGATATATTGCCCTTCCTCTTCCCTCAAAGTTTTGCGACACCATGGGGATACCAAAGCCACTACTGACCCCCATCTTATTTTTCACTGTAATGAAATTGATTAAATGTAATTGCATTTTAACAAATACAAATTATCAAACTCTGCTTGCGCGCATTGAAAACATTGCTGCCACTGTTTTATTTTAATGATCTTCTATTATTATAATTTATGACACATGCCAAAGCGGCGGCAGCTCTTGCAGGTCAAACAAAGAGGAAATTTTTTAGAAGCCAAACCCTATATTTCAAATTACCCAATTATAATTCCTCATAATTTTCCCCATGTCGCAATTCGAGTCAGGGGAAGCGTGAAAAATGAGTCCAGCAAGCGATTGTCTGCATTACGCAGTCCTTCAGGGGAGAAAAATTGGATAAGAGAGAGAGGGAGTAGGAGATGAAGAGAGAGAGGAAGGAAAGAATGATACCGTGTGGTATCATAGATATACTGTTGAGTGGGCTGTGGGAAGAAGTGATCTGGTGAATAAAGAAATAAAGACAGAGTGCTGAAGAGAACGGAGAGAGCCATAGCGAGAGGGTTAGGAGAGGCAGCGCTCCAGTACCTCATTAGGTAGAGGTCTATCTGTGAGCGGCCTACTGCGGGGTTGGATCGGCTGCCTCAACTCACAGGAGTGGTGCTCCAGGCTGCGGGCTCTCTATCGCTGCCCCCTCTTTAGCTTTGTTCTTCCCACACTTCTCTGCTCCTGTTCAGCCACAACTGTGTGCGGTTTCAGGTGAGGTATATTCTCCAGGAAGGTGGTCTTTTCACCTTTTATACTGCCTCTGCACAGGTTAATTCACACAAACACACACACACACACATACAGTATATACTGTATGTATGTATACAAATCTTGGAGTGTGGGAAGAGGGTGCCTCTATTTATATTGTAGCATCATACAATTAGCTGTATTCATATGGGATCATTTTCATACAGCAGGCTCTGTCCATGAATTCTCCACTTCCCAGACTACATTTTTAGAGATTCAGTATCTCTTGCATCTCTTTCAACAAAATGTACTTTAAGGCTTATAGGTGAGCAGCATGTGCTCAGTGTATTGTACACTTTGGCCCAGAGCATATTGAGGTCTGCCCATGCATAAACATGTGGGCTGCAACCGCACAGATTAACATAATTAATTCCACTGTTTAGCACCTTAGCAGTTGTAGTGAACTTTTTTTTTTTTTTTCCCTCTTTTTGCATTTTAATGAAAAAGGTTTTGACCCGCTGCTATCTTTAACAATACGGTCTCACCAAGTTCCAGAGTTACGTACTTTAAAATTCCACATGTGCTTTGACGAAAACATGTTTATAACCTCTGTCTTCAAATGATGTCGGATGTGTGGGACATTGCAAGTCTGACCCGTGTCGTTCTCGTTTGAACAGCTGGGGCTTCACCGTCTACGCTGATAAACAACAATGGTGAGTGCTTTCTGATATTACTGTAAGCTAATATTTTAAGGTTATTTAAATTTATGAAAAGAATGGGATGGAAATATTTCAATTCAGACAATAATGTTGTAGGAAAAACATCACTCAAATGAACTTTGAGGCACAAGAAGATGCTGGTGCCTTCTGTTTTTGTAGCTATGCTAATGACGGTGGCTGGTTGGTCGACCATTTTGACTAAACTATCTCAACTATTGGATGTATTATCATGAAAGTTTGTAGAGTGCAATTACTCAGGGTCTCCAGAGGATGAACCCCCCCCTGTGTTTTCCTCTAGTGACACCATCAACTTGATATTTTTAGTTCAGAGTCAAACATCTCAAGAGGTATCGGACACATTGCCATCGAATTGGTACAGGCATTCATGTTTGGTGATCCCCAGCACTATTTTCAGGTTAATAGGGCAGTTTTTCAATATTAATACAGTCAAAAAGCGAAACACAAGATCTTGCTACATGTAGTACATTACAGTATGTGATCACATTACATGAAAACCAAACAGTATACTGTACAAACCTGAATAGGTGACAGGTATTATTTAAACCATCATACCAGATTGTTACTTACAGCACTAATCACTGCTGCAAAGAGATACTTTAGCCATGCAGATTCATGTAATCATAGGTAATGGCAGCCGGCCCACCTATCATCAAGTCTATTTGCAGTGATCAGTGCACATTAGCTTGAACTGTCCCCTCAGAAAAAACTGTGTCCAGCGACTGTGAATCAGTGAATCCGGTCGCCTGGTTAAAATCAGTGTGGAAATAACGAGGTGGAAATCAGTGACTGGTGTGACACTGATCTGCTTTCCCTCCTCAGGCGTTTCTGCTGCGAGAACAGGGAGGCTCAGGTCAGCTGGGTGACGGACATCATCAGGATGAAGGTAATGTGACACACACGATGGAGACGTTAGAGCAAGAGTGAAGCGCTTACTCAGGCAAAAGCTTAATAAAGTAATTTCATGAATAGAAGCTCAATCATGCAGTGACTTTGGGAGTACAGGAAAAGTGTCCTTATCCTTTTACTGTGTTGCAAACCAAAAATATCAGTGAATGTAACACGTTGCGGGGGCTTATTTGGATGAAAAATACACTCGATTACAGCCAGAATAAATGATCTTTTACAATCCATATCTCAGAACAAGGAGATATGATAAATCATATTTCCCCCAATCATTCGTTTCCATTGTGCTCTTAGTCAGATGAAAAACATAAACAGGGAAAAGAACTGTAAAGTTTTCGGGGTCACTCAGCAATAACATAAATCATTTTATGTGGAAAAGCTGTGAGAATAAGGTCAAGGCGACTGTAACAATCACATTGTGGTACTTAGCCCCCAGACACAGCTAAGTGTTGTCGCTGTCAGTCGCTGACACAGCACATATGACATAAATAATGCAAGGCAAAAAAAAAAAAACACAGAGAGAACAGCTATGGATGTGTCATATTTTTGTATTTTTTGCTACCCCCACATTCATTGCTGCAGTCCTCTTAGTGAAATAGCATCTTGATTCTCATTAGACTGAGAACACACGTCTATTTTCTCCTCATTTCTGAGTAAATGACTCTAACTTGGAACATCGCGCTCATCCTAAATCGAAAGATCTAACCGAGGCTTTGAGATTTCACAGCTCCGTATTGTATGCTCAGCACATTTCATTAGTATTAGCCCTCTGCTCGGCTTCCTTTATGGGAACCCGTCTGCAGCGAAGTGTTGTTTATCACAGGTGCTTACTGTAAAAGCCTTTTAGTGCCTTAGTTTGGGTTAGCAAGTAAAAAGGGCAACACTGTCAGGGAGAGATTGATCTAAAGGGGAATCCAATTTTTGTCTGTTGTTTCTAAGTGTTTCAAGGTGTTTATTTCAGTGGGCTCAGTGACTTTTCTCTGCTCTTTGGAGAAGCTCTTAGCTCTGCAACAACTAAATCTATAGCAGACTGGAGCCGGCTAAAAATATTAGGATTCTCCTCCCAAATCCGCTAAATATCAGGATTGTCAGCTTCCAACAGGGGGGCTTGTGGGAAGGACACAGGACTTGTGAGAAGGGCAGAGAGAAAGTGTAGATGAGAAAGTAGACAGAGAGCACTTCAGTGTTCTTGATTTCCTTTCTCTTACATGTTAGCGAGCATTGTGCTGCGATAGTTTCCATAGCAACTAGCGATGGAGGACCTCATTTTGAAGCAAGGTGGAAAGGGTGGCGGTGGTGAGTGTTGGAGGGTTGGGGGAGGGTGTAAAGGTTTAAGGACAGGTCCTAGCAGTGATGAAATAAGGATTTGTTAAAGAGAGACAGTTCTATAGGTCTGGGGGTCACAGTGATATGAAAGGAGACATTGTTAAAGAGAAAGTTTAGCCGGAGATGAGAACAGAGTCAGGCAGCCGTGATGGAACAGACGATCGTCACCTTCTGACTTTCCCTCATTTTTTTAAGATGGTTGTGTCAGTCTGGCCAAAAACAGCAATTTATACTGACATATATATCCTGTACACTCATGATATATATAACTTCATGGAAACTGTGAATAAAAAATGTAGAAACACAAAATAAAATCAAAGTATTGCATACTTCATGTTACACTAATCTACTGTATGCATGTGTGTATCTGTGTCTATGTAAGTATAAAGATTTGTGTTTATGTGTATTACTCTGACATCTGTAGAAGATGATCTATACCAGTCCAAAATAAAGAAAGAGAAAATAAAGGCAATGAAGCTTTGCTGTTTACACTGAGTAACAGTCACAAATAGTTTTTCATTACCGTACCACTAATTTCTGCTGTTGGGTGTGTGTCTTCAGTACGGTTCTGACCTCTGTCCGAAGAGCGTAAACCTAAAAGAAGCTGCAGTTCACAAATCCTCCGGAGGGGGGGCTGTGTCCAAAGGGGGGGCTGTGTCCGAAGGTTGGGCGATTCCGCCACAAAACCACAATTCCAGCAAACCGGTGAGAATCATATAGATTTTTTGTTTTACTAATACTTCTTAAAGTATTTTCCAACATGTTTGACTTCATGTTTGACTAAATGTGTTTATTTCATGAATAGTAAAAAGCTGGTGTAGACACTGTAGTCAGTTCTAAAATAATACTAGTTATTTTCCACATGGGCAGCATCTTAGTATCTACCATCATGATTGATTGATGGTTGAGTTATATTCACATTGCACTTGCATCTCTAAATGGTAGTGATAAGACGATTGTAAATAAATTTCAGAGTTAGTTTTTTTCGCCACGCTCAAAACCATTTCCTTTTGTTTGCTAACAGTTTTTTTCTGCTGCTTCTTTAAAGATGGATGTGCCTCAACTCAAAGATTTTAATAAAATGTTTCACCAACATCCAAAACCATTTCAATTTCATGGATCACTACGTTGAGGTTAATGTGAACAATTTTTTAGCATCGCTAGCAGCTTGGCTCTAGAGATGGCAACGAGGGTCAATTGGCCAATCCACCATTTTCGTCCATACTGAAATATCTCAACAACAATTGGATGGATTACCTTAAAATTTGATACAGACATTCATCTCTCCATCGGGATTCATTGTAATCATTTTGGTTATTCGCTAACTTTTCATTCAGCACCATCATCAGGTCAAGATTTTAATTTGCCCCAAACTCTGGTTTATTACCAAATACCTGAAAAACTAATCACATACCCATCAGTCGCAACTGTTTAGTGCTAATTAGCAAATGTCAGTTAATGTGGTAAACAATCTCTGCTAAATAACAGCATGTTGGCATTGTCATTATAAGCATGTTATTAGGTTGTTAGCATTCAGTTCAAAGCAGTGCTTAGACTGTTTTCCTGACTATCCTGAGATTATGTTCACAGAAAATCTGCTTTAACTGGGGAGTTTTGTTCTGTCTGTTTGTGTACTGAAAAGTGGCAACGTGTGAAAATGTATTAGATGTGCATATGTAAATATGAGCCAATTCTCCTTCTGACATGAAAAATGCATTAGAGTTGGTTTGTAGTTGTGTTGAAAATGTACTACAATTCATCTTCATCTAGCATCTTTCCCACAGCAGACAGACAGAAGGACTTCTCTCGATGATGGCAACCAAAGGACCGTGAAGGATGCCAGTCTCCACCAAAAGACAAACACCGCGGCCAACTGCCCGAGGCACAACGAAATGCTCAAGGTCCCCGGAGTCCCACGCAGAAGAACTTCTGTGGACACTGGCCAGCCTCAACGCCTCCCATCTCCTTCCCTATCTAGACACTTACAGCCCATGGCTTTGCCTGTTCCTCCTCAGAGTGTCTCTAACACCACTGGCAAGAGACCCGTTCTGGGCGGGGAGTGTTTGATGCCTTCCGGTCTGCTGAATGAACTGAACTCAGTGCTGCATAAGACTGGCCGCAGCGCCAAGAACGATGACTGACAGGAGGAGCAGAAATGAGAAAGGAAAAAAAACATACATAGAATGGTCTGTTTGAACGATAAGAAAAACATTACAGCCCTGAGTGGAGAGACAAAGATGTGGAGACTGACGAAGAAAGACGACACAATGCAGATGGAGCCAAAGTACGTTGCTTTCACGAGGGGGCATCATAGCCCGAAGACTGCTTTTGAACTTGGATATATAAAGAGACACCAATGCACAAGGGGATGTAGAAAACAGGTGCAGGAGACATCGGAGGTCATGCAGACCTCAGCTGGACATGGCGCTGAACCAAGCACTACAAAACATGATTTATATGCCGTACTTCTAAACCCCTAAAATGCTATAAAAATATGTTCTGCTGTTCAACTTCAGGGGTTTCCAGAAATACTCCAAACTTGCTTGCTTGAAAAGACTGTTAAATGGAATTATGGTCAACACTCTTTTAAAATTTTAGTCAACCTTTAGATAACTATGTACAGGAATACAAAGAAAATGATGCATCACAAATACAAAGGTCTGGTTTAGGCCCCACCAGCCATTAATAGTGGCTCATAGACTCTCCTGTTTCCTTTAACACGAGATACAATATCAGCTGGCAGAGGTGGACAATCCTATGTGTAATTATTTATTTATAATTATAATTTTATTATTATTATAATTATTATTTTTGTGTAACAGTTAACATTGTAACCTTTAATTGTAGAGCTACTATAAGGGTTTTTTTAAGCTCATCATTCTGTGGCACACCACTTCAAATTTTGCACTGGCTGCCACTAAATATTTTTTTAATGTACAGTATGAACACATTAAACATTGCAAAATGCTTTAAGGTGTAATTTCCTGCACAGTTGCAGCTTCATGTTCAGTGTTTTCTGATAAAATAATTTGTGCTAAACATTGAACGTGAACAGTGATCAACTGCAGAAGGTTTAGATTCAATTTTTTTGTTTTAAGCTCTGCCCTAAATACAGACTACATAGTAATTGTAATCAGGTTTTGAGTCTGTATTGTGCTCACACACTCAAAACAGTCAGCACGCATACAAAAAAAAAAACGTGTAATTTTTGCTGTTGACAACCACTATTCCCCCACAGTGCACAAAGGAAATGGGTGATCTGCTTACAGCTGCAAAAAATTCAAAGTAATTGTGGATGGTGGTGAAACAGCTCCAGGACACCTCAGAAAACAAAAAAAGTGTTAGTAGTAGCGTTCTCAGTTTGATTGATGTCAAACAGTGCAAGTATTACATCATTTCTTGTAAGTATAAAACAGTAAAGTATGTTGCTTTCCTGTATACTAACTGCAAAAACAGTGGACTGTAAATATTAGTATATAATATATACTGTATACAGTTATTATGTAGTGTGGATTTGGGATACATCATCTGTTTATATTTCTTAGACATTAAATAAAATTTGGAGTGTGTTCTTTTAAAATGGACTTGATGTGACTGAAAAAGTTACCACAGGTGTCATCAGATCCACTGAAATTGATTATTTTCAAGGTTATTAAAGAAAAAACTGTTTAACAAACATATAATTCTTCTGCCGCCTCATACCCACTTTGAATGTAGTTCAGTACAAACTGTGTTTAATGAGATATGTGATATTACATTAAACATATCAGCAAGACTAAGAGAGTATCTGCCGTAGAAACACCATCAAATATCCAGTTCAGACATATCCCGGTCAATTTGAAGCAGCCCTTGAGAAATAAATGGACTGGTTCCACCCTGAACAGAAACATGATTTTAGCTTTCCTGTTCAAGTTCTGCTTTTAAATAAATGCTAATATGTTGAATTATCATCTCAGATTTTTACCCTCTTCCACTCCCGCCCCCCTACTATAGACCTATTTGGGGGGGGGGGCAAGGGATCTTTAGGGGGAGATAGCAGGTCAACAGTATATGCCACATAGAAGTGGTATACATCATCTGAAAGGTTTGGTGCAAAATTAAAACATTTTTGACCACTCAAGAATTGATTAAAAATGGTCAAAAATCCCTCCAAAATACCACATTAAGACCTTGAGGAACACCACAGAAACATTTATGCTGTGATTTGGTAACAAAAACTTTTGACATTTGGAGATTTGTAAGAATTGCATTTTTCGGCGATTGGATGGCGAGCACTTCTGTTTGGGAAATTGCTCAGAAACCCCCTTATTGTCAATATACCTACAAAAGCCATACATCCTCTGAATGCCCCAGGTCTGTAGTTTGTGGTTGTAAAGTTTCATGAGGCTGTGATTATCCTAGAGGTCACAATCAGTCATTTTATGTGTGAGTGTGGTCAAGTTTCAAAAAATGGTCTCACCACCAATGAAATGGCTACTATAAGGACTAACATCATCACACATGAATACAATTGGGCTCATTGAATCCACAAGAGTCTCAGCTTTCCAGTCATATCAAATTTATGCAATTCCAAGACTATTTAGGGACCCCAGTATGCAGAAATATTCAAATACACCATTTTTACATTATGCAAAAATCACACATTTATACTGCATGCAAAAAAAAACTGCATGGGATTAGCATAAAGTGCACATGTCTGTAAAGGGTAGACTCGTGGGTAACCACAGAGCCAATTTTTATTCAGATATGTTGAGGTGAGAGGTCAAGGGACCCCTTTGAAAATGGCCACGGCCTTTTTCCCTCACCAAAATTCAGCCTAACTTCCTGACAAGCTAGAATGCACAGTATTTATTACTGTATTTCACTGAAAAAATGATACATTTAGGAGAAAAACTGTATACTGCTTTGCCCTGTATCTCTTGTGCAGTGCAAATTGAAAATTGCTATCCCTGCCAAAAACCCTGGCTAAAAATTACCTTTCCTGTGTTTTACACAGAAAGGCAGTTGGTGGGAACAAAGGAGATGGTAGGTGTCAGTTAGTGTGAGTGTAGCAGAAAGGGAGATGCACACAGAAAATTGTTTTTAGGGAAATTGTCTTTTTTTATTCTTTTTATAGGAAAAAAAATACAAAACAAATACAGATAATTACAGTTGAAGTATAGGTATTAAAATAATATGGGATAAACCTACATGTGAATAACCAAAAAGTGATAAACACCAGTGTTGTTGTTTAATGATAATTACAGTCATCACGTTCAGGTTTATTATGCATCATGATTAGATTTTTTGCTAGAAGCTCTTCATCTGTATTTTATGTCTATGTTAATATTGCATCTGCTCTGTGCAGGTATATAATATGGTCATTTAGGCCTTTCTCACCAGCTAAATTTGTTCAGTATATGGGGATTTTATATTCCATTGGATACACTTCCATCTGTACACTCTGTTGTGCAACTTAAGCCCTGTTCTGGATTTCAATGTGAAACAGACTCCATCTTCCATCTTTAACTTATTTATATATAATTATATCATCATTTTATTCATAGATTTCATCAAACTCTGCTTTTTTTCTCGAGTGAAATGTAAGAATAAACTCCCCCGACTGAAGTCGTGCGCTCTTGTTGAATAATGTATAGCAGTCGGAAAATGCACACGTAGGCAATTGTCACACAGGTTCCTACATGAAAAATTCATATTAACATTGTATTTTCATTAGGCCTCATACACCAGCTGCGTGTCCTTTGTTTCACGTCCTTATATTCTAATCATAGAGCTGCCATATTTGTGCATTCATGGTCTGAGCATTGCTTATGAGGGCTTCGTTTGCTCTGTGCAAATATGTGTTTTCCTCTCTCACCGATATTAATTATAATACTGTGTTCATCGCAATAGTAGAAATGAATACGCTCTTACATAATTGACCTATTGAGAGTCAATTTCAGTCCAAGGAGCCTTGCTTCCATTGGCAGCAGACACAGTACACAGTAGCCTCTTGGTTCTTATGTGTGATAATACACTATATGTGCCTTTGACTCTGAATCATTTGTTTAGCGTTAAATGTATATTTATTACTCACTTGAGAGTAGTGAGGATAATATTCCTTTTAAAAATTCTGCACTTTTTCAAGTTTCCTAGATTCACCGGCACTGGTGACATACCATCTGTACTGTATATATATTCACCTTTGTTGTCCTCAAGGTCTAAATAACCCAGCATTTTTGCCATCCCTCTGAGGCCTATAGTGTACCAAGGTCACCATATGGTGTAAGAGAAAAAGCTCAGCAAAGTCATAAACATTATGTGTCAACATAGACCGTGTGACTCCGTCAAGTATTTCAATTATATATTTCCTATTTCTACTCCTCTACATGTCAGTTATTTGAATGCATACATATTAATAATAAAGCTCTTTGAAATAATGGGTAATTTTACCTTTTATACTTTAAGTACCGTACCAGTGGTTTTGCATGTTTTCATACATTGACAGCAAATCACTCAAACTTCACATCACAATTAACCATTTTGTAAACTATGCGACTGTGTTTAGGAAACGTGTTTTTCATACTATACTACAGAGGTTTATTGCTGCCAACATGACCAAAAATATATTTGCTTTTTTCATGTTATTTTCTTATTATTAATAGATGCCAAATTATTCAGTTTTTACAAGAAACTTGAATTAAAAACGTATGACTTTATCTTGTTATATCGCAAAACTTTCACATTGTTTCACAAGATGAATGTATCTCATTAAAAAACAAAAGTTTCTCGTTATAAGATGTTAAGTTTGCAAGTTGTTATAACAAGAAACTTACATATGTTGTTAAAACAAGAAAAAGATCCACAACTTTTGTGTGTGTTAATGCGTAAATAATTTAGTATCTAGTATAAAGAGAAAAGTCATCATTATAACATGAAACTGTCATGTTATGATGTAATAACATGAAAAGGAAGAAAGCAAGAAAAGACTAAATAAACCAGAAAATATTCACATTCAAGAAGCTGAATTCAGAGAATTTGGACATTTTTTTCTTTTCAATTTTCCAAATAGTTGGTGATTAATTTTCTGTCAATCGACTCATCGACTAATTGGACTTGATGTCCACTGTGATGGAATAAATAACTAAATAAAAAGGAGCAGCTAATTGATGTACTGTACAGAAATAAATGGAAACCAATGACTACTTTGAACTAAACTGGTCAGCAAAAACATAAAGAATACATGATTTGTAGTTAAGGAGCTAAACCTTGAAAACAAATGGGTACAACCCTTTATATACAACAATTTTAAGTATAATTTCACTTGCTATAATTTATTTGTAAGAGGGTGTTTTTATACTTATGGTAACTAAAATATCCAAATGTTTCATCCACCACTGGTTTAGCTGTGTGCTTTGAGTCATACAGTACATACATGCAGAGGTGTACAGCAGAGTACCTGCAGTGTTCGCACAGTCAGTGATGACAGCGAGAGAGAGAGAGAGAGAGAGCGGAGGGGGATTAGAGAGAAAAGGAGCAGGCTGATATGCTTGAGAAAGAGAGAGAAAATGACAAGTTATTTCAAAAGAACAGACATGAGCCCTCTGATTCGACGTGAGATGCCTCTCAATTAAGCCCGGAGCCTGTGGTTTTTAAAAACAAGGCATGTTGGACTTAATCCGATGCAGTTTTGAAATGTGGAGGTTATTGATCAGCTCTTGGCCTTGTAGAAGTGTCCACTGAGGCTGCGATCAGTCCCCCCCCCCCCCCCCTGTCTCCCTCACTCTCCGTCTTTCGTGTTCGCTCGCTTTGTCTCTTGTCTGTGAATAATATAAACATCAAGGGCAGAAATGAAAGACAGCAGATAAGTGACAGGTCTCAACATGGCTCTAATACCATTTTAGACATCTACATTCTAGTCAGCCGAGAAACAGTAGCTCTTCCTCACGCTGCCTTTTTAAGAAACAGGCATGCAATTAAAATATTATATCCTTTGCAGCCATATGCCTTATCTTAGATGCTTACTCATTTTTAGAGGTTGGGAGAAAAAACTATATTAACTTAAAAGACACCAGATGTCCGTGAGGATAGTGCACAAAAATGAAGCAATCTTTTTTTGCTTTATCCCAGGCCACTGTAAATCAGAGACGCGGCACTGTTAGCTCTGACATACTGCAGCTGTATAACATGCACGTCGAGCCGTGGCCCTTGTGATTTACATTTCCGGAAAGGGTAAGCCTTATATTAATGGAGCCGTCCATTTTAGCAGCTATAAATAGCTCGCTGCATGAAGTCGTCCCACTGCCGGCTGCCTTTTTTGCGCTGATCCACACATTCTGCCCTCTAATCTCAATTCTATTAATGTCTCCGGTGATATTTACGACACATGGACCCTTTTAGCCTGACACGACTGTAAAGTATATGTTCAAACCAGCCAAGCTTTATCTAATTAAAAGCCTCTGCAATTGCAATTCAACTGGGATTGAGTCTTTAAAACCTCAATCAGTTTTTTCCCCCCCTTGTTGAGGGAGGGAGCAAGTCACTGCAGAGCTAATAAAGAAGGGAATGTTCAACATTCCAATTAAACATGTGGGAGAATAAAGCTGTAGATCATTTTCATATTTTTCCATGACTGGAATTGTAGGAATGTTGCTAGATGGAGGAGGTCACCTCACTGATAGCGCTGTCTTTGTTTGGGTGGTCACTTAACTGTCCTGTAACTGAAGCATATTCACACTGACAAACTGTTTCGCATATGACTGTAGGCACAGTGCTGAGTAATTCAGTGACTGTGCGCCAGACACACACACACACACACACACACACACACACACACACACACACATGAACACACACTGTTTCAACAGAGTGATAACACATCACTTGTGGCTCCAGTCTTACAGCCTGAGAATATTAAGAAGCAAAGCACAAATGTTTTACAGAAAGTTGCAGCTCTGCCAAAAAAAAAAAAAGTATTAAAGTGGGGCCTATTTTATAGCCTAATAATCATGGTGTTAAATGTTTTTGGGACATTTTGAGAAATTTGTTTTTCTTGCAAAAAGTTACATGAGAAGATTAATACCACTCTCATGTCTCTGCTGGTTGCCTGGCAACCTTACAGCGGCAACAAGACTAGGCAGATTCGTTACCTTTGGACAGAGTCCGGCTAGCTGTTTCCAACTGTTTCCAGCCTTTGCGCTAAGCTAAGCTAACCCGTTGCTGGCTGGTAGCTTCATATTTACCGTACAGGCATGAGGGTGGTATCAATCTTCTTTTCTTACTCTGAGCAAGAAAGAGAAAAATGTCAAACTATTCCTTATAAGACATTTTCTGTCTGAGAGGTTTGTCGTGACCAATCAACAAGTATCCATCCCGTCTATGCAATTTTCATTTGACACAGGAGCAGGCAGCGGCTTGAGCAGCTGACTTAACAATGCATTGATCTTATTCCAAAACTCAGGATATCTTGGCTTCTGCTATATTGCTGTCAACCTTTCTTTTTTTTAAATCTTTCTCTTGCAAGGCTCCCAGCTTTATGGAAGTCCAATACTAAATCTCTGGAGTATCCCTTTAAGATAAATCCTGAGGTTTCATCTCCACATATAAAACTGTCTTTTCCGCCGTGAACATTGTGCACTGCAGTATAGGAGAATGATTCTAATATTGATACAACCGCAGCTGGTGGATTCAAACAAGCAGAGGCTGACAAGCTGCATATGAGGTTCTTTGGGACTCGGTGAGGGTTCAGCACCTCAAGAAAAACAAGATGGTTCGAGACAGCCGGAGAGAGACGGCGAAGGAGCTGTGAGCTGATCAGGGCAGACCTGCGAACCGTGCGGTCATTTCCATTTAGTAATCCACTCCAGAGGTGGAATGAGAAGCGAGGCAGAGCCGACCTCTGCATACTGCCGTCCAATGGGAAGCCGTATCTCACTACCGGGGGAGCAAGCACAGGAATGGGCAGGTGTAAGCAGGAGAACAAGGTAGAAGGAAATGGGTGAGAAAAATGTGACTAATGGACATGGCAAGCCTGCATACCTGAGAGTTTAATGCAGCAGCAAGAAAGAAAAGAAAGTGCATTAGCGAGAGGGGGATAATGCCGGACGATCTCCTGACCCCCCCCGTGTCCAGATTCCTTGTATTGGCTTTCTGTTCATGTGTGGGACCTTGACCACCCTATTAAAGCAGGCGGCCAGCTCCCTGGAGTGACCAGCAGCACACCACACAAGACAGTCAGCAATTTGTTGTGCACCATCATGCCCCCCAGCTCTTCAAACCACACCATCCCAAGGACGCAGATATAGATTGGACGCCATTGATTTGAATTGGGGAGACTAGCATAATTTGTTGCCTCATTCTGAGTCCATTATTTATTTATCCCCTTCTAATCTAGAATGCCAGTCCATCCACAGTAACCTTCATCTCAAGATTGTTTGGTCTAAATTAGGTTATCAACACAGGAGGGTACAGACGTTGCAAACTGGAAAGGGTTTAAACATTGGCTTGTTAAAGATACACAGAGTTTCTATAGAGCGGCAGAATAGTCGTCTTCTGAAGTTTAGATGTCCTTGGCCGTGTTTGGTATCCTTAATGTTTGACATACTGTCTATATGCAGACTAATCCACCAATCACAGAATTCAGATAACTCATTATTTTTTCAGTAAAGTAATTAGGTGGTATCAGTGAGTCCACATGAACAACAGCCGAGCTCAGATAGCTGTCTGTAAGCTATTTTTGATTTTAGATTAAAATACTTGCTACAGCCAATTTTCAGTGGTAAACTAGTATATCATTTTCTTGATTACTTTCTTAAAGCTGCACAAATCCATATTTTTATTTGAACAATGGATCAAATGAATATGTGTAATGTGAAAGGTGTCACATCGTCTGACTCGTCCTCTCAAAACATTTCACTGCGGAGCATTTTAGTGTTTTTCAGCTCATTTTTTTGGTTTTTACGGTCCGCACATTCACTGCTCTCATTAGCTTCTTTTTCAGACACAGCAAGCAGCTGTTTTCACAAAAAAAAACAAAAAAAAACAAACATACCTGCACTCCCGATCTTTGTAGGAATCTCCCTATTTTCAACCCTTTTCCCTGCTGTGCTCCCGGTTAGGTTTCCTTCAGTGTTCATCATTCAGGAGGTTTTTACTGGAAGCCAAATTATCCGCAGAGGATTCCTCCTCTCGAAAACAAATAGACCCAGTGAATAAAACCAGTAAAAATACTGAATAAAGCAGTTTCACATTTAAAATCAGGGTTTCTCCCATGCTGTTCGGCGGACACAGGACGTCCGGAGGGGCTGCAAGTGGAGCTGCCGCTAACATTTGCTCAGCTTGTTTCTCTGGTAACTTAAGATTCAGACATCCAATGACTAAAATCCTTCATCTGGTTAAAAGATATGTCCCTCCACCAGTCCACCAGATGCCCTCAGGCTTTTCTGCCTGTTTAAGACTGGAATGAGTGGGAAGAAGGACAGATAAGAGGGGTGCAGATTATATTCAAGGACCACTTGAGAAACTGTTGCTTTCTGTATTGACTCTCGTTGGAAGTGGAAGTGCTCAAGTGAACTATAACACTAGTTATGTTATTCAGAGCTGCAGTTGTCTTTTAGTTCGATTTATGTTGTTTCATGCAGCCTTAATATGCAGCCACTCTGCTTGGCAGACTGATTATTCATATTTTTGTCAACAGCAATATCTGCTGAAGTTTATTTTGCTGTGTGCTCATTGTGCACTTATTTTAGTTGTGTTCATGTGAGTTCTGGGATGGTTTGTGCATGTTGTTATATTGTGTTTTGTCAGGTTTTTGGTTTTCTGTTTGCTCTCTTTCCCTTCTGTGTTCCTGTGCTCCACACTTGCCTCGCATCAGTCTCATTAGCCCTGCCCCCTGTGTCTTCCTAGCCAATCAGCTCCCAGCCTGCCCTTGTGTCTTGCCACCACTTCCTTGTTGTTTCACGAGTTCAGTTTGTATTTAAGTGCTGGTTTTCAGTCCAGTTTTGTTGGACCCTGTGTTCGGTTTGCTCTGCTCTGTTTGTTCAGTTTTACATTGCCTGTACCCGAGCCGAGAATAAAAACCTTATTCTTCAGCTTTGCTCTGCCTATGGTCTCCTGCATTTGGGTCCACCTGCTCTGCTCCACATGTACACAGTATTGTAAAAATGTGACTAAAAACTGGATATAAATAGTCCATTTATGACAGCTTTTGGCGACAACC
Source organism: Scomberomorus guttatus (assembly GCA_038419695.1). Lineage (NCBI taxonomy): Eukaryota > Metazoa > Chordata > Actinopteri > Scombriformes > Scombridae > Scomberomorus > Scomberomorus guttatus. The sequence goes on from CM076467.1 coordinate 14,524,809, forward strand.
ACAACACTTGCGCAAAGGGGATATGACGCCACTGACAGGCGACCAAATAAAACGGACTGTTACCTCTATTAAAACAGATTTCTTTGGGTTTGAACATTGTTGGAAACTTTTATGATGATGTAATTACACAGCTAGACAAAATATATAACATAGGTCTAGTCGTTACATATTGGGCCTTTAAACCAGCCTCTTATTTCCCTTCTTATAAATGAATTATTTGAAATTGCAGTTCATTAAAATAAGAGTGTTAATTTTGTCTGTTGGAGGGTGCTGGATTTCTTTACACCTTTAACTGTATTAAACCTTGTTTAACCCTTTGAACTACACCATTTTCAGAACATTTTCTTGTTGTTTTTTTTGTTCACACTGTAGCTAGACTCAAAGCCATTTCCGAGTAATGTGTCTGAAATAAGTCTGAAGGTGCAATTAGCCAGAGGATGAAACAATCACAGAATCCAATCTCATAATTGATATTAAGCCTGTCTATATGCAAATGATTGAAAAAGATCCAATCTCCCCATTTTATTAGATAACACTGAGAACTCTATCATAATGCATATCATACCACACACACACACACACACATCTCTCTGCATCTTCTCTGAGCCGGGCTGGTCTTTTTTCCTGATGGCGAGATAATGACCCTCATTGGTGTGTGAGATTTCTGATTAGCAGAACAACAACAATGAGTGCTAATTATCACCTGAAAGACAAAGCTGCGCTGATAGAAGTTTCTTTCAGCCCAGTGGTGCTGCAAAATGGTGTGTGTGTGTGTGTGTGCGTGATGCTGATTTCCCACTAGAGGATATAAAAGAGATCGAGATAGACCAAGGGTGAGGGGCAAGTGCTCTAGTGAGACATAGTTTGAGAGACAAGAGACAAAAGGGACGGGTGAAAAGAAAGGCAGTGATGATAGAGTTGTTCCAGCTCGTAGACATCAACTGTGTGTGTGTGTTTTGTTTTGTTTTTTCAACCCACCACAGACTCATTAAGCAGAAAGACACCTTCTTTGACTAGTCTGAGTGGTGGACATCTGTATTACAGATCTTGCTCTGGCAACAGAAAGCACACCTGACTTCACAGCAGCCCCATTGTCAGAAACTAGCATAACACAAAGCAACACAAAGTGTTATATTCACTGTTGCTAGGAGATGGCAGAGTTGCTAAAAAAAGGGGGTATGAGTACAACAGTATCTCAGATGAAATAGTTATAGTAAATGATTTCTTTCCTTTGACTCTTGAGTACAGTTATAAAAATCTTAAAATTGCTGTCATTTGCACTGCGGTGTATCTACAGCATGTGTTTCTACACCTGCTGAGCCTATTGCCCTCTAAGAACATGTCTTCCAGGCTAAATTAAATCTTCAATCTGCACACCGCTTCCCATACACAGACAAGATTTGTTGGCTTTCATGTGTCCCTGTTTCTGTCTGGGGTCGGTCTGTGGCCTCCAGCGAAATGTGTCCCAATGAATATTTGATTCACCTTGATTACCTATTGGTTTGGTTCAATATGGCATGCATAATGAAGCACAATGCAGCCGCATCAAAAATGCAGCTCGACAGCTCGCCAAAGGAGTTGATGCGAACCCGTGGACGGACCTTCAATTCTGCTCCGAAAACAGCAACAGAATGAACTCCCGTCTAGTATCTTTCCATCTTTGTTCCCACATTGATGCTTTACCTTCGGCCTGATCTCACCTCTTTAATTGATCGTCCATTTTCCTAACCAAGTTACAAGCGAGTGTCTGATGAGGATGCCTTGGAGGGAATTGGATTAGACAGTGGAAAATGGTAATGGACAGAGCTCATATCCTCAGACTACCAAACTGATCCCCTCTTGCTGTTGTGTAAGCTTTGTTGTGGTGGTTCTCAGTTCCTTTTCCTTTAAGCGAGACTATGTAACTTTTGAAAGAAGAAATTACAAAATCTTCCTCTTACAACTGAATACCTGAACCATAAGCAATGAAACGCACCATTTTTCAACTCAGTACACTCAAGGGTTTTGCTGCTATAAATGTACTTTGGTCTGGCATGACCAGTAGTTAGTGGTGGCTAATGTTAGCTAGATAGCAGAAATGAAGGTCAATTCAATGTACCATAACTGTTTTAGCCACAGGGGCTAAAGTTGAGCTAAAGTTGCATCATCTCTCTATGAAACTATGCTATGTCAATGTGTCTTGAGCAGTTCAACCAAAGTTAAAACTGTTTTGTTGAAATTATTTCTAGAGCCCTAAAATGGTAAACTAACCAGTACTATATGAGAAATTATAAACTGATTTTTGTGTAGAAGAAATGTTTTATGTAAATGCTTCTATCCCATCTTTGACGCATCCAAGTTCGCCAATGTCTAACTCCAATCGAACGTTTCCTTCTAGCCGTCCTTGGATTAATCCATTTTCTCTCTCTCTCCCTCTTTTCTGCTTAATTAACATTAGTCGGGGCTTGTTTGTGCAGGCATGCTATTCAGGTCATGAATAAACTAGGGACCGGAACTGGTTTCTTTTGCATTCTGAGAACTGTTTAGTTCCTCCATATTCATCCTGGCTTGCTTGGTGCATTGTCTGCATGTGTGCGCAGATGTGTGTGTTTGTGTGTGTGTGCATGTGATTTCCTAATGAATAGAGGAATGCAAATGGTGGTAAAACAGTGATTTCTCCAGCTGATTGGGTGTAATGGATGGTACTCAGAGCTCCTTCATAATTGATGAGGATGTCTTGTGGATGTCCCACTGCTGTTGTGCGTTGATGGTGGTGTGTGTGCACGTGTATGTCTGTGTGTACGTGCGTGGAAGCGCAGTGTTTGGGGTGGGGCCCGAGACGCCGGAGAAGTCTGCTCTTGTTATTTCTGCAGTAGCTCCTGTCAATTCCTATTAACAGAAGCACGCTCCGCCGTCTCCATAATGTATGACTGCGGATTGCGGGGAAGAATGGTGTCAGATTCCCTTATCAAATTGAAAGAAAACAAAGCCATAATCTAATTGTTTGCAAAAGGAGAATGGGATGATTAAATCTCATTGTTTTTCATCTCTCTCAGAGCAATAGAAAGAGACAAGAGAAAGAGGGGAAGAGGGAACCATCAAGGTGCAGGAATCTATATAAAAATTTTAGTCTTTTCTGTCTAAGTTTGTCAGCCTGCAAGTCAAGTGTGTGTGACTATGGGGGTAAACAAAAACACAGACAGGCAGACTGTTCACACAGCAGCATCTGACGAAATAGTCTAACCTGCACAACGACAGACAGCCAAGGACATTTGGCTGCTGCATGCTGGCTGTACAGTATTCTTTATCTTAATGAGAGATGGTGTTTACAGGTCTCTGCTTAAAATATTGCTACAAAGATATTTCATTAATATTGCTAGCCAACACAGCCAGAGACAAAAAATGGAAGTGAGGAGCAGAGGGGGGAAGGAGGAAAATGAAAAAAAGAGAAGCTTTTGTTGCTCGTCTTTATTGAAATAGGTAAATTTTAATATTATGAGGAGCTGACCGCAGGGTCACAGTCTGTCCTGAAACTTTGTTCCCATGTGTTTATATTCTGTGCGCCTGTACATCTTTGTGAGCTCATCTGTGTGTGTGTAAAAAAAAAAAAAAAAAAAAGAACAACAACTGTGACATCTCTGCAGCAGCGCACCTGCGAGGTCCTGGAGAGCTAGCGCGCAAAAACCTGCAGATTACCTCGGGCCCCCGCGGGGTCTCCCATCACTCCTACACAAACTCCTGCAGTTTAACACATCTCACTCACAGGCTCTTCCATTCTTTCTTTCCTCGCTTTCTGTCCTGTTGTTATGCTTTCATTTTGCATCAGCGGACTCCCCCGGCACCTTCGCCGCTATCACATTTTTCACTTGTCCTCCTCTCTTCTCACTCCATTTTTTTCTCCTCTTTTGTGTGCTACTCTGTTTCCCTCTCGCTGTTTCCCAGGCATCGTGCCAACCTGATGCTTCACTCCAACTCCTGTCGCCCATTCCCTTTCGCAAACTTTGACAGAAAGAATGCAGGCAGGCAGATAAAAAGAGAGATATAAAAGGCCCGATACTGGATGGAAAAAGAGAAAACTAGTCACACAGTTCCACCATAACAGTGCAAATCATGTGTGTTAAGGAATAGTTTGACATTTTCAGGAAATGAGTGCTTTTTTGCCAAGTGATAAACCACTCTGTCTATATGCTAACTATGAAGCTAAAGCGAGTAGCCAGTTAGTTTAGCTTAGTGTAAAGACTCAACACAGGGACAACAGCTAGCCTGGCTCTGTCCAAAGCTAACAAAATTAGCCTACCAGCACCTCTAAAGCTTACTAATTACCATGTTCGCTTTAATATGTACAAAACCTGACATTCAAAAGCTACAATTTGTGTATTTTAAGGCGGTTACATGCAGGACTGTTTCTTGGCTGAGCACAGTGACTCCAGGAAGCCACTGCATCGCTTTTTCACAGGCTTGTATTTAACACAAAGACATAATTGTGGTATTGATCTTCTCATCTCAACTCTCAGCCAGAAAGAGATAGTGTGTACGTGGTTTTTCCCAAAACATCAAACTGGCCCTTCAATACGTGGCATGATTGTTATGGAGTATTAAGAAAAAGCTGCACAAGAGAACACAGAGTCCGGGAGTCTAAGAGTCTAGTCACAGGTCTACAGAAGGAGGTAACTTGTTCATTATATGGGAGAGCAAAGAAAGTCTTGGAGGAAAATATCAGTGGAATAAAAGAACAAAGACATGTCTTTAAGAGCAATGGGGGCTTTTCTCTTCTTCTTCTTCTTTTTTCTTTTCATTCCAAGTTGTGGCCTGTAATTACACCATTGCAACTGTCGAATAAAAATTATGCCCAGTAAGCACCTCACATTGTTTAGACAACCCACGGGTCAAAGGTAGCTTTTTATATATTCATTTTTTTGGCTTTTTAACAAAAGAGCTTTGGCAAAACTGCACAATTGAGACAGACTATAAATTATAAAGCTGCCGTGATTCTTCTTAAATGGAGGGGGAAAAAAGTGAAGAGGGAAAAAGTCTGGATAAGAAAAGGGAAAGTCAACTTTGCAACTAAAGCTGGGGAAAGAGACTAAACAAAGAAACGAGTCCACTTCTGGTGAAAGAATGGGAGATTTTATTTCATTTCCCTCACTTCTGGATATGGGGGAAAAAAAAATCAATGTGGAAAAACTTGTGGGGGAAATTCAATATTGTCTTTATTGCAGCAGCACAAGCACTGGCAGCAATTATTATCAGCATGCAAGCCGGACATCGAATAACACAATTCCGTTATTGATGACCAAGATGAAACAGACTCCTGTCAATATTATTCACTTTCATCCATGCACTGTTCAGCTCACAGAAACAATGATACCCAGTGAAGCTGCAGTGGAAAAAAAGCAATGAAATATCAACAGGACAGTATTGCGTTTGCCCTTTTCTTTCACTGGAAATCTGCTGTAAAATGTTCTGTAACTGTAATTGGAGTTTTATAAGATTAAATTTTAGTAGATCCATGAGGATTTACTGGTAAGTGGCGAAATGGGGGTAAGACTTGCGTGAAAAAATGAGAATCAAAAAAAAAAAAAGTTTGAGCACTGATATGAAATTGGAGTTGGGATGGCAAATAAAGCAACATTTTACTTTTTCTGACAACATCGTTCTGGGTCCTGACTTCCAGACGGATATCAAATTTCTTCCAGGATGGTTGAAATGCCTTCATGATCCACTACCTCTCCTCAAATTGAATCTGGTCGGCTCCATCCTCTGCTGATAATAAGTGGGGGGAAAATGTCTCAGGTTTGTGAATTATAGAGATATAAATGTAGACATTTACATCTGGGACACACATTGGAAACCGCAGACAGAACACATGTTTCATGAAACACTTGATCATATCTGTGGAGAATAATTTCCCCCCACAGCTTCCGTATAATCAGCAAGAATGGAGAGTAAATTCACGTTGTTTCTGTTACATTGTAATGAGCATCATGGGGACTCATTTATAAAAGCATTCTGACACAAATTTATGCTTGCCATCAAATCCAAGCCAAAGTTGTGATCCATGAAAAAATGATCTCAATGCCAGAATCCTTGGATTACACTGATTTTCTCCGATAAATAAAACGCCTGACATAAATCGTTTTCATCCAAGATCCAAATGCTACAGATCTATTTATTGCATTCTTTAAAATAATGATAGAATTATATTCTTTTAAATGAACCCCCTTGATCATTAAATACTTGCAGTATATCTACCAGTGTGTACGTCTCTGTCTGACAGTTTAAAAACAAAATGTCCCAATTCTCTACTTACTTAACTGAGTCTGTTTTTCCAATTTATTCATGATAACGGGGTCATATTTCGGTCAAAAGGATCTCGGAGAGTTCAGGTAAAGCCGTGAATGTCGTCTGAAAAGAAGTAAACTAATAAACGGATAATCTTTCTAACGAGCATTTTATTGCTCTATGAGGCGAAAGTTCATGCATCTGGGTCCAAAGCAGGCTACGACACACCCCAAAATGTATTTGTACATACTGTGTGGCCCAGTCTGACACGGCTGGATTCAGTGGAAGTCCTGGCCTGTTTCCTTGTCTGTACACAGCGCAGTTGTATCTTGTTTGCTGTACAGTACTGCTGTGGGTGATCATGTGGAACCCAGACTGGAGCGCTTGCCGTGTTGTGTGTACTGTCATTTCAGATGTGCGCAGAACATTGAGGAGTCACAGATCACTACCCCTCGGGGAGATGGAGTTTCTGTGTGTGTGAGAGGGAGAGAGCAGGGCGAGTGTGCGAGGGAAGAGAGAAAGGCTGCTTGTTATTTTACTTCTCACGTACTTCTCCCCTACCTACTTCAGCCTTGCTGTCGACAGCCCCGCTTGGCACCATTACCTGACCGACTCAAGCCACATCAGCGCTTCACCTGACCGACTCAAGTCACATCAGCACATTACCTGACCATCTAAATCCAGTTATAGGAAGGCTGCAACATAAAACATATTGCTTATTTTAAAAGGTAAACTAGCAGATGAGTCTTTGTTATCTCTTCAGTCTTGTTTCCTTACTGATCTCACCACGAACCTCCTGCGCCTGCCACCTAATGTCCCAGCCTAAATAGATGAAACTGTATATTTCTGTCAAACTCGGATGATTTTCAGCAGCAGTGTTTTCAAGTATTCACTCTTAAAACATAATTAAGGTAAGATTAAGGTTAACAAGACAAGATGTGGTGTGTGTGCGCGTGTTTCTGTCTCCAGCTAATCTCGCATACTACTAGATCCATCAGCCTCATATTTTTGTGCACATTTATGCTCAAGGACCTCTTGTGGTTGCGGTGATTCACAATTGTTGAAAAACACGTTTTATACTGACATTGCTGACTCCTCACTCCTCTTAACCATCCAGTAGGGGCCGCAAGTGATCAACAACTGCAGCAAAAAGCATTTGCGGCGATCAGCTAGGCTAAAGACAAGCCTGTTATAGGCCACATTTTGGCCTTTGTCGTGGCTCAAAAAATGACCTCCATAGAAAAGTTTGGTCTCATCTTGAACCGGAGCATCTGCAGGTTAATTCCATACCCTATATGTTATGATCCACTAAAGTTTATCAGGATACGAGATGAATAAATCCGGGGTTTATGTTAGCTTTGCCGCCATCATGACTGTAAGGGAGCCAGGATTGAGTGAGGGGAGAGGAAGGTAGAGAGGGGTTTTATTGTGGTGCGTTACAACAAAATGTTCTAAATAAGTAATAATGTTTAAATTGAGAAGTTTGGACTTATCGTCCCATTTATTGTTACCTTATTAAGTTTATACAGTTAGGCGAACCCAGGAGGACACTCAGTTACAACACTATTACACTATTATATGCATCTTAAAGAAAACAGACTATAAATGCCCCCAGACACACCTGGCAGAGATCTGCACTCTCCTGAGTGCACTCTTCTAGTTCATATTTTTATATAAACCATGGATCAAGTCAGTGGAAAAGTAATGTGAAAGGAGTTGCTTGTAGTGACAGAACCACAGAGAATAATCACCCGACTGCACATTTTAGCCTGCTTTAGCTCACTGTTTTCTGACACATTCATCAATGTAATCTCATGATGATATTGAAATAGTTTTGCTTTAAGTTGTACCCTTGATTAGAGTCATCTACTAAGCAGAGGCGTTGTGCCCCCTCGAATATTTGAGATTGGATGGCTTTAGAAATTGTGATATTCTATTTTCACAAGTGTTTCTAATTAACCTTAATAATATAGTATATTTAACAAGCTTTTCTGTATGTTTTTATTTGTATTTCACTCTGCCTGCTACACTCAGAGCTAAATCAGAGTGACAAGCTAAATTGCGTAAGTAAAAACAGTAGCTACATGCTTGCGATCTTTCTTTACTTAGCTAACGTTAAATAATCAACAGTGTTGGTTAGCTGACCAGCTAACGTTACCCCTTTCTGCTAACATTTTATTGTTCAATATTGCTGTTGAATGCAATATAGTGTTAATAAGTGTCATTCAATTATACTTCTAGATGGGGGGTTTGTTCATAAACATAGAAACCAAAGCAGATAATTACTGGTAACAACTTGGTTTGGTGTGAACATTAACATATGAATTGTGAAACTGTGTCCAGGTCAATCAAAGTGATTTACAGTTACTATATCTAGATGTTACTGATGTCACTTCTGTCAGGCTGGCTGAAACATCTGAAGTGATTTTTCTTTTTCTGGCCATTGTCTTCAATTTTCAGGTGGCTCTCTGTCAGTCACCATTACATTACATGCCATGACATGACATGAAATGTCACTGTGCTTACTGTGTTAAAGTCTACTAAGCCACAGGTTAGGACTAATGATTAGTTTTCTCTCACCATGGCAAACTATATTTGCAGCTCTGTATGTGTGTGTGTTGTGTGTGCTGCTGTGGTTCAGTGTCTTTAATTTTCATCACTTTACCTGAATGATCAGCTGGAGAATGAAGAAATGTTTGACTGCCTATTTAGCTTATTAGCATCATTAGCAAACATAGTGCATAGCGTGTTATGTTCAATATCTGAACCAGCGTCATGAAAGGGATTTTCTGTCTGTCTGCGACTGTCCATCAGTATATCTCGCACACAGAAACGAAAACACGCACGTCGACAATAAAAAGACCAGGCAGTGATGGGTTTTACATCGCTGCGAACACGAGATATGACTAATCATGATTATACGCGAGAAGTCTATTCCAGGCCTAGCGAGCCTGCATATCGCTGCATAATCAGGGGGAAAAGGGAGAGAGCGAGAGAAACTCCTGTCACCAGATATTCGGGTGGAACCTAATATTTGCATAACTGTGTGTCAGATAAGGGGGGAACCATTATAGCGTGGCACAGCCATAACCAGAGGGCATACAGACAGCAAGGCATTATGGGGGCTGATTGGGGATGATGTGTGTGGTGATTCCATTAAAGATGGAAGAGGAGATGCAGAGAAGTTGCAGCGGAAAAGTGTGCCAGACTTTTTATGCAGAAACATTGAAAGTGTTTTTCTACTGTATCTGGTTTTATATACAGTCAATAATGAGCAGTTTATGACATCAGTTCTGCCTTGCATGGTGGAAAACATCCAAAGAAGACACAGTAGGGTATGCATACAGTTGATAGTATTGTATTGAATACTTTGTGAGCCTTATAATCATAATCCCCTTAACTCGTTGCTGTTATGTTTGTTGAGTGTTCTATGCTGAAAAGCTGATCTTCACTTTAAATCCCTGAACCACTTTTTTTTTTTTGTTGTTTAAGTTCTGCTGCAACTAACTTTTAGGTCTCTGTCGCAGCAAATGAGTGTCGGTGAGAATTATCAACACAGGCAGCTTTCAGCATGTCACCTCCTCTCTCAGTATGCAGGCACATGATTCCGTCTAGACAATGGTAGACAGACAGCTGCCTCCGAGCGCACAGACACACACACACACACACACACACACATACATGCAGACTCTCGACGCAAAAATGCATTCTGTCCCTTTCGTCTTGAGTAGTTGCTTTGGAGGAGCAAAACTAATAGATGAATGGGCGCGGCTTATCAATCAGGCGTGAGGAACAGGAAATCAATGAGCGAGGGCAAACATTTAGAGGAATGTGACACATAACGTATAATCTAAGCTGTGTGGATTTCCCTTTCATGGACACAGTGATGTCTCAGGGAGATGGCTGCATGTTGACCCAAATTTCCTTTGACAAGCGTTCACAGCTGCCAGTTACACACTCACCCTGTCACCCTCAACCCGATAACCAGCAGGTTGCATCCCTAATATCCCCCTTTTTTCTTTTTCTGTCTCTCTTTATTTCCTTCTCTCACCACACCCTGACACTTCCCTCCTCCCCTCTTTCTCCATTCTTTTATTTAACACTCCCTCCATGTTAACGTCCCTGCATCCCAGACGAATGCACAACACAACCCCTATTACGGGCACCAAACATGGCATTTGAGACACATGGACACAAAGGCGGAGAGCAAACAATAATTAATGAGACAAAACTTTCGCTGTTTTGTTGACAACAAAGCGGGTGGATGGAAGGGCAGAGGGAAACATCTGGAAAGTCTGACGAGGGCCTTTCAAGTGGGACAGGAGATGAAAACTCTTCTGCCTTCCGGGCATATTAACAAATGCTGTAAAAAACATCTTGGAGAAACCCATTTTTTATTGAGAAGGGGGCTCTTCACTGTGTAGAAGGTTGTCACTACCAAACAATCAAAGAGAATTTGTGAGCAGAGCTTTGGCACAATCTGAGCCTATATTTAGAGGAGGGAATGAATCCACGGGCACAGGCAGTAATCAGATAATTAGGAAAGCAAATTAAAATAGACAGATACAGTCTGCTTGCTGGAGGCCATGTTTAAATTCTGCCTTTTTCCCCCCCTCTCTTCTTCCATTTCTTATTCTTTTTACTCTGCTAACTCTGTTCTTGTGTCCCTCTGCACCTCGAGCTACATCAGTGCAATCAATACTGAGGTACGTTTTCATAGCACATCTTCACTTTGACAGATTAATGGATCTGTGTCTGTGTGGATTTTTTTTTTCTTTTTTTTTTTATGTGCACTCACCAAAATTATGTGGTGTTTCCATTATACTATACACGTCTTTGTCTAGCTTCTATGGCTGCTGGTATTATTTGCTCCCTGGTCCGTCAAAGTTATGGGGTCAAAACTCACAGCTCTTTATGTCAGTAAAGATTTTCACTATAGCATACTCTCCCTTCCAGCTCCAAACTCAGTGGAGCAGACCTGGGGGCAGTATATCAGTCCCAGAGGTGGGGATAAGTCACACATGTGCAAGTCTTAACCTTCAAGTCTCAAGCAAGTCCCAAGTTACTGTGGAGAGAACATAGACTGTAAAAAAAATAATGGATGTAGCCACCGTGACGTCACCCGTTGGTTTGTGAAATCCTGTTTTGAAGCCTCGAGTTTGCATTTTGACCGTCGCCATCTTGGATTTTTGGAGCATAAAGCATAGCCTGCTTTATCATCTATTTTACTCTGAATAGTTTAATAATTTACAAAATGAACATCATGATGTATTGAAGATTTGAAACTAGCGATTGAGACCATAAACTTGTTAGAACAACGGTTACTGAGGTAATAAATCAAGTGAGAAGTAGGTTCATTTTCTCATAGACTTCCATACAATCAGACTTCTTTTTGGAGCCAGTGGAGTCGCCCCCTGCTGGCCATTAGAGAGAATGCAGGTTTAAGTCACTTCGGTTGAGTCCCTGATATGAGTCAAGCAAGACAAGTCAAGACATTGCTCAGGTCAAGCAAGTTTCAAGTCAAGTCACGTAACGAAAACTGATGCGGCCTGTTTACACCTTATAAATCTTACTGATATTTGGCATTTTGTGGCAATCAATAACAAGCCTCCTAAATGAACAACAATGGAGAGTGGGGCTCTGAAATTATTTATTATAATATAGCTGACAAAACAGAAGTACAACACAAAAAATGTACATCACAGTGTTAAACCTCCTGCCCTGGCGTTGCACTAGAAATCACCCAAGAAAAAGAAAATGTAACTTCTCAATATCTACAAAATATGCAAAAATCTGTCTCAAGTCTAAGTCTAAAGTCATGAATACAGAGTCAAAGTCAAGTCAAGTCTTTTATCATTATTAGTCAAGCAACTCTCAAGTCCTCAAATTTGTGACTTGAGTCTGACTCAAGCCAAGTCATGTGACTACAGGCCCCCACCTGTGATCAGTCCTCATGATATCCATCATCATGATATTTTTCTACTGTTTCTCTTTGATGCCTTCCATGGGAAGCTTTTCTATTATTGTGCCAGCACCATTCATGAAATCTCTGTAACTGATGTATTTCTCCTTTTTCTTTCTAGCACAGTATATGCTGTTTTACATACACTGTACCCCACTCTGCCTGGGTAACCCCACTTTGCCAGGGTAACCCCACTCTGTGGTGGTAACCCCACTTTGCCTGGGTAACCCCACTCTGTGGTGGTAACCCCACTCTGCCTGGGTAACCCCGCTCTGCCTGGGTAACCCCGCTCTGTGGTGGTAACCCCACTCTGCCTGGGTAACCCCACTCTGTGGTGGTAACCCCACTTTGCCAGGGTAACCCCACTCTGCCTGGGTAACCCCACTCTGTGGTGGTAACCCCACTTTGCCTGGGTAACCCCACTTTGCCAGGGTAACCCCACTCTGCCTGGGTAACCCCACTTTGCCTGGGTAACCCCACTTTGCCAGGGTAACCCCACTTTGCCTGGGTAACCCCACTTTGCCAGGGTAACCCCACTCTGCCTGGGTAACCCCACTTTGCCTGGGTAACCCCACTTTGCCAGGGTAACCCCACTCTGTGGTGGTAACCCCACATTGCCTGGGTAACCCCTTTTTGCCAGGGTAACCCCACTTTGCCTGGGTAACCCCACTTTGCCTGGGTAACCCCTTTTTGCCTGGGTAACCCCACTTTGCCAGGGTAACCCCACTCTGCCTGGGTAACCCCACTCTGCCTGGGTAACCCCACTTTGCCTGGGTAACCCCACTTTGCCTGGGTAACCCCACTTTGCCAGGGTAACCCCACTCTGCCTGGGTAACCCCACTTTGCCTGAGTAACCCCACCCTGTGGTGGTAACCCCACTCTGCCAGGGTAACCCCATTCTGTGGTGGTAAGTCAAGTCTTTTATCATTATTAGTCAAGCAACTCTCAAGTCCTCAAATTTGTGACTTGAGTCTGACTCAAGCCAAGTCATGTGACTACAGACTCAGTGGAGTCTGTGATCAGTCCTCATGATATCCATCATCATGATATTTTTCTACTGTTTCTCTTTGATGCCTTCCATGGGAAGCTTTTCTATTATTGTGCCAGCACCATTCATGAAATCTCTGTAACTGATGTATTTCTCCTTTTTCTTTCTAGCACAGTATATGCTGTTTTACATACACTGTACCCCACTCTGCCTGGGTAACCCCACTTTGCCAGGGTAACCCCACTCTGTGGTGGTAACCCCACTCTGCCTGGGTAACCCCACTCTGTGGTGGTAACCCCACTCTGCCTGGGTAACTCCGCTCTGCCTGGGTAACCCCGCTCTGCCTGGGTAACCCCGCTCTGTGGTGGTAACCCCACTCTGCCTGGGTAACCCCACTCTGTGGTGGTAACCCCACTCTGCCTGGGTAACCCCACTTTGCCAGGGTAACCCCACTCTGTGGTGGTAACCCCACTTTGCCTGGGTAACCCCACTCTGTGGTGGTAACCCCACTCTGCCTGGGTAATCCCACTTTGCCTGGGTAACCCCTTTTTGCCAGGGTAACCCCACTCTGCCTGGGTAACCCCACATTGCCTGGGTAACCCCACTCTGTGGTGGTAACCCCACTCTGCCTGGGTAACCCCACTTTGCCTGAGTAACCCCACCTTGCCTGAGTAACCCCACCCTGTGGTGGTAACCCCACTTTGCCAGGGTAACCCCACTCTGTGGTGGTAACCCCACTCTGCCTGGGTAACTCCACTCTGTGGTGGTAACCCCACTTTGCCTGGGTAACCCCACTTTGCCAGGGTAACCCCACTCTGTGGTGGCAACCCCACTCTGCCTGGGTAACCCCTTTTTGCCAGGGTAACCCCACTCTGTGGTGGTAACCCCACTTTGCCTGGGTAACCCCACTTTGCCAGGGTAACCCCACTCTGCCTGGGTAACCCCACTTTGCCTGGGTAACCCCACTTTGCCAGGGTAACCCCACTCTGTGGTGGTAACCCCACTTTGCCTGGGTAACCCCACTTTGCCAGGGTAACCCCACTTTGCCAGGGTAACCCCACTTTGCCAGGGTAACCCCACTCTGTGGTGGTAACCCCACATTGCCTGGGTAACCCCTTTTTGCCAGGGTAACCCCACTCTGCCTGGGTAACCCCACTTTGCCAGGGTAACCCCACTTTGCCAGGGTAACCCCACTTTGCCTGGGTAACCCCACTTTGCCAGGGTAACCCCACTCTGCCTGGGTAACCCCACTTTGCCTGGGTAACCCCACTTTGCCAGGGTAACCCCACTCTGCCTGGGTAACCCCACTTTGCCTGGGTAACCCCACTTTGCCAGGGTAACCCCACTCTGTGGTGGTAACCCCACATTGCCTGGGTAACCCCTTTTTGCCAGGGTAACCCCACTCTGCCTGGGTAACCCCACTTTGCCTGGGTAACCCCACTTTGCCAGGGTAACCCCACTCTGCCTGGGTAACCCCACTTTGCCTGGGTAACCCCACTTTGCCAGGGTAACCCCACTCTGCCAGGGTAACCCCACTCTGCCTGGGTAACCCCACTTTGCCTGGGTAACCCCACTTTGCCAGGGTAACCCCACTCTGCCAGGGTAACCCCACTCTGCCTGGGTAACCCCACTTTGCCTGGGTAACCCCACTCTGCCTGGGTAACCCCACTTTGCCTGGGTAACCCCACTCTGTGGTGGTAACCCCACTCTGCCTGGGTAACCCCACTTTGCCTGGGTAACCCCACTCTGTGGTGGTAACCCCACTCTGCCTGGGTAACCCCACTCTGTGGTGGTAACCCCACTTTGCCTGGGCAACCCCACTCTGTGGTGGTAACCCCACTCTGCCTGGGCAACCCCACTTTGCCTGAGTAACCCCACCTTGCCTGAGTAACCCCACCCTGTGGTGGTAACCCCACTCTGCCAGGGTAACCCCATTCTGTGGTGGTAAGTCAAGTCTTTTATCATTATTAGTCAAGCAACTCTCAAGTCCTCAAATTTGTGACTTGAGTCTGACTCAAGCCAAGTCATGTGACTACAGGCCCCCACCTGTGATCAGTCCTCATGATATCCATCATCATGATATTTTTCTACTGTTTCTCTTTGATGCCTTCCATGGGAAGCTTTTCTATTATTGTGCCAGCACCATTCATGAAATCTCTGTAACTGATGTATTTCTCCTTTTTCTTTCTAGCACAGTATATGCTGTTTTACATACACTGTACCCCACTCTGCCTGGGTAACCCCACTTTGCCAGGGTAACCCCACTCTGTGGTGGTAACCCCACTCTGCCTGGGTAACCCCACTCTGTGGTGGTAACCCCACTCTGCCTGGGTAACCCCGCTCTGCCTGGGTAACCCCGCTCTGCCTGGGTAACCCCGCTCTGTGGTGGTAACCCCACTCTGCCTGGGTAACCCCGCTCTGTGGTGGTAACCCCACTCTGCCGGGGAACCCCGCTCTGCCTGGATAACCCCGCTCTGTGGTGGTAACCCCACTCTGCCTGGGTAACCCCACTCTGTGGTGGTAACCCCACTCTGCCTGGGTAACCCCACTCTGTGGTGGTAACCCCACTCTGCCTGGGCAACCCCACTTTGCCTGGGTAACCCCTTTTTGCCAGGGTAACCCCACTCTGCCTGGGTAACCCCACTTTGCCTGAGTAACCCCACCTTGCCTGAGTAACCCCACCCTGTGGTGGTAACCCCACTCTGCCAGGGTAACCCCATTCTGTGGTGGTAAGTCAAGTCTTTTATCATTATTAGTCAAGCAACTCTCAAGTCCTCAAATTTGTGACTTGTGTCTGACTCAAGCCAAGTCATGTGACTACAGGCCCCCACCTGTGATCAGTCCTCATGATATCCATCATCATGATATTTTTCTACTGTTTCTCTTTGATGCCTTCCATGGGAAGCTTTTCTATTATTGTGCCAGCACCATTCATGAAATGTCTGTAACTGATGTATTTCTCCTTTTTCTTTCTAGCACAGTATATGCTGTTTTACATACACTGTACCCCACTCTGCCTGGGTAACCCCACTTTGCCAGGGTAACCCCACTCTGTGGTGGTAACCCCACTCTGCCTGGGTAACCCCACTCTGTGGTGGTAACCCCACTCTGCCTGGGTAACCCCACTCTGCCTGGGTAACCCCGCTCTGCCTGGGTAACCCCGCTCTGTGGTGGTAACCCCACTCTGCCTGGGTAACCCCGCTCTGTGGTGGTAACCCCACTCTGCCGGGGAACCCCGCTCTGCCTGGGTAACCCCGCTCTGTGGTGGTAACCCCACTCTGCCTGGGTAACCCCACTCTGTGGTGGTAACCCCACTCTGCCTGGGTAACCCCACTCTGTGGTGGTAACCCCACTCTGCCTGGGCAACCCCACTTTGCCTGGGTAACCCCTTTTTGCCAGGGTAACCCCACTCTGCCTGGGTAACCCCACTTTGCCTGAGTAACCCCACCTTGCCTGAGTAACCCCACCCTGTGGTGGTAACCCCACTCTGCCAGGGTAACCCCATTCTGTGGTGGTAAGTCAAGTCTTTTATCATTATTAGTCAAGCAACTCTCAAGTCCTCAAATTTGTGACTTGAGTCTGACTCAAGCCAAGTCATGTGACTACAGGCCCCCACCTGTGATCAGTCCTCATGATATCCATCATCATGATATTTTTCTACTGTTTCTCTTTGATGCCTTCCATGGGAAGCTTTTCTATTATTGTGCCAGCACCATTCATGAAATCTCTGTAACTGATGTATTTCTCCTTTTTCTTTCTAGCACAGTATATGCTGTTTTACATACACTGTACCCCACTCTGCCTGGGTAACCCCACTTTGCCAGGGTAACCCCACTCTGTGGTGGTAACCCCACTCTGCCTGGGTAACCCCACTCTGTGGTGGTAACCCCACTCTGCCTGGGTAACCCCGCTCTGCCTGGGTAACCCCGCTCTGCCTGGGTAACCCCGCTCTGCCTGGGAAACCCCGCTCTGTGGTGGTAACCCCACTCTGCCTGGGTAACCCCACTCTGTGGTGGTAACCCCACTCTGCCTGGGTAACCCCACTTTGCCAGGGTAACCCCACTCTGTGGTGGTAACCCCACTTTGCCTGGGTAACCCCACTCTGTGGTGGTAACCCCACTCTGCCTGGGTAATCCCACTTTGCCTGGGTAACCCCTTTTTGCCAGGGTAACCCCACTCTGCCTGGGTAACCCCACATTGCCTGGGTAACCCCACTCTGTGGTGGTAACCCCACTCTGTGGTGGTAACCCCACATTGCCTGGGTAACCCCACTTTACCAGGGTAACCCCACTTTGCCTGGGTAACCCCACTTTGCCAGGGTAACCCCACTCTGTGGTGGTAACCCCACATTGCCTGGGTAACCCCTTTTTGCCAGGGTAACCCCACTTTGCCAGGGTAACCCCACTCTGCCTGGGTAACCCCACTTTGCCTGGGTAACCCCACTTTGCCAGGGTAACCCCACTCTGCCTGGGTAACCCCACTTTGCCTGGGTAACCCCACTCTGTGGTGGTAACCCCACTCTGCCTGGGTAACCCCACTCTGTGGTGGTAACCCCACTTTGCCTGGGCAACCCCACTCTGTGGTGGTAACCCCACTCTGCCTGGGCAACCCCACTTTGCCTGAGTAACCCCACCTTGCCTGAGTAACCCCACCCTGTGGTGGTAACCCCACTCTGCCAGGGTAACCCCATTCTGTGGTGGTAAGTCAAGTCTTTTATCATTATTAGTCAAGCAACTCTCAAGTCCTCAAATTTGTGACTTGAGTCTGACTCAAGCCAAGTCATGTGACTACAGGCCCCCACCTGTGATCAGTCCTCATGATATCCATCATCATGATATTTTTCTACTGTTTCTCTTTGATGCCTTCCATGGGAAGCTTTTCTATTATTGTGCCAGCACCATTCATGAAATCTCTGTAACTGATGCATTTCTCCTTTTTCTTTCTAGCACAGTATATGCTGTTTTACATACACTGTACCCCACTCTGCCTGGGTAACCCCGCTCTGTGGTGGTAACCCCACTCTGCCGGGGAACCCCGCTCTGCCTGGGTAACCCCGCTCTGTGGTGGTAACCCCACTCTGCCTGGGTAACCCCACTCTGTGGTGGTAACCCCACTCTGCCTGGGTAACCCCACTCTGCCTGGGCAACCCCACTTTGCCTGGGTAACCCCTTTTTGCCAGGGTAACCCCACTCTGCCTGGGTAACCCCACTTTGCCTGAGTAACCCCACCTTGCCTGAGTAACCCCACCCTGTGGTGGTAACCCCACTCTGCCAGGGTAACCCCATTCTGTGGTGGTAAGTCAAGTCTTTTATCATTATTAGTCAAGCAACTCTCAAGTCCTCAAATTTGTGACTTGAGTCTGACTCAAGCCAAGTCATGTGACTACAGGCCCCCACCTGTGATCAGTCCTCATGATATCCATCATCATGATATTTTTCTACTGTTTCTCTTTGATGCCTTCCATGGGAAGCTTTTCTATTATTGTGCCAGCACCATTCATGAAATCTCTGTAACTGATGTATTTCTCCTTTTTCTTTCTAGCACAGTATATGCTGTTTTACATACACTGTACCCCACTCTGCCTGGGTAACCCCACTTTGCCAGGGTAACCCCACTCTGTGGTGGTAACCCCACTCTGCCTGGGTAACCCCACTCTGTGGTGGTAACCCCACTCTGCCTGGGTAACCCCGCTCTGCCTGGGTAACCCCGCTCTGCCTGGGTAACCCCGCTCTGCCTGGGAAACCCCGCTCTGTGGTGGTAACCCCACTCTGCCTGGGTAACCCCACTCTGTGGTGGTAACCCCACTCTGCCTGGGTAACCCCACTTTGCCAGGGTAACCCCACTCTGTGGTGGTAACCCCACTTTGCCTGGGTAACCCCACTCTGTGGTGGTAACCCCACTCTGCCTGGGTAATCCCACTTTGCCTGGGTAACCCCTTTTTGCCAGGGTAACCCCACTCTGCCTGGGTAACCCCACATTGCCTGGGTAACCCCACTCTGTGGTGGTAACCCCACTCTGTGGTGGTAACCCCACATTGCCTGGGTAACCCCACTTTGCCAGGGTAACCCCACTTTGCCTGGGTAACCCCACTTTGCCAGGGTAACCCCACTCTGTGGTGGTAACCCCACATTGCCTGGGTAACCCCTTTTTGCCAGGGTAACCCCACTTTGCCAGGGTAACCCCACTCTGCCTGGGTAACCCCACTTTGCCTGGGTAACCCCACTTTGCCAGGGTAACCCCACTCTGCCTGGGTAACCCCACTTTGCCTGGGTAACCCCACTCTGTGGTGGTAACCCCACTCTGCCTGGGTAACCCCACTCTGTGGTGGTAACCCCACTTTGCCTGGGCAACCCCACTCTGTGGTGGTAACCCCACTCTGCCTGGGCAACCCCACTTTGCCTGAGTAACCCCACCTTGCCTGAGTAACCCCACCCTGTGGTGGTAACCCCACTCTGCCAGGGTAACCCCATTCTGTGGTGGTAAGTCAAGTCTTTTATCATTATTAGTCAAGCAACTCTCAAGTCCTCAAATTTGTGACTTGAGTCTGACTCAAGCCAAGTCATGTGACTACAGGCCCCCACCTGTGATCAGTCCTCATGATATCCATCATCATGATATTTTTCTACTGTTTCTCTTTGATGCCTTCCATGGGAAGCTTTTCTATTATTGTGCCAGCACCATTCATGAAATCTCTGTAACTGATGTATTTCTCCTTTTTCTTTCTAGCACAGTATATGCTGTTTTACATACACTGTACCCCACTCTGCCTGGGTAACCCCGCTCTGTGGTGGTAACCCCACTCTGCCGGGGAACCCCGCTCTGCCTGGGTAACCCCGCTCTGTGGTGGTAACCCCACTCTGCCTGGGTAACCCCACTCTGTGGTGGTAACCCCACTCTGCCTGGGTAACCCCACTCTGTGGTGGTAACCCCACTCTGCCTGGGTAACCCCACTCTGTGGTGGTAACCCCACTCTGCCTGGGCAACCCCACTTTGCCTGGGTAACCCCTTTTTGCCAGGGTAACCCCACTCTGCCTGGGTAACCCCACTTTGCCTGAGTAACCCCACCTTGCCTGAGTAACCCCACCCTGTGGTGGTAACCCCACTCTGCCAGGGTAACCCCATTCTGTGGTGGTAAGTCAAGTCTTTTATCATTATTAGTCAAGCAACTCTCAAGTCCTCAAATTTGTGACTTGAGTCTGACTCAAGCCAAGTCATGTGACTACAGGCCCCCACCTGTGATCAGTCCTCATGATATCCATCATCATGATATTTTTCTACTGTTTCTCTTTGATGCCTTCCATGGGAAGCTTTTCTATTATTGTGCCAGCACCATTCATGAAATCTCTGTAACTGATGTATTTCTCCTTTTTCTTTCTAGCACAGTATATGCTGTTTTACATACACTGTACCCCACTCTGCCTGGGTAACCCCACTTTGCCAGGGTAACCCCACTCTGTGGTGGTAACCCCACTCTGCCTGGGTAACCCCACTCTGTGGTGGTAACCCCACTCTGCCTGGGTAACCCCACTCTGCCTGGGTAACCCCGCTCTGCCTGGGTAACCCCGCTCTGTGGTGGTAACCCCACTCTGCCTGGGTAACCCCGCTCTGTGGTGGTAACCCCACTCTGCCGGGGAACCCCGCTCTGCCTGGGTAACCCCGCTCTGTGGTGGTAACCCCACTCTGCCTGGGTAACCCCACTCTGTGGTGGTAACCCCACTCTGCCTGGGTAACCCCACTCTGTGGTGGTAACCCCACTCTGCCTGGGCAACCCCACTTTGCCTGGGTAACCCCTTTTTGCCAGGGTAACCCCACTCTGCCTGGGTAACCCCACTTTGCCTGAGTAACCCCACCTTGCCTGAGTAACCCCACCCTGTGGTGGTAACCCCACTCTGCCAGGGTAACCCCATTCTGTGGTGGTAAGTCAAGTCTTTTATCATTATTAGTCAAGCAACTCTCAAGTCCTCAAATTTGTGACTTGAGTCTGACTCAAGCCAAGTCATGTGACTACAGGCCCCCACCTGTGATCAGTCCTCATGATATCCATCATCATGATATTTTTCTACTGTTTCTCTTTGATGCCTTCCATGGGAAGCTTTTCTATTATTGTGCCAGCACCATTCATGAAATCTCTGTAACTGATGTATTTCTCCTTTTTCTTTCTAGCACAGTATATGCTGTTTTACATACACTGTACCCCACTCTGCCTGGGTAACCCCACTTTGCCAGGGTAACCCCACTCTGTGGTGGTAACCCCACTCTGCCTGGGTAACCCCACTCTGTGGTGGTAACCCCACTCTGCCTGGGTAACCCCACTCTGTGGTGGTAACCCCACTCTGCCTGGGTAACCCCGCTCTGCCTGGGTAACCCCGCTCTGTGGTGGTAACCCCACTCTGCCTGGGTAACCCCGCTCTGTGGTGGTAACCCCACTCTGCCGGGGAACCCCGCTCTGCCTGGGTAACCCCGCTCTGTGGTGGTAACCCCACTCTGCCTGGGTAACCCCGCTCTGTGGTGGTAACCCCACTCTGCCTGGGTAACCCCGCTCTGTGGTGGTAACCCCACTCTGCCTGGGTAACCCCACTTTGCCAGGGTAACCCCACTCTGCCTGGGTAACCCCACTTTGCCTGGGTAACCCCACTTTGCCAGGGTAACCCCACTCTGTGGTGGTAACCCCACTCTGTGGTGGTAACCCCACTCTGTGGTGGTAACCCCACTTTGCCAGGGTAACCCCACTCTGTGGTGGTAACCCCACTTTGCCAGGGTAACCCCACTCTGCCTGGGTAACCCCACTTTGCCTGGGTAACCCCACTCTGCCTGGGTAACCCCACTCTGTGGTGGTAACCCAGGAAGAGTGGGGTTACCCAGGCAGAGTGGGGTTACCACCACAGAGTGGGGTTACCCAGGCAGAGTGGGGTTACCCCCACAGAGTGGGGTTACCCAGGCAGAGTGGGGTTACCCAGGCAAAGTGGGGTTACCCAGGCAAAGTGGGGTTACCACCACAGAGTGGGGTTACCCAGGCAGAGTGGGGTTACCAGGTATCAGGGACGCTGGGATGCAGTCATGATGGCTGATTACTGTTGGACTCTGAAGAGAGACATCCCTGCTGCTGAGCATTCAAGGGGTTCGAAGAAATGGAAGTTCATGCCCTGAATTTTGCACAATGACAACCTAACGTTCAATTTACATGTACTTACCTTTATTAATGTCTATTATTCAATTTACAGAAATTGAAATTTGTAACATTTAGTTAATATATTCTGTTCTAAAACCTTTTTTGGATGAGAAATATTAACAAAAATCAACCGCTAATGTCACAAAAATGTAATCAATTTAGTCAGAAGATCGGATTTTTCAAAATCAAATTAGCATAAAAATCTGACCTGATTGAGAAAAATGGATATCATTTTTGGATTCAGCAGTGTAAAATGGTCCTAATTCAGTTGAAAAAACATAGACAACTTTCAATTTTTTTTTTTTGTAACCCAGTGTTATGCTTCCTCTTGATCTAGTTCAATCCACAGAAAAATTACACAATCTTTGTTCTTCAGTGCAACACCTCTGTACTGAACTTTATATTCATAAACTGGCAGATAAATCACACTTTTGTGGCAAACTCTATTGTAAAGTTGTAAAATAACATCTACAAAAAATCTAGAAAACACTGTTCAGACAAAACCAGCAGTCCCGGGCTTTCATTAAAAAACAAACTAGCTTTAAAGCCCCCAAAAACTAAGTTCAAATCCAAAGTATTTATCAAAAAATTAAATGATCACAACTAAATAAGCAATTTATCAAGAATTTATAACACTAAAAACACAACAACACTAAAAAACACAATCAAATCAGATTTGATTGCTTGGCAACTTCGGCAAAAAACAACCCAACCAACAGTCATCAGATTTTGATTCAAATATGGCTAAAACCTGACTGATGCACGGATGCATGATTCCTCCCCACTTAGAGTAGCACAGATAAACACACAAATACAGAAATCTGAAATAACTGTGAATTTAAGATGCTAACTTTTTAGGGCCTTTAAAAAACACCTTTCTCCTGGGTCTGGTTGTTATGTCTCACCTTAAATTTCTTGGTTATATATGAACATCATTGTAAAGAAGCAGTAATTGTTGTATTTTATACTAATGACATTGTGGGTTGGATGTTCCTTAGAAAACATGTTTTCTACCACTTATATATATATACCAGAAAATGCACCGTATAGGGGGGGTAGAGGTAGTGAGAGGATATTCCTGAGGTAGTTTGAGAATAAACATTTTTGTGGGTACATAAATCTACACAAATCAAGGTTGGACCCAAATATTCAGAGAAGACAATTGGGACTGAATACAGTTCTGGTGCCAGTTATAATATGAATGTTATTAAGGGTTAAGGCAACCCAATCTAGCTCCTTAAATCAACATGCCTTTGCGCAAGTCACCTAGCTTCTTATTTTTGTAGTAGCCATAATAAATTGAAAGTGTGTGTGTGGACCCTCCAAACGTAAAGCAGTGCAGTGCTGATGACTAGCATGCACACCCTGTTGTAAAATAGCAAAATAGAGAATGAAAACACGTCAGTAGGATGCCTCTTCACTTTGCCACTCCTTTACTTCACATACTTTCAACACACAGAGCATGCATCATAAAATTGTACTCTATTTACTGTTCCTATGTTGATATTTGAGAGTTGACCTTTGAAATCAAACAGTCGCGTAGGCAGGGACCAGGGATGGCATTAATGAGGGAATTTGGCGCACAGTGTCGATTTAAAAGTCCATTAACTTTGCAGAGCTCTCTGCATACCAACTCTGCTCTGTGTTTTTCCCCAGTCTACCGCAGCTAATTGCCATTCTGGGTAGGGATGGCTATAAAAGTTCCCGTTTAGCCATGCACAGAGGTTCCTAGGTGCACCTTGTGGTGTATGAGACAATATAAGCCTTTCTCTAAATAAATAAGATAAAGGGGGAAAACGGGTCTACAGGGGCAACTGATTCTGCATGCTGAGCGGAATAGTTAGTAACAGATGTTATCAAGAAGTAAATTCCTGATCCCCTCGGTGCAATTTCCATGTTTTGTCTCTTGAAATCACAGCAAATCATCAGCAGAGGGGGATGAAGGGGTGACAGAGAGAAATAAATCCACAAACAAAAATAATGATGGAGGTGATAAAGTACATTTTCTGCTGTTTGCTATGGGAGAAAGTTTGGATAATTTACTTGCAACTTTCTGCTTGGAGGATAATAGATAACAAAGGGAGGGATCTATGTCTGATGTAGTCTGTGTTCTTTCTCTAAAACGACAGGATACACCAATGCAGAAATAGCACAAACTCAAACCAGCTGATATTTAGGTTTTTAAGTCAGTGAGTAAGCTACTCGCTTATGTCTGGACACTTTTATGTATGTATACATTGTATATGAGTGTCATTCCATCTGTTACTTTTATGGTAGAATCTATTGGGGTTTTTTTTTCATTTAATTTGGAGATTTAATGATGCATTAAACTAATTGGTCTTTCTATCTGCTTTAGTAGGTATCATAAACCTAAAGTTGTTAATTGCTTTTTGTGATTGGGCATCACAATGCAGAGCGCTAATGTGTCTAATACTGTAATTCTAATGGCTAATATTGGCAATTATAACAGTCAAGAAATTTTTTTATTTTTGATTGATTAACCAAACATATAATTAAATAATCTTAATTACAGAATACTCTGCAACAAGATTAAGAAAATGTTTATAGAGGAGGTCCTGATTCCTGTCACATGTTTCATATTCCTGATGTTAATTTGTTTTGTAATATAGTTGTCGGTAAGATGAATGAGTTTTTAATTGAGGTAAAAATACATACATACAGTATATCCAGGTTAGCTACCCATGTGCTAGGGCTGAAGATCATTGTGCATCTGAGTGTGCATGAGAATTTGCCGTTTCCTCAAATTCTCATTGCTTACGTGCGTGTCTCTTTGTGTGTTTATGCTCATCTAAGACTCTTCCAGATCCTCCTGTCTTTGTGTTTGCCCCGAGGGCTCCCCTTCATTTCGCCTTCACTGAGGGGAAGCCATGTGTAAAGATGCAGCTCACCCCGTTCCCACAACAAGACACACATCACAAAGAGCAAACACTGGCTTCCACTGCCACGCACTCAGCTCTATTACATGTCAAACCGTGGCGCAGTCATGAAAGCCTGCAAACACTCTTGAATGAAGATATGACATATATTGTTTCTAGGAATTCACTGTTGTCAGATAGGAGCTCTATGACTCTGATTTAGTTTTTACTTGAACAGACTATCCTGGGGGAAGCTAAAGTATCATTTTACTGTGAAAGACTTTCATAAACACCTCTATAATTTAAATAAATGTATGGTTTTCATTCTGTAAAATTAAGCTATTTGTCCTGGAAGTCAACATTGTAACCGACAGCGGTAAATTACTCACAACAGGTAACTTTTTCTCCATATTCCGTCAAGCTTTTGGGTATCTTTTTCATCAGCAGCAGATGTTTGTGAATCCACATGGATGTCTGAATGCCGTACCCTACTCCCATTATTTGCCACAAAACAAGCAAACTGAATCAACCACTTTCAAATGCCTTGCAATACCCCGCGTGTGTTTTGGAACTGATAGGATTCGCAAGGGATAAGAGACCTACAGGGGACTTTTGCAACGGAGAGGATGTGGGACATAAAGAAAAGAGCACACAAAAGCAGGAGTGAGCTGATCAACACAGGCCCACCATGAAGACAGGGGATGTCTCATAGTTTGCATTCTCTGTGACTGAGAGCCAAGTCTGTAGCAGCAAAATAGCTGTATTTGGGTCTTTATTTTCCCCTCGAATGGATTTTGGTTTTTACCATGTTGAAGCCTCTTCCTCCATTTCTCTCAATGTAAAACACTGACAGTGACAAGAGTGAGAAGTAATTAGGGTGTTGCTTGGAGTTTTTTGATAGTGGTGTTTCTTCCTTCCGAGCCCATCTGCTGCAATGAGCCTTTCAGATGAATAAGCCTTTTGAACCAAAGTGAGTAGTGAATAAATATCTCTGACAAAGTCCCTTTTGCTAAAAGATACAGCAAGCACTCTTAAAACTGTTAGACCCGCTTTAGTAAAAAAGTTTAAAATTGAATAATATGGTGCTGCACCTGATGGTCTGTGTCTATGCAGTTGTGGTGGAAGCTCTAGGCTATGCCCTAATACAGTGATTCCCAACCAGGGGTACTTGTAGTGCAGTTGCTGGGAGCACATGGAAAGATTATTGGCAAGTGAGCAGACTAGTCTAATTAGTTAGCTAAAAGCTGTTGAAATGTTTAACTAAAAATAATGGATAAACAGTTGAAATAGTTAGTTGAAAGTATTGTAATTGATAATGTGTTGAAATGGTTAGCTAGAAGTAACTGATAAAGAGTTGAACTAGCTAAAAGTAATTGATGAACAGTTGACATTATTAGCAAAAAGTAACTGATAAAGAGTTGAAATAGTTAGCTAAACTAGCTAATGGATAAAAATTGAAATTCTTAGCAGTAACTGATAAAGAGTTGAACTAGCTAAAGTAATTGAAGAACAATTGAAGTATGATAGCTAGTAGTAATGGATAAACAGTTGAAGTAGTTAGCTGAAAGTAATTGATAATCAGTTGAAATAGCTAAAAGTAACTGATAGAGTTGAAATAGTTAGCCAAAAGTAATGGATAAACAGGTGAAGGTTGGTTGGAACTTCCAGCTTTTGTCACTCCAAGTGGTAGTAGTATAATGCTGAGTTGATCAACCCAACATAAATATTGACAGTTCACCTGCATTAAAAAAATTATTGCAACAATTTCCACTTTTATATTATTTAACATCCACTTTAAAATTTGGAATGTGACAGCCGGTGTCGGTGAAGGGGTACTTGAGCTCATCTGATAGGAATGTGGGTTACGTCAGACAAAATAGGTTGGGAACCACTGCCCTAGTATATTTTCCCTGACTCTTCGAAAGCACTGCCTATTCAGTTATCAAACATTGAAAATGCTCATTTAGTCCATTTATGCAGATGACTTACTGCACCAGGCTGCGCACTTTCATTGAATTCCATCACATTCTTTAATTTGGACATCATGCTGTCTGGAGTATTGGATTCAAAGAGTGAAGAAGGGGGAGAAGATTGATGTGTGGGGGGTTCAGACAGAAATGGTAAGAGGTTTAGGAATAAATTTCAGCTACAGGGAGAGGGAGTAGAAAGTAAGGGAGGGGAGAGACAGAGAGAAAGAGAGTAATGGGGGGATACCTGTCGATAACTGATAGAAACACGATGAGGCCTTTGCTGTCATCGAGAGCCAATTTAAACCCCACATATCCATTAATCCCATAGCTGTGATAACAGAACCATAGCCCCCTCCCTCCTTGTGTCCCTACTTCTTTCCCTCTGTTTCCCTATTGACGGATGGGATGCAACACGCAGTGAGCCAAGAGGGCCCTGATAACAAGGCTTTCATATCAAGTTGCTCCATTATTGAGATGCAAAAAGGTATCAAGATCGCTGGCTTTCTTGTTGGAGTTTGTCACCGTCTCAGATTCACAGCACGATGCAAAAGAGGAGGGCAATGGAGGAGTGAGAGGGTGGGATAAGAAGGAGAAAACAAAGCAACTCAAGTGGTGCTGAGACAACATTTTGGGGCTCAAGAGATGATCCTGGAGCGGTGAGAGAAGAAAAAATTTGGAGGGCTTTTACAAAGTCTTGTTTGAGTCTCAGGTGAAGAGACAGTTTTATGTGCTCCTTCAGAGAGGTGGGTGGGTGGCAAGATCGGGTAAGGGATAAATATCATATTCAGTCATAAAATGAAAAATCTGTGGCTTGAATTATTTATTCATGGATTTCAGGGAGGAACAGTAAGAGACACACACAGAGTACAGAAAGAGAGTGAAAGGACTGAAGGGAAGAGCTGGAATCTCTTGACAATAACGCAAGAAACCTACTCCATTTGTCATCTGTTGCAATGGAAATGATTTTACTCGCAGTGAACGCAGCTGACCTTTGTTTTACATGTCCCCTAGGTCGGTGTCAGAACATTTATCAATGTGAACCAGGAGTTCTGGGCTAAAAATGGAGACATTCAGACGCAGAACTTGTCTCTCTGGAGATGCTCGCTTTTTTTTTTTAAACCTTTATTTATTCAGGGAAGTTTCACTGAGAGGAATCCTCTCTTTTGCAGGAACGCCCTGATCACATTCACACCTGGAAGCTGCCCAGTACAACCACAGTCTGATCTACCGGGCACTGAGCAGCTCCACTAGAGCAGTTGGGGTTAAGGGCACCTCAATGGTGATAATGAGGGAGGGGCAATTGCTGCTTTTTCACTCTCCCCACCCAGAGTTATCCTATTGGTCGGGAGATTGAACCGACCACCTTCTGGTCATAAGCTCGCTTCTCTAACCTTTAGTCCACCACTGCCATTGCCCATTTGCAGATATTTAGAGTAAACAAACGTGTTATCCTCAGTTACCAGGTGGTCGCCATGGAAATCATGTCTGAATTTCAAAGTCTTCCTTTGAAATTCTTCTCTGCCACCTCACTTGCTTTGATGATCATGGAGCATCACAAGAAAAGTGTAGATCATCCAGAAATGCATTGTGGATGTAATGGCGGCTTTGTTCATTGAGAAGGCACATTTAAAGGGGATTAGTTGTGTGCAGACAGGATACCCCTCCTACCACCCTTTGATGCCTAATGATGGGCGGGCGTTTGGATTGATCTGGCACTGTGTGGGCCAGATGAAAGGGGAGTTTTCGACAGGGATCTGCTGCTTTCCTCTAGAGGTCTCTCCTCTCTCCTCCACCCATCCATCCACGTCTCTGCTGTGGATCTACCTTTCACTCTTGATGTATAAATGGGGTGCTGGTGTTTATCCGCTCCCAGGCCCTCTCCTCATTGCCTTACCCCATCCATCATCCATCCATCCATCCATCCATCAACATGGCCATTCACTCATGACAAGCCACCTCTCTTGAGCTACTGATTTGCTTTATAGTCATTAACAGTGCTATTAACTTTAATTTCAACACTATGTTGACACACTCTCTTGTTTGGTTTCCTCTTCCAAACTTGGACCCCAAGAACAGCACTGGACTGTGAGGTGATTTTGGTGTAGTGTACAACTTCTGGTGGCGTCATGTGACACCCACTGGCCCAAAAAGCAATTTTCCCATATGCAATGAGTGGCTGTTTAATACTAAATACATCTTTTAGAGCATTACAACCCAACCCACAAAAATTCAGAAATACAAGGAAGCCGAAGACGACTTCTACGTATGCACTCAGTGGGCAACTTTCATAGGAATGAATGCAACACCTTTGAAAAAGGAATCCAGCTCTCCTTAATACATCCGTGTTCCAAACTGTTATCCTCCTCTTCTCTTTATCTCCCCTTCCCTTCTTCTCCTCTTCATTTATTCCTCCAACCTCATTTAAATAAAATATTCCAGGAATTTCCCTATTCAATTAACCACTCAGGTCATGTTCAAGCTCTCGCTCCCTCTGCTTACTCGAGCTCTCTCTTCCTCTCCACCGTTGTCTTGATCATCCCCTCTCTGCAGGGAATTATATGCTTCTAATCCATCAATTAAGGATATCAGTGCATCGCTTCTCTGCCCCATTAGGGCCCGTGTCATCGTATGACTAAGTATATAACCCTTCTACTCACCTGAGCCCTTGCTAATATCAAATCCAATCTGCTCCTCTTACTCTCTGTCTTCAGCTTCACACCCTGGCACACCACGTGAGGATGTCTTCACGGATCTGTCGTGCATGTCAAAGTTCACACCTCGACTATTTGGGAACTCTTTTTTGAAACTCCAAGTCATAGGTCTGGATGTGTTAAGGCATCTGTTTTTAGTAAAACAGTGAGAGAGAAGTTTGAGACATGAAGCAAGTCAGAACTACATTTGCCAAAACATTTTTCATTCAAAGCGGTTTGAAGATGTACATGAGATTCTTTCTGGGTAATTAATTTACATCCCACCTCTCCTTTAAGCCCCCAAACTCTAAAAAAGCTGCATGGTTGTCATCTAGATGAATAAACACCCAGCCTTACTCATTTGTTAGTGAAGAGCAAAATAAATCACAGAGCACGTCATCTTGGAAAATTAATTACAAAGCCCCAAAACACAACCCCAAACTAATACGCCACTTTGTCCTTCCTGCTAAAATCAAGATAAAGGTTGAAAGGTTTTTAAGTTTTGTAGAAGTGTTGAAGGTTTATCGCTTTCAGATGTTAAGCGCCGTTCATTTGTCGAACACATGAACCAATGCAATTACAAATGCAGATGTCTGTTCTACATCCCTGATGACTGCAGGATCACACAGTTGAAAATAATGAGGTCTTGTTTACTAGAAGTTACATGCAAAAGGCTCTGATTCCTGCAGAAGTTGCCCTTTCCGAATTTACTACCGCAGCCAAAGGTGAAATACTGTAGATGGATTTGTAAAACACTGAAGATAATAAGTAAGCATCACTCTCAGGCCCGGGAGGAACGATAGAGAGACATGGGGTTCATCTGAACAAAGAACTATTTGTTGTGTTGTGGTAGTAAAAGATTAATGTGCTGCTGAGTTAGAATAGACTAGTATTTGCTAAGGCATTTTTTGATTGAATTCCGTGCAATCCACTACTAGTGCGTTACTGCATGCCCACTCAGATTACACAAACATTTCACCCACTGGGCTGTCTGCTGTCAAAAATCTTAAACACATAAATTTACCCAGGGGAATGAAGCACAAAGCGTTCCACTCACTCCCGAGAAGGGGCCATCAATATTTCACGGCCTTAACCCAGCCCTTAGGTGAGCATGCCAGCCTGGTAGACTGTGTGCTAATTGAAAAGGAAAGGGCTACACTGATTGTGCGAGGCCATTCCTTTGAAGTGGGCCTCCTCCATTTTAAATGTTTAAGTAGCGCCTGTCTGAGTCCTTCCGCCTCTAAAGTTGCTGCCACCTCACAATGAGAGCAGAAACACCTGGCAGGCTGCTCAGAGAGGGCTCTCTGCTTTGTGGCATCAGGAGAACGAAACAACTTAATTCATGTTTTTTTTTTTTTTTTATTTAGAAAGGCAAGCAAGACGGGTGTAGTGAAATAAATAATTCATAATTCATATTGTTGGAGCATGCCATCTATGGGGACAGATTTAGTTAATGACATGTAGGCAATGGGTGATTGTGAGATGGGGGAAGGGGTGGGGTTGCACTTACTTTCTGGCAGTCGGGCGTAGCAGTACAACACCTCTGGGTAAAATCCACAAAATGAGCGCATAGAATGAGAGAATGGCAATAAAATAGTAACATGAAGGCTGTGCAGTATAGAAGGCTCTAGTGTAAATTAGCTACCACATGTCAGAGATCAGGGGGCTCTTATAGCTCCCCATAAATGAACAGTAAATATGTGCGGCATGTGATGAACTAAGCAGGGATCTATTCATTCAGTTCATGATTCCATGGTGCCATTTTATTATTATTGTACTCTTTATGGACAGGTATTTTTGTGATTATCACATCATTTGGAAATGACAGTTTCTTGATTGTCAACATAATTTCAACAAATTTCCATGTCGGGAGATTGAGGATGCTATGTCAATTTCTGTAACTTTCCCACAATCACACTGACTTCATGATGACAGTGTTCTGATTGTGTACTGGATGGTGTTACCACATAAGGTCTCTAAATTCAAAGCCAAATCCAAATTCTCCTTTATGACTATAATTAAGAATGGTATTGCTGAAGCCAGTTGTGTCTTCAGCCTTAGACATTCTCATTTCCTGCATTTCTATTGAACTTTCCTGTCCCTGCTATTCTCCACCTGTCCACCAGATGGACTGTCCTGCCTTTCCAGTCACCCGATCTCCACACTTGTGGACTTTTCCTGTAAACAAATAAAAGTTCTGTTTACTCCAGAGACGGGGTCATCAAACTTAAGGTAACATAGGTGTCTGACCTTCATCTTCTTCATCTGTTGTGCTTAATCCTGTTTGTCATTTTAACAGTGGTACAAGGTTTACAATGTAAGTTGTAGTAGTACTCTAAAGGAAGACATTTTTTTTATTCACACTTTACTCACATGAATTTGAGAGCTGAAGTGTTTTTGCAGTCTGTGTTTATTTGTCCCAAACAGCCAATGTACCAACTGTACAGATTTAGCTGTAGCTGGCTGGCAACATAAGTGTTGACTATGTGTGTGTAGAGTAGCTGTGTTTATGTGTCAGCTTAGACTCTGGCTGGTCTCAGAACTCAACAGGGACTCCAATTTCTCTATTTTTTCCCCCACTTGTCTCTTTACGTTCATGCAGTGGCAGACTCGGGATCAGCACGCATCTTTGGCTCAACATTTTCAACTCGCACGGATGTGTAGACATTACTACATTTTAAAGTGTCACAAGCCAAAAAGGTTGCCACAGAGGCTCAGGCCAACAAGTGGAATTGTACTGAATTTAATTATAATGGATTTTGGGACTAATTGTGTCCTTTTGTTGTTTTAGAACGCTTGTTTTAAGTTCAACTGCTAATGCCCAATTCTTTATGCACACACACACAATTGCCTACAAGCACCCACACACCACCCGAAAGGTGGAAGCAAATCTGTAATCAGGAAGGATTGGATGCTTACTGCAAGGTCGTAACCATGGTATAGACATTGGGGGGTACAAATGAGACAAATTTAAAGTGCATTTCTCACCATTCTATGATATTTATATATGAAAACATTTAGAAAACTGACTCCACTCCACTGATTGACCAAAAAAATCTGTCAGATTACCATCATAGCACAGAACGACGTAAAGTGGATTATTACATTAGGAGATCTGATACTGAGCTTCTTTAGCGAACATTAATAGCAACAACAACATGCTAAATCAGACAACCGAGTTGTGTGCAAGCTAACTTGTGTTTTCCTCAACAAATGGAAATAAAGTGAAAAGGAAATAACAAGAGACAGATCTGTTGACAGGGTTCATAAAAGGAGGACATATTTAACATATTTTCTGCTGTATACTGGGGGGTACAGATTGGTATTTTCTCAGTATTGAGAATGTGTGGTTACGCCCGTGGCTTACAGCCACTTCAGCTGTAAGCAACTCCATCTTCTCCTTTGCTCTACTGCTGTTGCTGCATAGCAGAGCTGTATAAAGATCTGCTGACAATGTGCCAGCTACCCCTCAGAGACAGAGTGTAGAATTGGGAACTCTCCATCTTCTTTCTCTTTCTCTCCTCTATTCACCAGCTGCCTTTTCCTCTGCTATCCCTCTCCTTTACATTGTCCTCCACTCCACCCTCCATCCTATTATTTCATTCCTGCTTTCAATTTTCGTTTCTCTCCCACTCTTCCCTGCCTTGCAGAGATATGTTAAGGGCAGGGAGGGGAGAAAGGGAGCATTTGTTGCGAGGGGAGTTGAGGAGTTGAGCTGAGGAACATTTAGTGCTGATAAAGAAGCAAGTTGAGTGAAGTAAAGTATCTGGGAAGAGGAGAAACAGGCAGGTGAGAGGGGAGGCGTGCTTTTTTTCCCTCCCCCTCCCCAAGCAGAGGTAGCAGGCTGAGTTGCCAGAACCGTAGAGAGTGTAGTCTTTAGAGGCTCTTTTTGAAGTTGAGCCCGAGGATTACCACGGTTGCTTCCTCAGCAGTGGCAAACCTGTGTCTGATTCCTGAGACAGGGGAGAGGCAGAGAGGGGAGGAGGCAGGGTGCTGAGAGAAGAGGAGAGGAGTAAAGTTAAAGCCCCCGGGAGATGGCTAACACATGCAGCTGAAAGCAGCCGGGGTGCAATGACAAAAGCAGGAGAAAGACACAGAGAAAAGAAGGTGGAGGCGTACATGTGTGAATCTTGCTGACGAATGGCCATGAGGTCCCTCCAAAGTGAAGATTCATGAGTCACTCATTAGTCACAAGCTTGTTCATTATTTAACAACATTCCCCAGTGACTGCAGGTGAGCAAGTTCCTATTCAAGGCTCCTTTATCTGTACGCGTCACGCCTCAACGTCATGACCTTTCACCATGTGAAATATAAGCTAGATGAAAAAGGCTCTGAATCTTTCAGACTCTATTTAGACCTGGAATTGACAAGAGGTCTTAAAGTGGATAATGACATCTGATGGCAGGCCTTTGCATTATTATAATAAGCTTGTTCTGTCAAATCGGCCCGCATTGTGAGAGAGCTCGCAGACTTGTCAACAAACACGGTGTCTCCCAGGTCAAAGGAGAAGGTGCTGCTGTGTGGGCTCAACTTATATTTTCTTTGCCAAAGAAGGGTTCGTAGCTTTTTGAACGCCTCTCTTGACATCCCATTTACACCTTGCATTATCATGCAATCACTATCTGGATACCCAATCTGGATGAGGAAAAACACATGTTAATATAAGGTGTAAATGCACACAGAAAGCACTGATTGATTGGAGTGCAAAGGGAAGGGCCAGACCACATTTGGAGGTGGTTCCTTGGTGGATCATGATGCAGGCAGGATTGAGATAATGCTAATAAGAATACTTATTAATACCACGTGTAAGTGCCAAGGCCTGTGGATCAGGTGTCACTGTCCGGATATAGATCACATGTTAATACCAGGTGTAAATGAGGCCCTGGCGAGGATCCAATCACATTGCGAACCAGGCCACCCCCCCCCGATGAAATGCTCTGCATGCATTCACATGTTGCATTAACGTGTTTTTCATTCTTCAGACAAGACATCCAGATACGGATTGCATGTTTTAGTTGAGCTCTGCACGAGACAGGGGTGGAGGGAAGTAAGTTAGCAATTTCACTTTACATCCATCAGCCCCGGTGCACTGGCACAGGTGGAGAATTGAGCACTGAGGGGGAGATAGAGATAAACAGAGGATGTGTCTGTCTGACAGAAAGACAGAGGGAAGGATGGAGGAGGAATGGGGTTCCTGAGATGGATTGAAATCATCCGTACACCACTCGCCCCGGCGTCCACGGGCATGACACAAAACAAAGCGTAATGGGCTGGAGGAGGCCATGTGTGACAGGGTATAGAGAAGCCACGGGGAAGGGGCAATGGAGGGAAGATGGTGGATGGAGAGAATAGCTGCAAGCCAGGAGGACAGGGGAGGCATCTGGAATAGAAGAGAGTTTTTGAATACTGTGCTCTGCCTGATAACATCAGTTGACGTTATTAGTAGCCGTCTGTTAATATCTGTTCTGTCACATTAATTTACATTCCTCACCGCATTTGCCAACATGGCAGCAGAGCTAATGAATTCAAATGTGAATGAAAGAGTGAGAGGGAGAGAGGAGAGAGAGAGGGAGTCATCCTGTGAGAGGAGCACATCGCATACTGAAGCAACTCCTCCAGCCGCTGACTTGGAAATGAGTCACAGTACTCTGTTCGACTAATAAAATCCACAGCAAGTGTTATACTGTTTCTCCTTGTTTAACACCAAGGCAGAATGTGTTGGGTCATAACAATGAGGTGGCAAAGATGTTTTAAATATACTTCCCTTGTGGATCTCACTGGGTTTGTTTCCTTTTTGCGCCAGCAGAGGGGGGTAATGATACATTAAAGAGGCAGGGGCTGCTTTACAGCTGTCTCACTCCAGAAAGACCTCATAGAGAAGCATTTTTGGAATTAAGAGAAAAATAAACATGCGCCCTTTGTGTTCTTCAAGCTTTTGCACTTTTGACTTTTAAGGTTGCATTTAGTGGTGTTTATTAGAGCTGTTTGTTTGCTTGTGTTGCTGCTCCTTTGACTTTGAGCGCCAACAAGAGGGTTTATTAGTCATTAAGCCAGCAAGATATCAAGCGAAGGAGGAGCATTTTCCCCAATTTAAAGCTTTTTAGAGGCGAGGTTGGGATAATCCAGTAAAAAACACGCCTCGTACAGGGGCTCATGCTGACTTTCACCTCAGAAGGCTGTGTGCGCAGCTTGTTTGCGTGAAAAGGTGTGTGTGTGAGTGCGTGTGTGTGAGGTCTGATTTAGCCTACTTTCGGGGACACCTTTCAGACTGAAGACCAGTTAATTGGGGATGGGTTGTCCAGCTGGGGACAGAAGCTGTTTCCGCAATTGGGGAAAAAGTTGATTGTTGGGTCAGTGGTTAAGGTTAGGGTTAGGGTAAGTCTCCAAGAAATGAATGTAAGTTTATGTAATGTCCCCAAAAGTGACCTAAGTAAACTTGTGTGTGTGTGTGTTTGGAGGGGGTTAGTGTATTTGCAGAGCGACTGGAGTGCATAACACTGACATGTGAGACAGCTTCAAGCAAAGCAGCGCTGACATGCAGGATTATGTGCCGCTCAAGCTCACGCTGCATCCATAAACAAATCAACATCAAAACGGGGACATTTTAACCACAGTATTTGTAACTACTCTAAATGTAATGTCTTAACATTTCTTAAAACTAAGAAATCTGTCTTGTGCTAATTAGGATTGTTTTATGTTTTCAAAAGTGTATCTAGCAGAAAGTCAGTGTACCCTTTTATTTTGCTGCTGCTGCTGTAGTGCTGCTGGATTCTCTGGTGATAAAACAGGCTGATAGAAAGCTGCAGTGAAAAGTGGTCCATCGCAGACCAGGGGTTGCCAAACTTTTTCATGTCAAGGACTAATTTATGTTATTCAGCTTTTTTCCTCCTCTCTCTTTTTTTTTTAATTGAAAACGCACTGTTCAGACCACATTTTATCACAGTGAAAAAGGGGTTGTTTCCATAACAACCAGGGGCCACTATCTGTGCTTACGACCAACACTCAGACACTTATGGCAGAGACTCCCACAACACAGCCAAGGTGTTTCCTAATGATCAGTAACAAGTACCTCAAATATTTTTAACATTTTATCCACTTTTTTCATTTTGGTTAGTGGTGTTAAAAGCTGCCATATGTAAAGGATAAGGCTGGCATTATGCTACATTTTTTTCTTATTGTCAACAAATCCCACGAAAACACAAAAATCAACAGTTATTGACTGACTGTCTGTGGCACTCAGCCACAAGCCCATTATGCTTCTATTAAGATGCAAATCTTTAAAAATGGGTCACAAATAAAGTTTTATTTTTAAAAAGGCTCAGCAACGTCCTTGTTTGTTTAAACAAATGTTACTCAAACAGGATTAAATAATGCATTTGTTGAGGACTATTTTAAATTCTGGATTACTGCACATTTGGTGCTCTAGTGAATATTTACAACACCAGGATGGTATACGTACAGTATGTGACTCAAAATGAACTACAGTGCCCGCGTTCATCATAATGAAGGAAAAAAAAAAAAAAAGTTCTCGATTTAGTAAATCGTGCTCTCAATGTAATAATTTGTGCTCTTAACTTAATAATTTAATTTTAATGGATTTCACCCCCATGCTGTTCTTTTGTCCCCCTCACTATGGATCATTTGGATCTAATTAGGTTTTATTTTGGACTAAGATATGTGGCTATACCTTGGATTTTGGCTTGTAAGCACTACACTGTTACCTCTGAGATCCCTTAAAAGACCATTTTGTAGGATTTAGTGGAATCTAATGGTGAGGTTGCAGATTGCAACCATCTGAATACCACCCCCCCCCCCTCCTCCAAGCGTGTAGGAGAACCTACAGGGGCCGCAAAACTCACGAAAAAAACGCGAAAGGCCCTCTCTAGAGCCGGTGTTTGGTTTGTCTATGCTGGGCTACTGTAAAAACATGGCAGTGAAACATGGCGGGCTCCGTGGAAGAGGAGCCGCTCCCTGTGTAGATATAAAGGGCTCATTCTAAGGTAACAAAAACACAACTATTCCTATTTTCAGGTGATTATACACTAATTAAAACATACTTATGAATATTATATTCCATTTCTGCCAAGTCCGTTCCACTAGATGCCACTAAATTCTACACACTGCACCTTTAAATGTATTCTACGGGTGCACAACTTATGAATTCAGGAGCAGGAATTATTAAATCAAGAGCACAAATTAATTTTTTTTCCTCCATGGCCCTCCCAGGCTCCGTACAAAATAAAGATCCTGGTAGGAAAGTTATTTTATTTGATAAATAGCTTGTCCAAGAGAACAGTCTTCATCCAGAAGTGAGGGGGGTAAAACCTGAGAATAGTCATTATTTAATTTCCCATCACAATGAATGAAATAAAACTAATAATCTTATTTTTATCTGTGCATCCTCGTACAGCAGCTAAGGAACCACTCAGCCTGGCCAGGAAGCTTTTTTTCTGTACACAAATTGTAACTACAGACTAAACAACATAGCATCTATTCACATTGACACACATGACATGAAAGGAACATTCACTCACTCACTCTGAACACAACATGTGCTCCTTATGGACAAAACCTCCAATTTAATCTGAGAGTACATCCACTATTTACAGCATTGTGAAAGGTATGCATAAAGTGGCACTACACAAGAAGTGGCCATTCGTGATATCTTCAATACAACTATTTTCTGCATGGGACTTAGCACAATGATTCAAGAATCAATTATTCCATATAAAATATACGACCCTTTATTGCAGCAAAACAGCAACACAAAACATGTCTATTAATCCATTTTTCCTGCATGCGCATCTGTTGCCATGTAAATGTTTTCATTAAGTATGTGTAGACAACAAACAGCAGTTAACATGCGATGTGACATGGCAACCAATCGATTCATTAACCGGTGTGAAGAATAGACATGTTATTTTGAAAATGACAATTATTCATGCAATCACTGTAATTATTCCACTCTCCTATTGTACCCCTGCCAAACGAAGCTCATAAGTCACAAAGAAAACTCCTTAACTCGGATGTGAAAATACTGAAATTCGTTTCTATTTTTGAACTAGCGGAACACACAATGGTGACAGAGACCCAGCCCCCCCCCCCACCCCCCGCACACACACACACCTGTCTTCCTGCTTAAAAATACAGAGACCCTACCTCACACAAAACACCATCCACGCATTGTTAACTCCTCTCTGCTGTGAAATAAATTAGGTCTGTGATGTATGTTGCCAAGGTGCAACATATATATGTGATGGCTCTGTGATTAGCCTATACCAGGTGCATGTTACATGATGAAGATAATAGCGGTGAGTTAATTGGCATTAGCATATAGTACATCTTGATCATGTAGGAGTGTTGTTTTCATTCTTCCTGTATGGGGAGGGGGAAGCTGGTGTTTTGCCGTAGGATATGAGGTAATTAACTTATCTAACAGAGACACATTCTTGAGGCTCCTCTTCCACGGAAAATTGGCTTAGACATTCTTTTTTACGCCCCATATAGGCAACTGGAGCAGTTTGAAATAATACCACTGTAATGGGGACAATATAAGTGTGTATGACTAAAATAGATATTCATTAACTAGTAATATCTCTGCTAGGATATATGCAATGGGAGGAAAAAGGGGTGGGCAGCTGTCTGAAAATATGTTATGAAATATGTGGCATGTTTGTTAATTAATTAAAACTTATTTGCATTTTTTTTTCTCCAAAATGAAGTAGAAACTAAATAGGCAAAAATAGTGACACCAGCAACAGCAAAAAGGCATTTAAGTTAATATGCTCACTCTGCTACAGTGGCTGCAGTTCTGCATCAAATTCACATCAGTACACTCCACAAGTACTGTGGGAGGCTGTAAACAATGAACATGGTCCGGGTTGGGGGAGAGGGGGGTGCCGGAGTATGATGGATGTATTGGCACAGCCGACTCTGTGTTGCTCTTGTTCTCTCCAGTCATTCGGAACATCAAGCGCTCGCCGCTGTTCCCTATGACTTTGCTTCAGCGGATGTAGGTGTATGCCTCCGGCGAGTTCCAGCCACCTAAGGAATCCCAACAGAAGCCCAGGCCAAGGCAGTTCGGATTCCCTTTAGGTTTGCCTCTTCTCCGGCTTTGATGCATCTTAATAAAAACTAGCACATAAAGATTTATTAAGCACCTGAGCCAGAAATATTCCAGTTATTTTGGCCTGCTGTCCAGAGGCACCCACAAATCTCATAGGTCTGAGACCTGCAACAGGATTTGGTTTTCTCT
This sequence comes from Scomberomorus guttatus, assembly GCA_038419695.1. Classification (NCBI taxonomy): domain Eukaryota; kingdom Metazoa; phylum Chordata; class Actinopteri; order Scombriformes; family Scombridae; genus Scomberomorus; species Scomberomorus guttatus. The sequence goes on from CM076467.1 coordinate 14,564,980, forward strand.
GGGTGTCCTTGACAAAAAGAGCCTGCACATGTTCTTTTATTGTATTGTTTTTTCAGAGGGCTCAAAGCAGGAGCCCAGCGAATGATTCGTCACGCTTAACAGTTACACAACTGGTCATTTAAAAGAGTGAATGTTCACAAAGAGCTCAGGTGAAACAGCAGTGCTGAGGGCACCCAGATGCCTTTTGCCAGATTTTGTATTGTCCCAATTCTCTCATTTGTGTCTCATTCCAGTGATGGAGTCTCAGCCCTGAAGCGCCCCGAGGCTAAAGAAAGGTTTGGCAAAAGATTGAGGAGACTCATTCCCTTAATTGTAATTAACTGTCACTGTTTTTTTCCAACCCAGTCTCACATCAAAATGTGTAATAGCTATGTTGTTCCACAGTGTAAAACCTATTAGTTTCACAATAACGGACTGAAGCGCTTGTGTTAAGGTTAGGGCTGAAAAGACCAACCTGGTCTCATTCCCAGGTCGTCAAATACCTGGAGATTTTTTATATCTTTATGATTCTTGGTTTTGGGATTTTATGTCAGCATGACATAACCCATTTAATCAGAATATGTTACATAAAATAAATAACAGCTCAGATAACTACACAATGGAAAGACAATGATTCAAACATATAACTATGTGGTTTCAGTGATAACAGCATCCATAGCAACCACCCTAGCAACGATAGAATGTTGCATCCCAACAATTTTCTGGTGAGACCTGAAACAACCTTTGTAATAACTAACAAACTAAACATCATATATATTCATTTTAATGCCGGAACCATCTTAAAAATATTGCTTTTCCCACTGAGAATAAAGCCATTTTGTTTGTTTTCACAGACAGAAACTTGAAAGTCACGTGATGTGGATGCAGGCCAATAGAAAAGAATAGGCCAAAAAAACGTAGGCATCAGAGTAGTTATTGTGAAACTAAGATGTGGACCAACGTAGCTATTATGCATTTTGATGTGAGACTGGGTTGTTTTTTCCCCTCTCAACTGCTGCCAGGTGTAGCTGCTGTGGACCTGAAGTAACCAGGGTCTTTTTCACGTGATATTTCCAAACTAATAAATGGTAAGACAGGGTTAAGAGCCACAGCTGTGCAGCAGAGTATGCGCTTACCTGTACCCAGCTGTCATTTATAATCAGACTCCGCTGTGTTGATATAATGGACCTGGTATACCTGTGCTCTTACAGTGTTTGGCAGCTTGTCTCATGTTACAGACAGGCAGTGTAGTAAGAGGACGGACACCCATGCTGCTTTGCAATCTGAGCAGGATTTCCATCTGACCGCGCACGTTAACCCTGGATTACTCGACATCTTCTTGGTCATGTTCAGATTTTCAAGACACACCGCACCACCGGGCCACTGTTGCCTTGCTTTTGAAGAGAAGTGAGGCAGAATAATCCATATTGCTGCAGTAAAGTAAGGACAAACTGGTGCACAGAATTGCAGGAGCTTCAATCAGGAGATTATTTCCAATATATAGATGCTACACACAGTGTATATGCAAAACATTTAAAGTTGCAGAAAATATCAAATAGTTTGTCTATAAAAATTGCCATAGTTTAGTTTTTGAGGCAAACCCAGATTCTTGGATAGCAAAGGTGTTTGAATGGTAAATTTATTTATACTATGTGGATAATTATGCTCACGGCGCATGAATGCAATGGGCACAACAATGACTGGCCTGTATGTTGGTCTGTGTGAACGGAGGGTGTGTGCGTTACTTTGTAATGTGGCAATCCCAAGAGGCTGGTTATTGGTTATTTGTCGTCCTGAAGCTGGAACAGCTCGGTGTGAAGGTGTTCTCTGGTTTATTTAACATCAAAATTTGTATATCTGCCAACTCACAGTTCATTTGGAAAAACCTAAAGCTGAGTTTCACAATGATGCCAAGGACAGAGCAGCATCCCACACTGTAAGATCTTGAATTTGAGCCCTGCGTATAAATATTCGTTTTATTCTCATAAAAGGCTTGAAATTTACTTTTTAAAAAAGTTTTGTTGAAATTGGGCATACTCCAATTTCACTCCTTTAACACTATAACTCCATTGGAAACTTTTCTCTCAAGTCTAACTAGCTAATTAATAAACTTGCATTTGCCACAAAATTCAAAGATTTAAGTTAAACGTACAGCAGGGATGTTGCTGACAACACAACAAACATGTCATCTATACTGGTCTTCATTTATGGTATGTCAGCCTTTCATGTTTGTGTTAGCTTATTCCTGTTTAGAAGGGCTTATTTTGTTTTGTTTTGCAGCTAACTAATCAGTAGCTAGTGACATATATGCCAACAATACGTAATATGTAAGTCAAAACCCTCTTTACTCCAGACTTCTTCATACTTAAAGCCACTATGTGTAAAATAGGAAAACTTCTGACTTTGTGGTGGTATCAGTGATGACAATGAGGTGGTATCCATGGATACAACTTGGGGCCTTTGACATGAACAGTTGGTAAACACAAACAACCTACTTTAACCGTCAGAATAATTTGAAAGATATAATCACATAAAAATTCTGCACACATAGTGGCTTTAATTCTTTACCCTAAGCAAGTAATTTATTTGTTGTATGTCAACATTTCAACTCTCTCTTTGCCTGGTGTCATATACTTCCCATCTAATCCCTGCCAAAACCATTAATATGGAGTCTTCTTGCCATTTTGCTCATCCCTGTGGCCTCTCCTGGGGGGTTACATCATCAGCTATGGCTGCCAAATTAGATAGAGGTTCCACCTGAAGTGGAACACAGCATCCATTTTCTGGCTGTTTTTCTTGGGCGATATGTAAAAAAAAAACATAGTTTGGGAGCTACCCAGCACTCTGTTGCTTGTATACTCGAGATTTGCAGTAGCAAAGACGTATTATCTGTCTAGACGGGTTCTTTGCATCACCAGAGGTAGTCTTTAAGTTCCAACATGAAGGAGCTATAGTTCTTATCGTTCTGCTCATTTGGGCGCAGGGTTCATTTTTCTTAAGCTCTTACTTGCTCTTGGGCATCCTTCACACTTAAACCCTCCAAACACACATCAGTATGCAGTATTTACTGAAGTTTTACACAAGTTCTTGGCAGTTCTTAGGATACTGCAATAGTAAAATCCTAAAAAATCTAACATAATAAAGAAAAAACTTTAAAAGTGCATATAAGAGTGACTGAACTGTGCTGCTTACAATTTTAGCAACTTTCTGGCTCTAAACTATACCTTACTTTTATGCTTTATGGAGCAGGTTGGGACTGGTCTGTCCTCCACCCTCAGTCTCCACATTGGGTCATTGTATCCACTTGCGCTACAGTAGCAAGGCTTTTAGGTTAAAGAAGGCAAGCTTTGTTGATGCTGGAGGTAATCCTGTCAAAATTGCCCCAGCTATTCACACTGGAGGCAGTCAGGCCTGATCATTCCAGCATGGATGGAGTCAGGGCGTCAGAGGCAGGTCTGCTCAGCAGCTGGGCGAGGCCAGCCAGTTGAATGTTTACCCCCTTTAATCCCTCCTGCAAGCCTCACTCGAGCACTGTGGCCAACTTTATTAGATCAGTGCGTGTCTGGCCTTTTCCTTCAGGACAATGTGTCAGCAGGGGGTTACAGTGACAACTTGGCAAAACAGGTCCTAAGAGTCATCACTCCATCCTTTTCTCCCCAGCTCCTTGGCTTTCTATAGCAACTGCTAAAGGTCAGATAAAGGTCAGGCGTGGGATTTTATGCACCTGCTGCTGCAGCTCTTTCTTCAAAGTGCTGGATCGGAGGCTGTAATCTGGTCTCTCAAGGCATTCTCATGTCAGTCTGACCTGTCTGGCTTGGATTCTGGCCATCTCAAGATTATCTGCTATGGAGGGTTAAGACCCCTAGCCAGGGTCGGACAGGGAACAAAATTTGGCCCTGGCAATTTTCGTCTGGACAGGCCCAATTTTTCCCCAAAACACAGACTTATGAGTTGCATAAAGCAATATCAGGTTATTTATAACATATAGGCTAAGCAATAGATATCAAGTTGACACCCTAACAACAGGTGTACTTACAGGGTTTCATAAAATAATGTAATAAATAAATAAATAGCCAAGAAATAGCCTAGAAGAAAAGTCGGCACGACCATTGATATGGCCAACCCAACTCTCAGCGCACTTATGCTACAATCCGTAACGTAACAAATAAAACAAATATGACATAATCATATGTCATGAATGAAGTTTATGTCAAAATGCTATGCAATGCTGACTTTAATGAAACAAAATAGCCAAAACTTAATTTTCACACTGGACAAAAGCTTTCCTTTGATGTGTGTCTTATCAGATGACATCATTTTAAAAAAATAGCATAGCACAGTGGCCTTAAACAGCGAATAGAATAGCGTGTCTTAACTTATGCGGTGAGAAGACGTCTCATCATTGCATTCTTCTCTGCCATCCTGTTGATTATTCCATCAGTATCCAAAGCCATAAGAATGTCTTTTTCTGTAGCCACAGGTATGAACACTTCAAGATGCAGTGCTCCGTAATCTATTCTTGATGAATTTTAAAGTTGGAAAGCTGAGCTTGCATGCCGCTTGCGCAACGGGGAGGGTCAGGTCCGGAGCTCTGTTGTTAACACTGTCACTACATGAGCTAATGTTAGCGGTGCTGGAGGTTGTCATGTACCTTTCGCTCATCCTTGGCAGCAGCCTCCTCTTCTTGCCCCCTGCTCTCCACTGGAGTCAGCCTGCTCATCTGTCCACGCTCTTTCCTCTTCCTCTTCATTTGGCAGTGGACTGTTAACGTTATCACTGCAGCTAGGTATGCTAACGCTAACAGGATTTTGCGTGGCATCGGCATCGATATTTTGAACAAACGCGTTAACTTAAAATCTTTTGCAGCATCAGGCACAAGATTTTTTTCTTTTTCTCTCTGACCTTTTCGCTTTTTGGGACCTTTATCAGTTTGTATAGCTTAGCGTTATTTTCGATTCAAACTCCACTCTTTCTGTCTTGATTTGATTATTTCCCACTTGACCTGTGACATTACATAGATGGACGCATCCACTTGAAGGGATGGGCTGAGGACGACAGTAGCACTTCCTGCACCTGCCTTACAAGTATAGGTAGCCTACTGACAATTGGGACCCCCAATCAGATGGGCTATTCCAACATCAAGTAGGCTGCAGCCGGCAGGTTGGATTTTTTTTTACCCAAATTGCTAGTGGCCTTGCAGGCCGGGCCCATCTGGCATTTGCCAGAATTGCCAGATTGCCAGATCGAGCCTGCCCCTAGCATCTCCCTTTTGTCCTCACCGATAAAATATGCATTGATCAGCTACACTCCTCTGCCTTCCCCATGCAGCAAACCTAGAAAATAATTCTTCAAGCAAGGTTCATGGAACTTCCAAAAACCACTGCCACCTTTTTTTGGAAAAGCGGTCTGGTGTGGTTTCACATTCTAGATTCATGACTTATTACTAGGTCGGACCTAGTAACATTTCTGCCACACTTCCCACATTGCACAAGTCTGAATTAAATGCCCTCAGTTAACCAAACAGCAAAGGCTGCAGCAGCACAAGTTTAAACATGCACAGAGAGAAATTAAAAGCATGTCTTGTATTGGGAGCACTGTAATGAATTCATCACTTAATTATCACCCCTTATGCACAAATAAAATATAATCAGTTTGATTAACTATAACACACTAAGTAAAACCACAATAATTATCAGAGCAGCTTTTTTCCTCCCTGTATTTTACATTTTCATGCATTCTTTTTGTAAATTTCCTATCATACCTGAATAAAGTTTTAACCAGTAGATGAAGCCAGCAATTTTATGTATTCCATGTCTGAAAAAGGCTTAAAAGAAAGCAAACAACTCAAGAAAAACACCTTGAGAAAAAGCTCATAGTTTAGTGAGATATCACACAGATATGTTCCTGGGTTATGCCTCTGATCATACTCACATCAAGAGAAGCAGCAAACCAGAGATTCTAATTCATTACGACCAGCTGATCAAAATAAAAACCCACTAAAACAAGCTTAACGACAAGATTTAATATCATCATCATGAAAGTATAAGCAACTTTTCAAAACTCACTTGCGGATTTGTTTGATTGATTTGCGGACTTAATAACAGCAGGGGGTTGAGCAGTAGTACTGAAGTTAAAGAACTGAATGTGTTGGGTCAATCATTAAAAGTAATACCAGTTTCAGGTGGATATTTTTGTCCTACTTAAAAGTATTGAACACTAGATTACAGCTCTGACGTAGTTTCAATTAATAAGTCTTTGTGAAATGGTAATTACAGGTATTAAATGAATAATGCCAGAAGGTCCATTGATGTTGAATCTTAAGTCTAACTCCAAGTTTATTGAGACACATTTCTGTATAGCAGCATGTTGCAGCAGTAGGGTTGAGACCTCTTTGGGGGATAATCCATCAAGACAGGAAAATTTTATAATGTTCATGGATGTAGTGTTGTATCAGAGGTTGCAATCCAATGATAATTGCAGGGAAAGCATGCATTAGAGGCTCAGAGCTTTGGTTACAGCAGTGTCAGATGTAGCCACCCTCAACTCCAGCAACTCCAGCAACAATCGTGCAAGTACCAACTCATTTGCAACAACAAAATTACGTTTCATTTTAAACTGCACAAATCAGTATTTTTCAACAAACAATAACTTAAAAAATGACTACTTGTAATATGATTCATGATGAAAAATGATCATCAGATTCTGACCCTCAGATCTGCAGAGTGTAGCAGCATCTTTTAGCTCATTGTTTTAGTTTTCTGGAACCATAACTTCATTCTCAGCAACCTCATTTCCAGCCGTACGGCACACAAACACAGACCAAATTAGTGGCCATGCTCACACCATCTGTTCTGGTCTTTATTCTTCCACCACTTTGGTATTCTTAAACCCACCAGGAAGTCAGGATTGATGTCTGATAGAAACCCCAGTCTTTTAATAAGCTTTAGCTGCATTCAGCATTGCTGTAATGACATTGTACATTATGATATATTGTGAGCATTACCTTTCCGTTCACTGTCTGAGTCATGAAGTTAATTAATCTCATTGTTTTCAAGGAAAATTTAGTCTGAAATGGAATTTCAGCGGCATCATCTCAAATGACACACTTGTTTACTTCTTCACTTCTAAGAGTCACTGCCACTACGGGAAACTGCAACTGTGCCTCTTTCATGATAAGCACAGTAATTGTGGATAAAAAGGTACACACCACCTTTCATCTCACCCGACGCAACTTTTACTGCACCCCACTTTGCTCCCCATGTCAGTGCCTAATGGCTTTGCAATTGCCTTTTAAAAGCTGCCGTGTCTTGCCCTTTACCCCCCCAAACTCTGTCTTTTCATGCTTTCTCTTTGCACAACATTGTATTTCTTTGTACTCTTTCTGTCACAGCACTCTGCTCAGAGAACACAATTAAATTTGTTTGACTTGACCGGTAAATAGTGGAATGGCCCACTCAGTTCTAAAAAGTGAACCATGCTCGCATGCTGAAGCGCTCCAAAGATAGAATGTGAACTTAGCTATATGGGTTGTTTGTGGTTGCAGTGCTCTCTGGGAAGGCCATTAGCTGCTCTGACCTGTACAGTTAAGAGGTGTCAACCGTGATTTGCTATTGTACATCTTTGGTCTCTATGGTTCAGTGCTGATGGTCTTTAAAAGCCCCACTGGGGAGCTCTCGATTATCATCTACTTAAGGACCATCACTGCCCATGGCTCTCTGTCATTCACTTCTTTAGATATAAGGTCAAGCATATGGAGCAGTTTCCCAATTCATGCAGCGAACTAAAGTAGATGGCTTGTTGAGCAGAGACTGCTTTCAGGCAGAAACTGTCCAAGTGACGGGTGGCACAGTTTCTGATAGAACTGTCCCATTTTCCCAAAGGGGATTTTCTGGAAGAGGTGGTTGGATGTGTAAGCGGGGTCACTGGCGATCTTGCCTGCTCACTTCCAGGTTTTGATGTCACGCAGATTCTTGAATGAGAGGTGCTGCTGCTGGCCTTCAGTCAACAGTGTCTTTTCTCTTTGACTATGTGCTGCCTTTTTACGCACTCAGTAGTCATAATGTTAGTGAGTAACTTTGACAGCGCTGCAACACACCAGTACGCAGTATATCAAACAATAAGTATTTTTCACATGTCTACCTGTTGCTTCTTTTACACCAGCTGACATTTGCAGCATACCCCTACCCCTCTCGGGCCTGTATCCGAGGCTACTGTGGTAAATCTCACAAGTCCACAAAAAGCTCTGTTCACTGTCTCAGAAGACATCTTGGAGTAATATAGCCGGCTGATGTTTTGTCACTACATGGCTAATTAACTAGCAGCTGGCAGTTATTGATAATACCTTACATTTGTTAAGGTCATAACTTGATTGCAAAAGGCTTTGTAATGCGTCATAATCGTGCTGCAGCAGGTAAAATGCATACCACATATGACCTGACCTTCTTGACATTCTTGTTGTCATTGCTATCCTGGGATATTAAAGGGTATATAATCATTCTTCATACCACCTTTTTTAGACTCCCTCTTAAGCAAATAATAGAGAAAGATCCCACATATATTATTATTGCCAAGGAGAAGTGTTGTGTCAAAGACTGTGTCTAAGAGCATGAGACAATTCAAATTACCCTGGTCAACATGGTGATGATTATACTGTCTTATTGCCTTTGTGCCATGCCAATTATACTTCCTGAGGTGCAAGAATTGTCAACTCTTAGCCAATCAGCACTGGTTGCTCCCCTAGAGAGTGAACTACTGAATGCTAAATCATGGATTCTTTAGAAAAGACACCTTGTCTTTAAAACTGCACACGTTTCTTCAGCCTGTAAATAGGAATTAGGGTTATCATCAAAGTGCACAATTCTGATGTTAATGTTCATTTGCCCTTTTTAGATTTCAAAAATAGACACGGGGGAAGTTTCTCCTCTGCAACTTTTACTCTTATTTTACAGTGTCACAAGTAAAATGCAGTCAAATTATAGAGTAATAATAATAATTATAATGTTGGAGCTGAAAATGTCTAATTGCATTATTTCTAGCCAATACTACGCTTGTGATTTAAATTAGTTTGGTCATACATATTATTAAACAAGATATGATTAGCAAGCATTATCACAAACATGTTTCTACATTAATCTGACAAAATAATGCATTTGCTCGTCCAATGTGACACTAAAAAGTGGTGTAACAGGATTAGCTGCTTCAGCTTCTCAATTCAGAGTTTTTAAGGTTAGTTGCTTTAAATGTTAGCCAAGAGAGTCACCACTGCTACAACTATACAGCATCTGAGCTGTAGGGAGAGATCCATCCGCGGGGGTTGAGGGCAACTTTGAAATAAATGCAGGTCGGTGAGAGAGAGGTGAGATGCACATGAAATTGCTCGCAGCGTCCCCTCACACACTCTGAACTCTTTACCCCAATGAGCTACTCTTCCCCCAATACATAACACATCATTGAAACTGTGCCAAACTGACATGCTTCAACCCTTCAATACCCACCCTGCACTGTCTGCAAAAAGAATGAGAGGGGAGAAAACAAAACACTTTGATGAATGCCAAACTGCATTTCGTTTTCTTTTAGTCTGAGAAAGATAGATTTTAAAGCTTCCCTAACCTTCTGTAACACTGAACTTCGAAAAGGCCTAATGCAGTCTGTAGAAATCATTTCCTCCCCACTCTACTCTCCGGTATCTCCCCTTTTCCTGTCTGTTTTACTCTGTCATTTTCCCCCCATGGGTTGAAAATGCTAATTCTTTCAAAGGAGTCATGGGATTCTGCTTGCCTCAGTAAGTTTTCTCTCCAGATCCTGCATTGGATATATTCCATGATGTGTTTTTGTCTGTGATAGAGTGTAAATTACACTCCGTATAAAACAAATCCAGCGCATACATAGATCACAGCAAGAGTTTATTTGTTAAGCAGATACACAGGTGTCTCTTCTGCCTCACTGTTCCTTTTGCTCTTCTTTCTCTACCACTAATGGGGGTGCATGCCCAGCCATCTGTGAAGGACAAGGGAACCTTTTGGCCGAGACAAATCGCTTTGGAGAAGGGCTGTAGCCTCCCACCACCTCCCCATCCCCATGCTCTCAACACACATACACACACTGTCCCTCTCCCTCCAGGGTAACAAGGGAAGCGTCTGCGTTGGGTCCATAGTGTTCCATCAGGAGTCAGCCAACTGAGCCACCAGTCTAATCCCTACCAGCAGCCCACATGGTCGCACTGCCAAGTTCCAATTAGATCCATAAAAAAAGTCCTCCATTTTTCCTGAACGGGACCTTTATGAGGGGTGTGCCCAGCCCTCCGTGACCCACCGACCACTTGATAGAACAACGCGGCTATAAAAGCAAGACAGGATAGGGAAACAGGCCAGAATTATAAGACACCCCTGAGGGGTGACACTTGTGAGGAACAAACAAAGCCCTCTCCTCCCAGTGGGAAACAAAGTGGCAACTGCAAGGTGCAGTGACTCGAAGAGACAAAGTTCAACCTCAGAGGGTATGAAACCCATAAACCCATTGCTTGGACTTGGTGGCGACTGGCAGGTTTATCAAAATATGGATACTGAAAAACACAGGGCTCCCATTTTCAAAATTACAGGGGCTGGTGATAGGCCAATTATTTGATGGCAATCCTTCACTGCAAGTAATGTATCATTTCGAGCGAACTGATTGGTTTTATCGTGGGTCAGAGAAGCCAATAAATTTGTCTGTTTGAAACATAAAAATTTACATTTCTTGCACTGGTGTGGTGACGATTTTAAGTTTTACACTTGGTGGTTTTGACTCTCAAAACACATGGTCTGCAGATGCTGTCAGGTGGCAAGGAAGGACCACTGATCAGAAATTGTGACTGCAGAGCTTTTCCCTAAGTTAGAGGCTGACAACAGCCATAACAATGGATTTATAACTCCTATCTTCCATAAAGAGGACCAATATACTGTAAATGGAGACAGGCTCTTAATAGTGCTTGCCTCTTCAGAGGTAAAGAGTTCTGCTGACAACAATGTCATTGATAGTGTCTGCATGTATGTGTGTGTGTGGGGGGGGTGTTGCATTGCCTGTGTCCGAACCTACTAATGTCCTGAGTGACCTTGCTAAATAAAGACCAGTAGATTGAGCCATCCGCTCTCCCTGTCCATTGCTGAAGCACTGAGGCTTGAAGTATACATTTGCGCGCCGCATTACACCCTCTAATAGGCAGTCAGTCAAAATAACACGCTGCCTGAAATGTCAGCGTTTACCTTTGTAATGACCAAGCTTCCACTGATTTTAATAGATCTTCAAGCTCATCTCTGTAGCTGAGTGTCTTCAAACTGTCAGAGGCAGAGACCCTGAAACCAGCAACAGACACATTAACACATCTCTGTATTCTTGCACAAATATGAAACCTTATGCAGTTACCGCATGGCAACTTGCTAGTAGTGGAAGTCAATGAAACGTACTATGACTGCATATAAATTTATAGTTTTGATTTGATAGACTCATGTAAATCAGGTTTGATGCTGGACTGAAAAGATACCATGGAGTGCTGACTGTTCGGCAAAATAATGGTGCACAGGAACCACTGAAAGGATTGTGTAGCATACCATCTTAATATTTTACAACAAAATGATTGCTGAACATATGATTAAGCTGTGCATTCATAAAGTACTAATAATAATGTTAAAAGCAAACAATATCTTCACCCACAGACACGGAACAGGCATGACAATTGTTCACTTTGTCCCATTTAGGTTGTCAATCATTGCAGCTTCTTGGATGTCTCACATCACACAAATGTGTGTGACATTTCATAATTTGTGTGGCAACTTCTATCACTATGACTTGATGTTGATGTAGTTTGCCTACAATTTAGACATAGTGAAGCAAAAAGGACAAACATGTTGATTCATTTCGTTCCAGTAAACCTGTGACTATTGTTCATTAGTCAAGAACAGGGTTTGTTTTATTTAAAACTTTTTCAGCATAATTCTTCATATGTTAAAAGCTGAAATGCAGCCACACTCAAATGTATGCTTCCAGTCAGCCCGCAGCACGTTTACCTGTCCCAATGTTCTCAACTTTTTCCTGAAACTTAGTCAACAGTTAAAGACCCCACTTCGCTATGTTAAGTGATCATATGCATAAACAGGAGTTGCTATTAGTGTGCCACCAAAGTGCATTGATGTGTATTCACGGGTCAATGAGAAAATGCAGCATCTGCCCTCACCTCCTTTACTGTTGCTCCCATATACACAATAAAATGAAATGTTAATGGATGCTAATGAAATGGCTAATTGTGGATTCGGTGCAACCATGCGAAGCTCACTCTCTAGGCCTTGCTGTTCATCGTTTATCACACAAACACCTCTTGAGAGTTTCAGGGGAGGAAAAAAAAAGAAAAAATAATAATGACAATAAACATTAAAAAACCATGAAACTACAATTATTATGCATGCAGACCCAGTGTCATGTTAACCTGCTGTGCAGCATGCGTCACGCTCGCTCAGAGGTGACATTCCTTTGTGCTTCTACAGATTGCGGTGGAACTTTTTGGATAGTGAGATGGAAAGGTAGCTCGCACTAGACTGGCCGACGGCAATTTTTCACCTCAGAAACAGTCTTGCTTGTCAGTCCCGATAGAGACAGCCGCTGAGGCCTGCTAAAGCCGAGTAAAGCTCGCGGCTGTCTTTATCTCTCGGCCTGTGAGCCCAGAGTGGTTTCAGGCAATGATTAGTGAGGCGGATCCCACGTGGGTCACCCTTTTGCTGGAGGAGATCAGTGCTGGAGATTTGAGGCATCTGGGCACCTTTGTAGTAGGAGCATGTGAGTGACAAGAGAGGAGAGGTGGACAGAATGAAAACTGGAGAGGAGAGACAGGCAGATGGAGAAGAGGTCTGGGTAGTAACAGCATGAGATGAAGGATGTATGATTAGTTTGCTCAGGGAATAGAGGCGTTTGGTGGGGGGAAAAAAAAACAACCTGCTAGCATTTCATAAGACTATTTCAGAGCCTGTGAATACAAATATGAGCTAATACATGTGATGAAAAATATTGCAAAGAGAAACTTTATTATTCATTGCATTATACTGTTGATGAAAATGGACTGTTCTTTTTGGGAAATACAAGGTAACAGACAGATATGTGTCTGTTAGATTGGCTACAGCCAGCAAGCAGCCAGTTAGCTTAATTTAGCACAAAGACTGGAAACAAAGGGAAACAGCTAGCCTAGCTCTGTCCAGAGGTATCAAAACTCACAAAGTTCACATGTAACACATCATTTATTTAAGCCATTCAAAAATGAAGGTAATGGTAGGCAGATTTTGTTGCTTTCAGACAGAGCTATGCTAGTGGTTTCTGTTTCCAGTCTGTGTGCTAAGGTAAGCTAACAGACTGCTGGCTGTAGCTTTATATTTAACAGATAGAAAAGAGAGTGGTATCAGTCTTCTCATCTAACTCTCCAACACAAAACGAATAAGCATGTTTTCCAAAATGCTGCTTTAATAATCCCGCAGTTAAGTACGTCTCCCTCGAAAAGCTAAAAATGAGTCCACATGCTATCTGGCTGCTAGTCCCTCCTGATTTCTGAATAGTACTGTCCTAGCAATGTTAAACCAACTGCACAATGCTTGAATAAGAGCAAAGGTGACAAAGTGTAATTATTTCTGAGCAGCGTTGATCTCTGTTTACTTTAATGGCAGATTGTAGATACATACTAGTCGAGACTCTTATCATCAAGGACAACTGATCCCACAATCTGCTTAAAATGGCAGCAAAAACTAATGGCCTGCAGGAGATAGCCCACATCTTGTAAATGAGGGAAAATATCCTTATTGTAATAACCGAAGAAGCAAGATGGTATCAAGAGAGTGTAAAGGTGTTTCGAAGAACTTTGCCAGCCGTGGAGCCGAGCTCTCATCTCATCACACTTCCTTTCATTTGGCTTTCTGAGCAAGCCGTGGCAGACATTTCTCTTTTGGCTTACGTTAATTACCATTCCAAACGTGTTGAATAACCTTTTTATGAGGATGTAGATCGTTTTTGAGGATGGAAATTGAATTTAAGCAGGTCGCCCACCTTAAAAATTCTCTGCACGCGTAGTTATCAAGGGAAGAAAAAAAAAAAAAAAAAGTTTCATTTGATTTGGCCATCAGTCGGATACAGTTTCACCATCTTTCACCTGCTCGTGTGGTCTTACAGGCATTTTGTGTGCAAGTGTAAGTGACTCGACCTCACAGTGGGGCCCCTATTATTTAGCGAAAAGGGTGCAGTTTCAAGTTTATCAATCAGGGTCCCTTCAGTACTCTGAATTACTTATCCATCTCTACCTAAAACCCAGTCTCCAGAATAAAGGACACTTAACCTACTTAACAGGTTTGTTGGGATATGTAATAGGAACGTGCTTCAAGAAGTAATTTATGACACTGAAATCAGGATTCATTTCCATATTCTCATGGCTCCCGCTTCGACTTTATAGTGCTAATTATGCCCATTACAGTGTCATTGATCCCTCCACCACCCGTCTTCACCAGAGAAATAGAAAACCCTGCCATTTGCTTAGTAATGAAGAAAGTTGTTCCATTTCAGTGGACTAACCTCCCATCTGCCTTTATGCTGCTAAATGAAACTGATTTGCCTGTAAGACAATGCGTCTTAAGTCTGCGGGAGAGAGAGAGAGATAGAAAGAGAGAGAGAGAGAGAGAGAGGGAGGGAGGAAAGTGGGAGAAGAGAATCATACGGTGGCACTTATGCATATGTTTGATAAAGATAAGTGACGTCCCATCTACTGGTCGTTAATGAGATCTCTTGCAACAGGAAGATGTATGTGGCTCTGGTGTGGTGCGCACTAGTGGGAAATGACTGCTGAAGGGGGCTGCGGAGGGAGGCACTTCATCAAGTATAATTGCTGCCTTGTACACACTGGGTCCCCAAAGGCTCTGGCTTCTCTGCAGACATGCAGGACCTTCCTCCTTTAACCATCTTCTTGCTCTTCTTCCTCACTCACTCCTTTTCTATCTTTTCCCCCCTTCTGACCCTCGTGCCCGCTTCCTCCCCAAGTACATTATTTCCTTTTAAACAATGCTAATAGAACAGTGTCTTGCTGGTTACAGAGTCTGAATACAGGCTTGATTAATCAGGCAAAAACACAATGACTTCCTCTTCCCCACAGGTCCCCTGTGTTCCCTTAGTTCCATGTGTAGCAAGTTTTTTTTGTCTACGCTGTGCATTTATTTCTGGAAAAACAAAGTTACTAAATCAAACAGGAATAGCAGCTCTTTTATCTTGCTTAAGTTGTAACATTTTGCTGTAGAGTTCATTTTTAAGAAATCTCTGAAATGGGACAATTGCTGTCGCGCTCTATTTTTAACATACGCAAAAGCAAACAAATAAATCTGATGTGTTTTATGACTCGAGTGTTACACAAGGATGAGTGTATATTTACGCCCTACTATAATTTTTCAATACAGAATAATTGTAAATTATGATTTTCAAAAAAGTAAAACCTCAGCAGCTCCGCTAATCAGCAATATTGTGTCGAAATCCCCCTTTTGGTAGCAGTTGCTGTGTGTTCTCCAATTAGTAAATAAAGGGGGTTTTGCATATTCAGACAATTATGGCATAATGATGAGCGCATGAATGCAAAAATATTCAGAACAATCTCAGAAATGGCACAAGATATGGCATATTTGTGTGAGGCTTTCATAGGATTTTGATTGATAATGAGTCTCGAGCTGCTGTCTGTCCATCTGTCTGTGTCTCCCACGCAGCTTGTACTCACACTATAGATGAGATGACTCGGTTGCTAACGTAAAGAAGCAAATATTTGAAATATCCGTCCAGTAACTTATACTTTGAAAGTTTCATTCTCTTCCAACAGAATCAACCTCAACAATAGAGGAACTAATTGGCATAGAGAGGCACCAGCAATTTTGGCACAACAGCCTCACGGCCATTGAAAGGATAGTGGGAAACGCTGGCACGTAATCGAAAGCAGTTCCAGTAGGGGCTGTTCATGTTGGCAAAAAGGAGTGGAACTAAGTGCAACCATCAGCCAGTCCACGCAGATTGCATGGCACATCAGTGCAGCGCAGCCCCTTCCAGGAATGGAAAGGGTTTGTTTCTTGCCAAAGCTGTGGAGCAGCCATGTTTATAGCAGGTTAGCCCCTCTGCTGGGTCCGTCAGGTGGGCTTTGGAGAAGGAGAGGGATGGAAATAAAGGAGTGCATGACTGGATCAGCAGATGGGGGATATTCTGTATTTGGTGCCATGCAGCTGCGACTGCAGATAACATATGCCAGGTAAAGGGGGCAGACAGAGGCTCTGTAAACCATGATAATCCAAACAATGTTTTCTAAAAGGAAGGCCAATACTAAGCCTAATGTTACTTCAGTTGAACATTATCAAAGGTATTGGACACATTACAATGGAAAAGTGTTTATTTTGTCATATTTACATGTGACAATAATGACGTTGCAGCCAAAATCATTTCTATGATTGCATCAATTGACAATTCCTCATAATAATCCTGCTGACATGACTATCCAGAGACAGTCTGGGATTTGTTTATCGACTTGCCAAATTAAATTTAATCAAAAAAATTACAGCCTACTGCACCACATCATATCGCAATTAAAACTGCATTTTAAGATTAAAAATGAAACTGCAGGCAAGGCGGAAAGGAAGCAATGACGCATGCTGCTGTCTGGAAGGAGTTGTGGTTGAAAAGACAGGAGTAAGAATCAACCATTAATCTTGAATTGAGTACAGACGTTGCTATAATCAGATTATATAAATGTGCATTTTCGATGTAGATCTATATTTGTGCACTTGTTGGAGTGAAAGATGTTGCCAGACTTTGGAAAGCGATTTCGGTTTGTTTTCACTCGTCAGGAACTTATTTCCACCAAATCTCCACACAATTTTCAAGTCTGTCCTTAAACGATCGTCAGGTACCCAAATGAACATTGACACGTTTTTCATGCTATAATCCTGTTATATATATATATATATATATATATATATATATAGTCCTGTTCAAACTGACCATTAAGAGATCCCTTCATAATGCACTTTCAATGTAAATGATGGGGGACAACGTCCACAGCCACCCTCCATGCAAAAATGTATTTAAAACTTTATTTGAGGCTAATATGAGACTTCAGTCATCCAAATGAGTCAAATCAAGTCAACTTGTTTCAGCATTCATGTTAATAACCTGACTATTGTTTTAAGAGACTTGAAAAATTGTGAACCTATCCTTTAACACTTTTAGGGCTGTAAGCAGACCTTAAAAAATTTGCTAGCCTAGCAACATGAAGGCCATAAACAACCCATAGTTCAACACTCCCTGTGGGGATCAGTGTTACACCGGTGCTCTTTCTATGCATAAAGAATATGTACTGAATACATAAATGTCTAATCCTCGAATATAATAGGACCCCTGCTTATTCAAATGTAATTACAAGAAAAAAAAAAAAAAGTCATATCTGGACCAATAAGTAGACGTTGATTCCCACTATGAAACTACACTGTACTGTAGTTCTTATATGCTCATATATATCGAACAAATTGGGTGTTACCATACAGGCTGTAGTCAAAACTCTCCCCATTATAATTCCTGTTTGATCATCAATTTATTTTCACAAATGGTATATGCATGTAGTTTAATGTAACCATTCTCACATCAATTACTCTTCCCCTAAAACTTTATTCATGCACACTTCACACATCTCTTTGTCATATCCACTTTAATGGCTTGTCGTTTTGCCACAGACACAAATGCTGTTAGCTGACTGAAATGAGAAGCCGAGTGAAGGGCCAAATCATGTCCGCAGCATGTCCAAACAAACGGAGCAAGAACAGTTGGCCAGCTCTTCAACAATGGGCCCGCCTATCTCCTGCAATGAGTACCTCGCTGCAGCAGCTGCCAAAGCCACTTCAAATAGCCCACACTTCAGACAGGATCCTTTAGAATAGGTTCGAGCACCATCATGAGACAGAGGCTTAGCCATGAGAGGGACTAGCTTGCATAATTCTCACGAATATGCAAAGCCTTTGAACTCCACTGTATGCTGAAAATCATGCAATATTACAGTTGACTGTGTAACTATGTGAGGGTGGAATATTATTAATTTCTGAATGGAAGAGAAGCCTTCTGAAAGAGATTAATGGGTTGATTTCTTAATGCATCATCTCCATGCTTTCTTCTCACCAGAAGCTAAGGCCATCTGGTGTGTAATATTGAAGAACAACTTGCTGCAGCACATGGATGAAAACCTTCAATGCACAGTAATGTAACATATGCAAGTGGTAAAAATACACAAAACAAGCATCATAGCGGAGATGGAGCGATGCCACTCCTCTTTAAAGCTGTTTATTTTCTTCTTGAACTTTCCTGGACCCTTAAAAAAATGAAAAAATAAAAAAAATGGCACTCAACAATAGGCTGCTGTATGCGTGGGTGTGAGGGAGTAGGAGGATAATACACAGGCAGCAGTGCATGAGTGGGCCTTTGCGGAATAAAAGTGAAGTGGGCATCTTTTCAACATACAACATGCCATAGTTTAACCAATATATGTATGAGAAAGTGCAGCATCCTTTTGTTAAAACGGCAGAGGTAGAGATCATTTGGGCAAACCCTCACAGAAAATTCAAGGTTGTTGAGTAGGCGAGGGAGGAAATTCCCAGAGACTAAATGTTGTATGGGGCCATGCTACTGCTTGGAATATTCATAGACTTAAAGTTATAATCCTTAACATTTTCATAAAATCAGGCCTAGTTTTTGATACTATTTTGGGTCTAGCCATTTAACATATTACATTGAGTAATAACCTCTCTGCAGTATTCTCTGGTAGAGGCGAGGTCCGCCATTCCCACGCTGGCATTCAAACCAGGCATGCATGTAACCCTGGGTCTCGAGTTTTAATGTTATCTCTTAATGCTGTATCAGAGCTATATTAAGTTACTGCTAATGTAAACCCAACATTTTTTACTGCTGTTGCTTTGCATTAAAAGCGTCCAACTGCCTGAAACAACAGCTGGCTTTTATTGTGAAGCAGGCACAGGAAATATAATGTTTTTGTCACTTAGGTCATTTTTGACATTTTTCAGCAGCGGATCAGATTGAATTTTTGTAAGGGCATAATGGAACAGGAAGCACCAGCCACAGCGAACTGTTAAATGAGGAGCTTCAGGCGACAGCTGCACACAACTGCACACCTCAGCAAGGTAACCAACTTCCTTCACTGTGCCCCTGCTGTTGTGTGGAAAACTTCTCGCGCTGTGTGCAGCAGGAAACCGGATTCAAGTCCTTCTGTTGTATTTTTGACAAAGTAGCAGCTCAAGGAGGTCTTGCTGTAGTATTGATTAGTAAGTTAAAAGTAGCAAAAGTGTGCGATGGGGTGCAGGCTCTAAAATAAACTTACAAATAACAGAAGGAGGCATATTCATGCAGAATAATTTAATACCAACCTTTCACCAGACAAGCTGCGAATCTTTACATAGAGAATGACAGTTTAGTAATGTGGATTCTTTTGATTTACACGCAATTATGTTTAGAGTTAATCATCTGTGCAAAGTGTACTTCAGCCATTTGCCTCATACGAGAAGAGGCTATTCTGATTAACAACCTATGAACCTGCTCATTGTGGGAATTCATTCATAGGAATTAATTTACTCTGCATATTGGAAGGCTCCTAATTATCAATTGTACGTCATGTATTACAGTAACCTGCCTGACCTCCAATTACAATAGCACCAATCAGAGTGGGGTTAATTCTGAGCGACGATCAATTTGGCCCAATCATTTTGCTCCACTCCCATGGGTGATTGAGTCACTTTGAAGCAAGCAAATGTATTTCCAACCAGCCCACATCAACATATTACCTTGTTTTACTGTCTCTGTTAATAGAACACATTCATCAAAACCACTTTGCATATTGCTATGCTTCTAAATGCAGCGTTAATGGTACTATGCTGAATGCATACTCGAGCACAGCAGCATTCTCATTGAGATTAATACAAATGGACGATGACTGGCACTTTATTCTGTGTTGTTATCTGTCGAATCTTTTTGTTCACCAGTGTGGCTGTTTATCCTTGCTGGGTTTGAATGTTGTCCTCTGCAAATTTAGTCTAGCAAAATGTGTCCTTGACTTCCTGTCTGATAAAATGAAATAATTTCTTATTAAAGCATTGAGAAAATGAAAATAAATAAAAAAATACTCCACACTTCTTAGTAGTAAAGGTCATCAATGAATGTGTGAACATCAAATTGTATTTGCTTGCAGTATAAAAAAAGGTTCAGGAAAAGTGTGTGTTACATGCAGCCTCGGGAAAGGAGCGTTGACATTATAGTTTGTATGTGTGCAACCTACAAGAGCACACTTAAAAGGAAGGCCACAAGTTGTCTCCTGAGTACATATTCTGCTGAACAGCCAATAGCAGCTGTCTTTGAAGGCAAACTACAATGGAGAGGGAAACAAAAGCTTTGCTCCACTGTAACCCAGGAGTAAGTAGGTAGGCCTAAACAATGACAGCATGTCCTTGAGTTATAAATATATAATATCCCTCAGGTGGCACTGGGAGACAGCAGCTTCTGATTTGCTTTGGTTATAAATCATTCATTACACTTCACATCAATAATTAATATTCCAACCAAGCCTGAATCCTTTATGTAAATACTGTCACACGTTAGAAGGTTACCATTGTAAACTTGCATCGACAGCAGTTTTTGAACTTTTGATTGCCGGCTTAAGGTGCGTTGTTTGTCTCTTTATTCTTTTTAACTAAGCCGCCAAACAAGTACAAATAGCACGCTAGAGTGCAGTGAATAACATATGAACTTTGTGAATCGTGTGTACACGTTGATTACTGATTGATTACCTAGACAAATATCTCTACACGCTACATGTGACACGTTTTCAGTGGCATGTATAATGAACTTTATGCAAAACTATTACAAGGATAGCAGGTGTCTGTTAAAACCACCTGTGTTTTTCTGTGGCCAGCAGAGAAATATCTTCCAAATAATATTGGATAGTTTGCTGTTCACACAGTATCTAATGCACTGACCAAATGTGTAGTCAGACAAATCAGAGTTGGAGCTGATGGTCCTTCCTGACTGCCAATATCAGAAAAATGTGATAAAATGCAACAGACAATTGTTGACAAAGTCTCTTCTTTTGTGTCTCATTTTGAGAATAAATCTAAATATTCACATTTAAATAGTTCTCTGTCCTGCCAATATGATTGTTTAGGATTTAAACAGTATGTAAAAACAGGTGTAACAATATAGTAAAATGATCAGCCATTTTACTTAAGTATGTATCTTTTAAGTTAAGATTAATCTTAAAACAATTTGCTGTAATAGTCTAAGTTTGGGGATTGGGCTATAAAAATCCAACATTGATGAAAAGGTCAGAGGTCGCTTAACTCTCAAAAACCTTTTGTTTAGCTTCCATCCAGTACCTGTGCCACAGACAGCAGCGTTGAAGATCCAATCAATCACAGCTCATTAATGACAAGAAATGAGCTGCTGAAACAGGACCATATGGCTCCGGCTCACAACTCCCCGTCTCACCGTCTGGTACCTGGAGGAAAAAAAGAGGAAAAAAAGCTGTGCACATCTTTTCCCCAAATAGTTATGATTATTTAGTTAATCCTTTTTGAAACTGTGTCTTTAAAAAAAAAAAGTTTATATGTCTGTTAGTTACACTGAGAAAGGTTGAACTCTGTGTTACCCATTGAAAAAGTAGAGACTGTTAAGCAGCTTTTGTAACATTGCAACGCCTGGATTCTGTTTAAGAGTGATAATTGAGAATCGTATCAAAAGATTTATGATGAGACACGACATCTTGTTACTTTACTGTAAGTCTGCCTGTGTGGAGTGTCCAAATGTCCAAGATAATTATTTCCTTTCGTTGGACTTGCAGGAGCAAGACGTGAATGTCAATTTACAAAGTTGAAAAAGTGCATTTACGATAAATTTGACACCAAACGAACGCACCATATACGTCAAAGCTCCACAGATTTGTGTTGATTGAAAATAGCAGGAAACTGTCTGGAACACACACACACACACGCACCTTCTTCTCTTAAGGTTACCTACTTCAAAAGCACTGTATAAATGTGCACTTTCTTCAATCTCTTCATTGCTTTGATGCCTTGATCCCACTGAACTTTGCTAAAGCAACATTTAAGCTGTAGATAGTTTTAAGGAGAGAGAGCTGAGATATTATTGATTCATATTAGATGTCTGCTGCTGTTTGTGTAGCTGAGGCGCTTTTATCTCCCATTCCATCGACACTAATGCCTCGGCGGTAGCCACTACAACTTTCCTGATGGACACGACTTGGCACTCTGGTATCGTATAAAATGCTTCAGCAGGCGATAATATGGGCAAGAGCAAAGCACAGGACTGCAGACTGGCACTTTTGTCATGTTAATGTGACCGCATATGACGCTTCGCAAATAGGATTTACTGTACAGGGCCCCGTATGAAATGGAATTGCAGTCTCATAAAATGTACTTTTAAAGAAATTGTGTGAGGGAACTCTGGGCAGTAAATTAAACTCTGGCAGGATTAGATGGAGGGGGAGAAGGAGGGCAGCTGGATGAGTATGTGGCGCAGCTGGAGAGCTCCTGCTCGCAGAGGTCATGGATCTGCTGTAATCCCACACCTCTCCATTTCAGCCTTTATTCTATTTTATTGCATGTTTTATTTTTCTTTCGAAACAATCGCCGAAAGGGGAGCTGTGACATAAAAGTCAAACGGGATCCAATCGAACGCAGTGGGCACATGCAGCAAAATGCTCATAAATTGGATTAATGTGTGAACAATCACGTGTGGACAGAAAACTCGCACATAAACCGAACCTTTGGGTTTAGCTTTGTGGAAAAAAAAAAAAGTGTAAAGTTGATTTAGAGCTAAAGTTACCTCTCGCTCATGTAACATTTTGAAAGTGGAAGAGCAATTTTAGGATGATTCTCCACACTGCAGGCGCACAGAGCTCCTCTCATTAGGCCACATGTATGGGTGGCAGCTCAGCAACAGTATGTACGAGATTGAGTCCATGCAGAAGTCATCTAGGGCCTTAACATCGCTCTGGTCACTGACATTTGAGTGTACTCCAAGAGTCTCCACACTATGCCTTTTAAAACCTTCTCCTCTATCAAGCCCCAAATCCCTGAATCCCTGGCCCTCGTGTGTGTGTGTGTGTGTGTGTGTGTGTGTGTGTGTTTGTGTGTGTGGAGAAAGCTCTCAGTAGATATCCAGCTGTGTCTGCTGATAGGAACTTGGATGAACTCTTAACAAGCTTGAGTGTAAAGATGCAGGAAAGGTGAGAAATCACTTCCTCCTGCTTTCAAAAAAATAAAAAAAGGATCCTCATCTCTTAGGCTTTTCTGGCACCTCTGGCGTCAGTTGAAAGTTGACAACACAGCCACTCCACCTCCAAGTGTCAAAGTCTGAGCAACGGACTGCTCCAAATATCTCAACCAGACTGAAGGGAGCACACTCTTTTCTTATTCTGACACATGAAACTATGACGTTTTGAAAGGAGCCTGCACTGTTAATCCATTTTAAGAGCCTTTAACATAAAATTTGGTTAAGCTACTTTTGAAAAACTTCCATAATGAGGGATAAAAGCTGAATGGGATCTTAATTGCTATTAAGGCCTGTAATAAGTGCATGTGTTGGGTTGTATAAGAATACAAAAGATTAAATCACAAGGGCAGCTACAGTACGCTAAGAGGCTGTTATTATACATGTAAATGCATTACCTTCTAGCAAACCATATGTCTCCAAATACAGTGCAAAATTAAATAAAATGTTATGTCAGCTCTATAGCATTCTCTTGTAAAAGCTATCTACATAAAAACATAAACATGGCTCAGAAATAGTTGCTATGGCAATCACTTGCTTTGGTGCCATCTTAGGGGGGATAAGTGTTTTTTGTGATTGCAGAAAATTGCTTCCTATCAAATAAAATATGTATTTTGTCAGCTTTGTGTGTCGTGTTTTACTGTACAAACCTGCATTTGAGTGTGATATTCAAAAATCTAGAGGTGATGTGGTGTAAAATTTCAGTTTCCATGTGATGTGATTTTTTCCAAACATAGCAGTCTGACATCCGGACAAAAGCTGCTATAGTGTGCTTCTTGCTATGAACTATGGGGTCCGACATGAACAGATTTTTGGATTTTTTTTTTGGTTTTTGTGATTTCCAAGCACCAATTTGAATCAAAATGTATTGACAGTTATGGGGTTGGGGATCAAACCACACCCAAACACTTCTGATCACACAGATTAGTCACGTTTTCTGAAAATGTCTTTTTTTTGTTTTTGGAAACTTTAACTTTGAATAATTAGGCATGAACATTTAACGTTATAGAGAACTACTAAATATTTGAAGTTTTTAGTGGCTTTCACATAATTTATTTAGCAAAATGCCTGCTTAAAAACCTGGCACATCCCTCTAATGTGGTCATTGAGAATATAAAAAAGCACATTTAATGGCTTTTATTTAATTACCGAATGGCTACAGTAGTCGCACAGATGTTCTAACATCTGAGTATAGCCTCTAATGGACAATACACATGTATGGTTGCTTATACTCACTATCTATACTGAAATGTGCTGTGTGCTGTTGCAGCCAACCAGTCTGAACCTGTCAACCGACAGACTGCATAGATGGTTATCATATTCAAACCCGAAATATAACGTCTGTCAGTAACTGAAACAACAAGTGAAACAATTATCTGTCATTCAGGATGCTCTTGTGTGTCTCCTCCTTGATGCGATAGCATCTCTTCTGATCATTTCCTTCCACATGACATCCTGCATGACTACACCTCAACTCATTTGTCCACATATGAGAAAATAGTGAGGATGATTTGTAAACATCAAGCTGTGCATTAGCTGAAGTGTCCAGAGATGGAGTTTGATGAACACACTATAGGATTTCTGTAGAAAATGGAGATGCAAAGACAGAAGCAAACAATGCTGTGCATCACCTGAGCGAGCCAGTTCACGTTTCTAAAAGGATTTTTTTCCCTGCTCAACAAAAGTACAGAACTCAGCAACTAGGCAGGTCAGCTTTTGAGGAAACATTGATTAGTAAGAAACTAAAAGTTTCAAAACCTTTGAACTGAAATGTTCAAGCAGTTTTCTGTTCTGTCAGACATTTAGGAGAGGCATTTGCTGATTTTTCCATTTCACAATAAGGTCTTGTGGGATAGCAGATTTGAGATATCGTCTGAAATCTTACATCTTGATGCAATGTTTATAAGTTCTGTCACGCATGATATATACTGTCTACAGAATGAGCTTACTCTGCATGAGTTGGCATCTCAGTGTGGCCACGTTTTAAGTCTCAGTCGTCACTTCTTCCCCTCTCTCTCTTTCTTTTGTTTTACACTGCTTTAATCTCTTTAATCATCTCTCTCTTTCTCCACCTCTGCTGTTTCTCCAAAATTTTTAGACATTTCTTGCTTTACAGTCTCTGCGCTTTTACACTCACTTCACTAACACCCCCTCCCAACCCTCCTCCCTGCTATTTCACGCATCATTTCTCTGTTTAATTGCTGCTGGCTGAAACCTTCTCCATATTCCCCTGCAGCTCAGCATTCCTCCAGTCCAATGCTATTGCAGTCTTGCGCTATTCAATTACCCCTCGGTAGGCTAAACTAGGCAGGGCAGGCCAGGACTGTTTGGGCTCTCAATCACGGCAACACCACTCTGGACAGTGGCCAAACATTGGCGCCTCGAATGATAAAACAAAAGCACCGCAGCCTTGTTGATTTGAACATGAGGTGATTGAGAATGGAGTACTGTGCAATATAACAATCTATTGTTTGTGCTTTTTGCACTGAGACAAAATATACAAACCCAGAATGTGTCTCCCAAAACCAGAATGGATCTGAAACCAAAGTCAAACTGAATTTAAAAGAATATTTGCTAAGAAATCTTTATATACTATATATCCTCAGTGTTTTGTTTTACTTGTGTATTTATTTGGTCAAAATTGTATTTACCAAAATGACCTGCAATAAATGCACATACACTTAAATTACCAGGTTACTTAAGAAACCAGGTTATGTGGACAACCTGGTTACTGTAAATCTGTGTATCTATGCAGCAGATTACTTGGAACCACTGCTTATTGATTTTAACTGTATTAGTGATAGAAGACGTTGCTTTCTGATGATCTTTTTTTTTTGGTGTCTGTCAGAGCAGGCTGACAGCACAGTGAGAGGAGAC
Organism: Scomberomorus guttatus; assembly: GCA_038419695.1. Taxonomy (NCBI): domain Eukaryota; kingdom Metazoa; phylum Chordata; class Actinopteri; order Scombriformes; family Scombridae; genus Scomberomorus; species Scomberomorus guttatus. The sequence continues at coordinate 14,591,197 of CM076467.1, forward strand.
GACAGACGGTCAGAGCTTTTCCTCACAATTCAAAATTATGTTCAGCAGTGGAAACGGACTTATTTGGACTTCTACAGGCTACTTTGTGTAAGTTTAAGTTTCAGTCAGATGGAGCTTTTTTAAATATGAGGACCCATCACTCAGTTTAATGAGCTCTCTTTTCTTCCGCCTGCTCCGATGTGCTTTCCCTGTGTGCAGTTTTTTGTTACGCACATGCGCACTCGTAAAAAGTCAATTAAAAACCTGGTTACCTGTGTACATGGCAGAGAAATCGGCATTCTTCAAGAGAAATCTAGCTTGGGAAATCAGGTTTCTCGTTTACGTGACATTTAAGAAATCAGCTTACTGGAGAAAGCCGACTGTAACCTGGTTACTTACAGTATGAGCGTTGAGTTGAGTGCCGTTACTGGTATTTTGATCGGTGTGCGCTTGTTGAAAAAAAAAAGGGGGGGGGCAAAGTCCTGTATCAACGCTTATATACAGAGCTAGGACATGCTTCTGTCAGGAGGCACGTCGTTGACAGCGCGTCACCTAGCAACGCTGGCCCTCAAATGTCAGTCAACTGTGTGACAGCTGTGACAGGAAACGCCCACCCAGAGGCTTGAAGCTTAGACGCTGCTACCAGAAATATGTCCAAAAAATGGTTTAATCCTCTTTATTATTATAGCTTATATTTCATTACACAAATAGCAAGGAGAATTGAAATTTCAGTTCGACTTTAAAGCAAGAAAACACACAAACACCCTTGATTGAATGACTTGCTTTCTAAACATGTAGCTATAAATAAAGAGGGTTTTCAGTCCAGTACTTCAGGGGCTTAATGTTTTGTATTCCCTGAGCAAGGTGTCTGTTGCATCATTTAGAACTGTTTGAAGGCTACATGAGAGCATCAATGTGCGGGTTTTTTTTTTTTTTTTTTCTTATTCATCAATTATGCTGTGCTGTCACTAATGCTGGGTGATGGGTTCGTTTCCATAGAGACATCACTCGGTCAGTGATATAAAAAAGCAAGTGAATAATAATGAACCCACTGAGTAATCAAGTCAGTATTCAAACACCAACGCATGAAGAGATCCAAACATTTGTCTTGATCATACAGATGATTCGACTGAGCGCCTTTAATTTGCGCTAAAAGTGTGGACACCATACTGTTTTGATGTCATTTTTTTGTGTCGGATGAAGGGAAAATGAAGACTTTGCGGGTGATTTTATCAGTCCTTACAGAAGCCCTAAACACCCAGCATCCATCATGCCAGTGTTGTTTTGTTTTTACAGCAGCATTACCAGAGACAGTTTCAAATACTTCCGCAGTAAGCAGCAGAAAATATGCTCATATTTGCAACTGTAAGCATGAATATGAATACAAAGCCGGAGTAGGACGTTTCTAGGCCACACACACTCAATATGTTAACCAGCAAAGCAAAATACACACAAACGTAGCGCTTATCTTTTTCTCTCTGAGGCCTCACACATCGTAATGGCTCTATCTGCGTCATGCACACACACATACACAATCCACTGAGGTATCCAGAGTAATTATCAGGCTGTTAATGATTGCCGTGCATCAGCAGTGCTCCAACCATTCATTACAAGAGCTTCTTCAGGCCCCTACTGGGCCCACGAGACTGCTTATCACGCACCACACCACTTGATGGGCTTAATGCAACCTATTAACCAACAAAAGTCTGGATGTGAAGTTTGCCAAACCCCTCCCATCTGTAATACACTTTGATTTATGTTTTTGTATCAGTCCAAAGTCAAGCACTGGATTGGGATGAGATGGATTGTTAAATTTTTATCTTCTTAAGAGAGGATGTAGCACTGAAAAAACTGTAATTACTCTTGTAAGAGCTACAGTGGGATGTGAGGAGCGTGGTCACAACTAATCCGCAACTGAAGTCATTTTACAGCAAGCCTAGTGTGAAGTTCTGCATGGCATGTATGGCAAGTGTAAACATGTGATATTACAATGTTGGCCACGCAACGCCATCTTGACAGCTAGTAGCCTTTGGAGTCACCTCTCCTATCCTTCAATCTATCCCATCCACTTATATATTCACCCTCTCTCCTGACACTGAGCCGTGTCACTACCCCGGACAGAGGTTTTTACCATGAGATAGAGAAGGTCGATAATATCTGCCGACATCACAGTGGGGAGATGTCACCCCGGCCATAATGAGGAGCTTTCCCCTGTGTATGGGCATGTGACGGTGTGAGTGTAGGCTTGCCATGACGGGGAGCGGCAATGTTGTAGAAATGCAAGATTTTTCCACAGCAACATACAATATTCATTTGATTCTATGAGTTTTACATTATTTAAAACTTAGCAGCACTACTGAATAGACGGACCAGATATGTTGGTGAAAGGTTAAAATTAGCTAAAATTGCCAAAAACACATGTAACCCTTTCAGCACTGGCTTGTTAGGTATTTAATTACTTTGTGTCACTGAATAAGGCATCAAACCCCTTTAAACTCAAAAGGTATTGTCAGCTTGTGAAAGAGACATATCCATGTATTAACACATTTCAATTGCACAAAATGGCATAAACCCTTTAATGAAAATTAAAAAAAGAAAGTGACCTTTAGTCTTTAGTCTGTTCAACCTGAGTCCACTCTTTGTTTTGAGTTATTTTTAGCAAGTTTGCATTTTAGTTTGTTGGCGCGGTTTAAAGTTGGAGCTTATGAGGAAACAAGGCCACAGTACCCTGTATGGACAATGGAAACACCTCTTACCGCGGGGGGTAAATCCCTCTCCTGTCACTCTGACTGGAGCGGCACAGCAGCGATGAGCAGCACGGTCCTCAGCCTCACGCAGTAGCAGGAAAAGTTTGTCCACGGCACCCGACGCACACCTGCGTTGTCTGCTGAAGCTCCTCAGGTCCCGCGGCCTCCTCCGACGTCAGTAACGGGGAAGAAAGCGAGCGGCAACTCTCCCATAATGGCGGCGGCTAAGCTAACTCGGTTAGCTCACTTCACAGTGAATAAATCACACTCCGGCAGCAAACAGCCCCAAACTCACTCACTTTAGAGCGTGGTATCTGGCAAACGGTTCACAGTCCAACAGAAGAGAATAACACGGTAAACAAAACAGTCTGTATCCCATCTCACACGGGTTTGAGTCTCTGCTTTACTTCATTATCTTCCCTGTTGCTCTGCAGCGCACTTGCTCCGCCTTCTTCCTTCACGCAGGTGAACCGGAAAAAAATTACTTCTCAAAACGTAACCAGAATTACTTTTTAGCTTTTCAAATACTGAACAAACCATGAAATATCTTTTAAAGGCACATATTTTTTAACTGTAACTTATTTATGCATTTTAACTCATTATTAAATTCTATTTACCTCCATGTAATATGAACTTAACCATGACAACTGAATTTTAATCAGGCATCTTACTAAAAACTTGAAATAATTACACCTTTTAAAGGAGAGAAAAAAATAAATATAACTGATATTTATCAGGGTATTACACACATATTTTGTGGTATTTTCTGGTGGTATCTATCCAAGATAGCTTTGGTTTGGATTAGTTTTTTGCCTCCAACAGGTTGATTTCAGGAAGTAACCAGGTATTTAAGGCCCCCAAGTCTTTCTCACATGCCAAACAATTCATGTCACAATCCTGTTTACTTATTTGCCTAAACATAGTAGTGAAGGACAAACTTTTACCTATTAAATGGCTGAACTAGCCATCCTGAAAGTTTTCTGCAATAAATTTAAAAAGAAATGGAGAAGTTTTACACCATTGTTGCAGATTGACGGTCTCTGCTGTCCTTGTTTGCTGCTTTCAACCAGCAACAACATGAGGACAAAGACTCAGATTGTGATCAGTGGAGGTTTTTTTTTTTTTAACTTTAAAACTGATAACCAACTGCTCACCAGTCTGCTTGGGTCTTTAAAGTGAGCCCACACACTGGCTTTTTGTTTGCATTTTGTTTGTGTCACGTTGGCTGCCATGCCATGCCATAACTGGGCCTTAATTATCTCGGCCGCCGTGCCTTTGCTTGTTGTTGTGATGTCTTAAACTTGTGTTGGTGCAGCTGTATTAAAGTGACTGCCAAGCCAAACTGCTGTGTATTTTATCTACCAGTTTATACATGTGTCTGCTTTACATCAAGATTTGGTCTTGGCATTTTTTCAGGTTGACCTAAAAACAATAGGTGTCACTTTTGTTTAAGTTTGTGTTGTTTCTTGGCCTGTTGTGTCATGACTAAAGTTCCTTGTGAACTATAAAAAATATGTTGGTGTGTGCTAAACTGAAGATGCTGCCGTGCTAAACTGCTGCATCTGCTCTGTGGTATCTATCTTTTCACAGTTCCTGTTTCTTTCTGTATCTATATGCCTCTATTTTCTTCAGTTTGTGTTGTTTCTCGGCCACCGTGCCAGGACTCAGTCATGCTTGTTTTTACCTCTTAAGGTGTGTTCAAACTGAGCATGAAGCAAAATTCTGCCTTCCTTTATTAACATAAATTTGAATATTGGAGTGTTTTTACAGTCTGTGTTAATTCACCACCAACAGCCATCAACTACACAGATGTAACATTAGCTAGCTAACAGGACAAAGTGACTGTGTGTATGTTGGTGTGTGTGTGTATGTGTGACAGCTCAGACTGACCTCAATTTTTTCAGCTGGTATTCACACATCTATGCCTCAATTTGCACTGCCGAGGGGCTACCCACTTTTCATATCTGCTTGTGTCTTTCCAATAACTTTGTACACAATTGTGCCACCTCTAAAATTAGCTTCACATTCAGTCTGAACACATCTTTATTCATGTGCAGGTACATCTTTATATAAGATGCTACCAAACTGATCCAACGTGTTTACATATACAGTATTAACAAATTCTGTGTGTTCTGTCTGTTCTGTGTGGCTGGCTAGCTGTCTGGATATATATGGTGCAATGGCTTTTTTTTTTCCTCAGGTAGACCTACAACCAGTAAGTGTCTTTTTTTTTTTTCTTGACATTTGTGATGCTATGTTGTTTCCGTGCCATGCCTGGGCCTTGTTTTAGCCGCCGTGCAATGACGGGGCCTATGTGTGTTGGTGCAGCTGAACCATTTGTGATTATGCAGGCCACTGTCTCACAGCTGCAATGAGTTCTTATTAACCAAGTTTGGCTGGATGCATATGAATGAACCTCTTCAGTCTGTAGTCTTTACAGTAAGCATAGGAAATGCTGCCTTTTTAATATGATATTTGTGTTGTGCTGGCTGCCTTTGCATCACTGGGACTAAAGGAATGTGTCTTTGTTCAAGACGTTTACTGGGAGGTTCTGTAATTGGAAAGGAAGCCAGTTATGATATGGAATGCTTTCTGTTGTAATTTTAGTCAGTTTGCAAGTTATCATTTGCATTTCCAACCTATGCTGCTTGTTTCAGTTCAAAGTGGTTGGAGACTGTGGCATTGTCCTACTTTATTCACTCCATGGAATGTAGTCTGTGATATTTTTGGCAATGAATATAGGACTGCTTATTTTTTACCTTTAAATTATTATGACAAAGCAGGATGGTAGGATAAAGTGCATATTGTGCATATTCACACGTGTTTTCTTTACTGTCGAGTGTGTTTTGTGCTGGTCATCATCCTATAATCATCAGAGCTTAGCATCACACAAGTTGTATTGGTGGTAAAAAATGTTTTTTATCATCAAGGGTTTTTTTTTGTTTTTTTTTTGAGTAAAACCTGGCTTTCCAAACAGCCAGCGCCTCGATCTAAGCAACTGACCTCTTCGCACATCACCCAGTATGTGGTCTGTCCTACATTTCTTGCCCTCATCATCTCAGACCCCTTTGTGGACTCTTTGTCATAAATACCAGAATAAGGGTGAGGAGAGGAGCGCTTAGCCGCCAGTCTTTGAGCGATTGATGTTTGAACAGTGACTGACCTTGCCTACCGTGGATGTCTCTGGCTTTGACAGGAAGTAAACGAGTGAGGAGGTAAATTTTTAAAAAGCAGCCCAACCATGATTTATGTTTTTCAGCTATATGTTGTCATTATGTCTTCAGGCCAGGTCATTTAGTTGTGTTTAACCCGTGTGCTGAATCTTTGGCTGAGCCTGGAGAGATGCTGTTTGTCACAGCTGTTTTCTGAGGTCCTACATCTGAGCCTTTGTTTGATCTGCTGACATGTCTCTTCACCGAAAGCCTATCAGTAAACAGCTTGCAGCTGTCCCTAGGTATTTAGCTATGGCATAGTGTTGCCTGTGGCTCTTGCTTGTCAAGAGGGGCTATAGTCAGTACTACATATGATTGAGAGAGAGTCAAAATTATGAATACATGTTTGAGTAATCAGTATTCAAGTATTTTATCATTAGTCATAACTTAGTTGTATAATTCTAGTTTCTAATAATCTAATGTTGTGTCAACTACTTTATGGTTTAACATGTGCACTTGTTGTCAATTATTGACATGTTACTGCAGAATTGTAAAAGAAATGATTTCTATAATTTTTGATGACCCTGTCTAACATTTTAATAAGTTATCACAATTCAGGCAGGAAAAGTTAAAGCGAGCTTTCGTCTGAACGGTCAGTTCAGTAGCCCCAATAAATAACTAAAACTGCTGTGAGAAACCTGTTTACTAGTTGTTGTTATTATTGGAACAACAATGAAAATGAAAAATAATGAATGTTTTCCAGCTGAGCCATAGCTGCAAGTCAATAGTCTGAATGTTAATTGACTTATTTACATCCACTGATAATGAGCATGTTGGAGGACTAGGCTTAAGTGGTGATTATTATCAGTGCTAATACGTTGCCTGTGGGAACTGCTCGGGTTGACGCTAAATACATAAAGCACTTTCCCCCAAAATTGCTTCAACATTCTTACCTGTCAGTACTGCTACTGTGACACCATCTCGCAATGACAAGCTTATTTTTTCAGTAGTAATTGAATGGGAATGTTTACCAAAAGAGAGTTTGTAGCCTTAGGCACACAACAGGAACAAAACATTTTCAGGCTGATGAAGCCTGCCTGGGTGGGAGATGTGTTGGCAATAACACCACACACGAGATGTCAGTCTGACAATTATAAGATCAATTCCTGGTAGGATCATGTCATGAACCCAGGAGGAAGTTTTGTAGCCTTAGCTTATTCAGCACTGCACGGCAACACACTCAGCACAACATAGCCCCCCATGTCCATGCAAGCTAATACATTTTTATTACTTGTGTCAGGCCATTTTAAGGTACCACACTATGCAAATGATGAATTCTTCCTGGGGTATATTTTCTTGCTGACAGTTTGGAGAAAAGCTGAGTGTCACAATATTGATTTTTTTTGCTTCTGGCCTTGGTTGGAACCATTTTTCCTCCACATATGTACTGTATCTTTAAGCATAGGACTTTAGAAATATTTCATATCAATATTGCAGCCAGTTCTACCTCCAGTCAGTGGAAAGTAAAACTTTATCAGGATGTAGCAGATAAATGCGAGAGAACTTTAATGAATGCGGACCACCAGATTGAGCGATTTCAATCAGGTCGCACCAAATCTCAGCATGTTGCTATGTGCTGTGAAGATGTATAGCTGGATGAAAATACCTTCTTAATGGTGGCGAGTCTGAAAGAAATGGCGAGAGCGGACTCCTATTACTTATATTCTCTCCACTCTCAGCCTCACCTAATGGGATATGCCTCAAACTGAACAATAGTTCCATTAAACGCCAAGTCAGAAACAAGAAGTTGAACGCTGAGCCTTTCAAACTGGCAAGCCAAGCTGAAAGATGGAATTTCAGCTGCTTGAGATTAAAAGCCGTCCACAGCAGATGGAAGTGGAAAAGAATGAGAGGAGAAAGTGAGAAAAAAAAAAGTAGACAGAGGGAAAGACGAGGAAGCACAGGAGCAAGACAGAGGTGGCAGGCAGTCAAAGTGGCAGTTACACTGTAAATAAGATCTCCCCACAGGGTGCTTAGCTCTGGACTGCCTTTGTCTGGCCTTTAATAGCTTACAGGGCTGAGAGAGACAGATTAGAGCAAAACTGCAGGGACACAGAAATATAGGCTTTGTCTACAGCTAGGATTTATCTCCCACCCTGCGTCTGAACTTTGTTTTCCTGGGGGCCTCCAGTGTGTTGACTTGTAAAACCTGAGTTGTGTCTCAGTTCCTGTTGCCTACTGAGTTTGAATCATTATCACCTCAAAAAGATTATCTCAACTGTTTGAATGCCTTCTCTCTCTCCATCTCCTGCATCGCACAAACAACTCCGTTTGATAGCGGTATCCGCACTGCTTGCCACAACCGACTTGTGCAGAATTGATGGACGTGGGTAGTTTGCGAACTTTTGCAACTTTATTGGGATGCATTTTTCCTTGTTGAAGCAGAGGAGCATACTATGAACCAGGCTCATTAATCAAAGTGCAGCCTAAAGGGAAAACATACTGGGCTACATTAATTTTCACAGCAGAGTGGCTGAGGGAAATGATTAATATATTACCATGAGGAAACAGGTTAAGAAGCCCTGATTACTGTCATATAACAGATCAATGAGAAGTTATGTATTACTTACCTATTTTGTCATCCTAAAATAAGCTAGAACAATTGAATATACAAAATATTCAATATATCCCCCACTCTCCTTCAGTAGATCTTAAATAAATTAATAAATAATGTTTTTTGCAGAATTTACACAACCGTCTAGCATAGGACTGAAAGGGGGGGGGGTAATTTACATAATACATCTCGCATTTAAAATCAGGTATCGTTAATAATGAGCACTTGTGTTTGAAGGAGCTCTTCATTAGTGTGAATGAGCATGTGATTGCCCAGGCTTTGATGTGACTTCACACGGCAAAACCGGATTGGGGTGGCTAATGACGTTCGGAAAACGACGGCCGAGTTCAGTGAGTGTCAGTGCGTCTTTTGACATTAAAAGTTAACAAGGGACCCTAAGTCCCTTTGATGTGACACACCCAAGTTTAAGGAAGCTTTTGATACGCGGTAGAACAAACTGGAATAAGAGGCATATGAAAATTGCACACTGTGCATTATCTGCGAGCAAGTAGATCCCACACAGACTCTAAATGGCCATACTTAATACTTCAAGGCTGACCGGGACCCTCATGGTGCATTAAGATTTTTAGTGCGTACTTTGGTGAGTGAGTCAAACCACAGGAGGCTTGAATAATCAAACCTAATGCCAGTGTACCTGTTTTGCCACGACTGAGATTTCCATAAATGTCAACTTCATCCATCACTCTCTGATCGGCTCCTGTTTTGTCTGTTTTGATCATTTCCCTCTTCTAATTGTCTGAAAACATGATAAGCACACGTTTCTGAAAGTGGTCCGAGCAGCAACAACACGGGCACCTGCGTGTTTTGATGGCGGTATGCTAATTAGCTGCTGCATGAGCGGATGCTGCTTCCGAAAGAGAGGAGAGCCTAATTAATTTTCAGATTCGAGCTTTGATGTGTCTAATTGCTCTAAGCTTCCCAACTTCATTAGTCAGCGAGCTCCCTCGGTGGACGGTGAAGCCGGGTCCCTGCGGTTACCGAGGAAAGATTTACCTGTGTATTTTTAGGCCCTGTTATTATTAGATGCACTGTTGCTGCTACTGCATCTCAGCTGAGTCTAAAACCAATAAGAACTTAGCTTTCATGAAATAAAACTGCCCTGCTTTGACTGTGGTGAAATAAGTTCATGGACACTGTCAGTTCAGTTTACCGGCAAACACACAGAGTTTGTTTGTAAAATTGTCTTGAAAGGTGCAGTGGGAGTTTGAAAGACAACAAAGGGGTCTGCAGGTGAATGTGTAAAGGCTGGGGTGACCTTACTTTAGCATCCCCCTCCATTTTCCCAGGAGAATTCAGATTTCATGGCCCTATCTGTTATGGTATTGCCTCTCAGTTTTCAACCATATTTTGCCTGATATGGTTCAAAATCAGCTAATTTAGACACACAAAAATTAGGACAGATTCTTCTGAATGGTAAACCTTACTTTTGCTTTTAAACATCATAGAGGAGAAGATACCTGACATTTTTCTGTTTGCATGGTATATCATTTCTGTTTTAGTCAAGCTACAATAATAATCAATACAAGAAAGGTGTGACCATAGCTGAAGAAAAAGTTACCCACACAGACAATATATAACTAATGTCTAGAAGTACTAACTTTGCCCCTCTGTCACTAAAATTTTGTGATGTAATGACAATGGCAGTGAGGACAATGCTGCACTGCTTACTTAAGAAATTTGAGAAGCATGATATTAAGACCTATAGTATATCTAAAATGACAAATAAAGGTCAACCATATAAAACCTCATTAAAGATAGGTTTGTTTGCTAGGCCAAATGAGAACACAGGAAAGGGGAATCCATGCTGGAATACTTTTTTTTTTTTTTAAAAAAAAGAAACAAAGAAACAAACAAAAAACAGTTGAAGAGTGCGAGCTTGCAAATTTTTAGGGGGGCTTGCCTGGGATAGGGGGATTTTGCCTCATTAGTGAGCTTCTTGTGGTGTGTGTGTCAGGCCCTTGAGTCCTGGGGTGAAGCTCGGGGACTTGCTGACTTGTAGAAACACCTTTCTCTCCACTTTTTAATTTTTCCCTTCTCGAAGCCTGTTTAGCCCTTTTTTTAAAACTCCAAGAGAGCCATTGACCTCATCAGTTTGTCTGTTTGACCACTTAGGTCATTTTCTGTAAAGGATATAGGCTTCTGGCATGCTGTCTTCACAGCTGTATTATCATTTTATAAATAAATGTGTTTCACAGGGATGTGGCACAAGGGACTATTGTTGTTTTTGTAGATATTCAGCAAATATTATTGCCTCTGCAGAACACATTCTGTTTATTTACATGGGATAATAAAGAGCTGTATTTTTCACAGAACTGTCCTAGAGGCACACACACACACACACACACACACACACACACACACACACACACACACACACACAAATAACCTACAAATTTTGACTAAAGGTCATCATTTTGAGCTTATACTTCTGTTTTACCATGAAAAACAACACTATGATCAATACTGACTGTACTCTAAAAGCAATTTTCACCCCTGGGCCATCTCACACTTTGTTAAAAATTAAGTTGACTCCAAAGGACCACTAACAATGTTTTTTTTAAGTTGTTAAGTACAGTAAGGGGTCCCTTAGCGAAAAAGATCACGTTTCATTTGGCTCATGCTGCAATGCATTAAAAGCCTTTGGTACTGATGATCCATAATTCAGTCTCATTTTGACACATTACATTCAGGGCCACATTTGGATTTCTGCTGACCAAACAGGAGAGGGAAAGTCTTCATCAGCAGCCTGTTGAGATTATATTTCTTAAACAATGTTAATGCATTCAGTCAACTCCTATCTGGGGACAGTGATCCATATAGGCCCCAAAGGGGAGTCATCATCGCTCATAAACCTGCAGAATAATGTACTGGATATTACTCATGCTTTTATTTTATGCAGTGACCAATAAAATCTCACAGGTGAGAATGGAGACTGAGATTTATCTAATTACAGTGGTTAACTACTAGTATCATACACTGTGTTTGGCTGTGTTTAGTCACGTCTACTACCAGGTTATTGTATTTACCTAATTATATCATTAAGTCCTACTGTATAATTGACTGTTCCAAAAACTCCTCCCTGAACAGCAGTTAAGGATGCTGACTTTTTTGCGTGGGACATGTAGTTTTAGCATTTAGCACAACATCATGTACATCCATGTATGTTTTTTTGCTTTTACAAGACTCTGGTTTTAAAACAAGTCAGCAGGAGACAGCGTTTTGAGCCAGCTCATGGAGCCAGTGTTTGCTACTTAGCTAGCCAGCTACAACTGATAAAATCTGCAAGCAGGCAAAATTGGCGGTTGCCAGCAATAAATGAGAGCTTTTTTTTTCTACCTCTGTCTGAAATCAAGGATCCAATGTTTGAGTGGTGAATCTGCCTCATATATTGTGTCACTTGATCAAGAATCAATGACATCATGCGCAGAATGACTGGAAATTCAAATTTAATAGACAGTCAAATGTATGCATATTCCCGCAGTCAGGCTTTCTCACTTCACTGCACAGTCTGTCTGCTTAGTTGCGTATTTACATTCCAAAACACTGGCACTCATTAATTAAAGAGGAGACCAAAGTTCCCTGCCAGGGTTATGTTGGGGCCGATCCGCCTCACTAAACCATTTTCATTTGCCCTTGGCTTTCTAGGTGAAGCAGAATGAGGGAGAATCTCCATATCGCGTTTGTTCTTGTCAACCTATGGGCAAACGTTCAACCAGCACTGTCATATATTTGCATTATAATTAGCTGTGCCCAAGCGTAAAACAGTTTATATTTTCCAGTGAATGTAAAATGCACCACAGAGTTGAGTGTAAAAGCATGTGTGCGTGTCCATATGGGTGGTTTGTTGTGATGTTTGAAATTTTATTTGTGTGGATCCATTGTGGTGTGTGTGTGTGTGTGTTTTGTCTTTTTAGCTTTGTTCATGATGCTAGTGGTCCATTGTGTGTGTGTGTGTGTGTCCGTTTGCCCTGAGGAAAGATGTTACAGACAGTGGCAGTGACATGCTCACTTAACTACATGGGAGTTGCACAAATTGAGCATGACAAGCTGCAGATAGAAGATGGTCGGCACAAAGCAGCCATGCAAGAGCAGACAATGCAAAATAAATAAATAAATAAATAAAAGGTTCTTCCAAAAAAACTATTCCAAACACTAGAAAAAATATGTCATGTCACCATTTGGACACTTGAAAGGCATTTCTAATATATTTTTCCACCTGCGTTTACAAAAGTGAACGGAAGATTAGAAACATCTCTGAATACAATGCAACCCAGTGTAACACCACCACTTATCAGGGTCTCAAATTACCATGCAGTTGATTCAACACCTCTCTGACAGTGTCAAGAAAACTGAACATTATGAGTCTCATAAAGATGGGATTTATTGCGGTGCTGCTGTATTGGATTGCATTACACTTACTAACACGATTTAAATACATTTATATACCTTCATCATTTGTGGAAAACATATTATAATTCCAGGTCAGTCACCAGAAATTAGGCCTAATCATTCATATTGACAGCAACTTTGAGTTCCTGCCTCTTTGCCAGTGTTACTATGGCTACATTGTAGGCGGCACAGTTTTGAAAAACCTGGTGATTAGCATTCTGTGGCTTTTACTACTTGGAAATGTCTACTATGACATTCTAACAACTATCGCACAAAATCCAGCTCAATATAGCACCGTTAGAAAATCAGACACACTTTTGTTTTGTCACAACCAAACAAAGGGTATTCACAACAAATAATAACTTTACACCCTGAGCAAAGAAATTCATGAATTAGTAATTGTATGAGCACAGTTCTTTTGTGTCTGATGTGATGTTTAACTCATTAAGCATTCCAAACAGTGAGCTGGGGTCTCGTGAATATGTGCACCTCGCAGTGTTATCTAATAACTGGCAGACAAATGGAACACCGGCTTGTATTTTACAAACATTAGGCAAAGGTTGTAATTAACATCCCCTGTTCCCTGCAATTGGTTCTTACAATTGGTGCAACACAAAGCTTTTCTCTACACTTTTTTATATAACAAAGACATTTTCAAAAAGCACATAAGGAGTAAGGATTCATTGACTGGAGAAATTTGACGGCATGTTTCAGTGCAGCAGTGTTGACCCACAGCATTATAATGGCCTTTGACCTCACCTCAGCAGTGTTGTCATCTTTAAGAGACTGTGTCAATAGTTTTGTAGCCAAGGTACTGTGTAATGTGGGAGTAGCTGTGGTTTGTTTTGTTTCACTCCTACGTCCATGTTCTTACTTTAATCTAGCAGTCTGAAAACTCACTGGGCCTCATGCAAGAACATTTTTGAATTTTTATCCTGGAAAAACTCTCTTTTCTCTGTGAGGTTTGCTCGTACGAGTGTCCCAGGAACTGCCAGGAACTTGTCGTAAATGGCTTGTTTCAGCCTGATGAATGTCATCTGTTCACACGTACTGTAGGTGCACGTTCATGAGATGTGCTCATTAGCATAATCCACGCCCCTAAAACTGCCCTATAAGGCTCCATGTTCTGCTCCATTTGTGGGCAAGTTTCATTCACAAAAAAGAGTAAAAACACAGTGCAGCTTCAAGTCCTGCTTTCAGAAATCAGAAGACATTTAGGAGTGTCAGTAGCAGGAGACCCAAAACAATTAGAAAATGTGAATCCAGCTGACGTGTCATCAGAACAGCTCTTCACTGTGACAGAAATAAAGAGGGAATGCTTTGACATGAAGTTGATGAATGCCACAAATGTTCTTAAATCACTCCTATGTGCATCTGAAGAACAAATCTGTTTGTACGAGTGGTTCTTGCATGAGGCTCATTGTTTCTTATCTGCTTTTCTTTGCTGTCATATCAGAGTTGTAATGATTGCATTGCTGTGTTACAGCTACTTAATGCAAATGGGACAATGTAAATGGATGTTGGCAAATTGGATGAATAGCTGAATAAGCCAAGCACTTAACAACGTTTTGTGCAAAACATGTCAAAAAAAAAACTTGAAACCTCCAGCACACACACTGAGAATGGACTTTTCAGTGAGGTAGAAAAACATCTTGTGTCTAGTTAAACCTTAAATGGACGCAGGGGGATGTGACGTCATCCGTTGGTTTGTTTGGAGCCAGTTTGAAGCCCAGAGTTGCTGTTTATGGTCAGCACCATCTTTTCTGTTTTGGCCGGCACCTTCCAAATAAGGTATTTGCTTTGGTCCGAGGCCAAGACCAAAGCGAATGCTAGCTTACTGGGAACACATACCGATGCACTCTCGGGCTAATGTTAGATTCTTCCAATCTTATTAATGGAGCAATAATCTCCAAAATGACCACCAACACACTTATTAGAGGGCCTGAATTTAGATTAAGACCATTAAAAAATGTTGAAAAAAAAATATTGACTTAGCATTTCTAGAGAGAAGAAAAAACATTGGTGTTTCCTCTAGGTTGACTGCTTTGGGGTGGCAGTGGCGGCCTCGGGGGGTGGGGGGCAATGTGCTGAGAAAAACTCTGGAGAGACTCAGCAGCCACACATTTTTCCGTTCTCTGTTTCTCTGTTTAGCGTTGTCAAGTTAGGCTAACCAATTGTTGCTAACTTTGGAGCTAACCCCCTTCACTTTTCCAGCAGTTGGGGAAGCAACAGACATGACTTTTCTTTGTCTTGAGCAGCTGAAGCATTGGACAAGGACACACTGTAGCCTATACTGTACATTTACTGCCAGATTGACAACTTACTGCTAACCTTTTCCTCTGCTCTGCTCGCATTCACCGTCACTTTTCTACCGTTCGCACTCAACCACATACTCGCTATGCACGGACATTACCCACTGCCCTATTCCTTAAATAGAGTGACGAGTTTCGGTAACGACACAGAGGTTGACTCTCGTTTCGGTACAGCGCTGCACAGAGGCTCCCAAATGTAAATGATTTCCGAATGAATAGATATTTGGCATTATTTTTAGGCATTAGCCGAAAAAAGATATTGGCCTTTGGTTCTCGTTGGCCTGGTGGGGAAACACTGCACACTGACAATTAAATAAACAAGGATTAATTTAATCTATTTTCTGAGAAGTGCTGCCAGAACATTTGGAAAGATTTTTGGGCTTTTGGCAATGCTGAGAAGTTTTTTTTTTTCTATTCTTGTTCTGATTTGGGAACATTTCTTACAGTTCCTCTTTTGTCAGAGTAATTCAGGCACCTTCAGCACTTCTAGTGTTTTTCCAAGTTCACCTGCAAGTTGAAAATAAGCTAGTAAATAAAAGAACAGTTCAAGCATCTAAAATCTGTGGCCTCATGAGCAACACGTTCAGAGAGTATCCACTAATGTCCTTTAGTGATGAATGAACATGCATTACACTCTTCAAGTGAGGTGCAAATTGAAAAGCTTTCATTGCAGTGTGACCCCAGACTATGTAGTTCACTGGACAATCCTTTAATTGCTTGTGTTACTCCAACTGTCATATGAATCAGGTGTCCAAGCACTTTGCAGTAGTTTGTGTCCAACACTTCTTACTATTTAATAATTGAACTTGAGGTAAACTTTGGGCAAAAATAGTACGTTCACACTGTGTTGAACCTTGAGGTATATAAGCCGTTTGTTTACATTTACATTGTTGTTTTCCCATCCAATTATTATTTTCACTTGATAAAGAAATACAAGTTATCGAGCAGCCTTTGCTTCAGCAGTATGACTCAAAGCAGATGTTTTTTTTTAGGAAGTGTGATATGAGATGGAAAGAAAGGGAACCGAAAGATAAATCTTCAAAAAAAAAAAGAATATCTTGTGAGCTGAAATGGAGACTGCTGCACAGAAAATAGATATCTATGGCACATCAGCGTCAAACATTACTTCGCCGGGGTGTGAACCTGCAGCTCATCCAGGTGATTTTCAATTCCCATTGACACTCAAAAGATAATGAGCTTATGAATGTTTTTAAGATGTATTTTTGCTCATGTCTGTGGCAGGGATTATAGTTAGGAGTTAATAATGCTTGTCTCTTGCTTTCACAAACAGAGCTTGGTGGGAAAACTCTCTTGACAGTCTAAAAAGCTTGCAGATGCCACATTAATTCTAGGCAATATCCTAAAATGGCAACACTTTATATTAAGGTACACATATCCACCATTAACTAGTTGCTTGTTAGCATGCATATTAGTAGCATATTTGCTCTTTATTAGTCAATATAAAACACTTATTGTCTGCATGGAAGTAAGGAAGTTGTTGTACATGAATTATGATCTTAATATGCTTTGCTTTATAAGGTGGTAGTACCACAAGAATAGTCATAGCATTAATAATAATAAATATGGTCTATTTTTATGTAACAAAACAAAAAAACTACAAGTGTTAATTGAGTACAAATAACTATAAATTAAGTCTAACTCTGAATATGTTCTCCATTTTAAAGTCAGGTTTTACTCATAACTAATTCACTAGTAGTTTGACACTTATTAACCCACACAGGTTCCCTATTGTAAAGTTGCCTCCTCTTCACACTTCCATTATAGCGCACAACTACTGCAATTAACAGACCCTATTCTTAAGTGATGGGTTACACCTTCAGGTTCACACAGGTTCTATTCCCATTCAGTGGTAGAACAAAGTCATCACAAGTAGTAATATCGCCTTCATTAATGGACCACTTCAGAGATTTCCAAACATATCTATTAAAAGATTTTTTCAAGTTTCTTCAAGGCTAAGAACAAATGTACTGACTAAACTTGCTGTATAATTCTCAGCTGACAGAGCTTTTTGGTGTGTAAAGGACCATATCTCTATGTATTTATCATACTGTATGACCTGCTTATATAAATACCGACACTTGTCAATATTCTATTTCTCAGAGACAGGCTCCATTTAGCACCCTAAATCACACATCCGATGACAGGCCAGGCAACAGCTCCACAGACTACAACACCAGTTTTCTGCCGAGCCTGCATCATCAGGTGTAGGATTTGGGATGGTAAACAGTTACTGACAAGACTAAAAGTGTATATAATCATGCAATTCAATAAATACAATTGAAAATGGCAATCATACTTACAGTAGCAATACAACGTCACAAAAATATAACTGCACAAAGATAAAACCTACACAAATCAATATGAATTTGCTCTTTAGTAGCTAAACTACATTTGTCAAGGCTTAGAAAAACTGCAGTTAGTATAAAACTCTGCAAAGATCTAACTTTCACAGCCTAAACTTGCTCTATAATTTGCAGGTGACAGAGCTTTTTTCTGTGTACTAAAGGATCACAAAGATTAAGCATAAAACCTACACAGGTCAATATGAGCTTTCTCTTTTGTAGCTAAGCTCGCATTTTCAATATTTCATGCTTCCAGTACAACATAAGAGAATTTTAAAGAACAATTTATGATCATGATCTTACAACAAAGTAGCTGACTGGTATTTTAATACTTCATCAACAAGGGAAGCTTCAGGCTCTCTAAGGTTTAAATAATAATAAATTTAACTGAAAATAGATAAACCCTTCACAGGTTCACTACCAGTCCAAAGTTTTGAGGTGCCACAATTTTCTTGTTTTACTAATTTCCACATTAGTAAAACTAAATACATCAAAACTGTGAAATAATAAAAATGGAATTATGCAGTGACCAAAAACTGCCACACAAATAAAAATTCTTTAAAATAGCTGCCCTTTGCCTTGATGGAAAGGGAAATGCTTTGGAAAGAAATTCATACATACACAGGATCAACTTCACTGTTTATATTTGTTTAAGAAACACATTTCAAGCATTTAAGCAGAAGACTGTGGATCAAAATGGCTTTAAGAAAATGAAAAACAGTACATGCAGTGTGTCGAAACGTTTGACTGGTAGTGTAAATGTCAACCTGCTATCTGCAATATTTGCAGCTACATTTCACACAGGCTTCATACTGGATATTTTTTCCTGATGTCATGCAAAAGCAGTCCAAGTGGTCCATTTCTGTGATGGTTTTCATGCCAGTAAGTCCACTCAATTTAATCTAAGTGATCTTTCAACATATTTTGTGTGTGGTTCCCTCTTAATCTCCAGATAGTTGACTCGCAAACACCCCAAAGTCTCTCCAGCTTCTGTGTGTGCACCAGTAACGGGGTCAACAAAAAATTGGTTGACAGTCAGGTGATTGTAACCTTCATCCTGACAGTGGTAAGACCTCCATCCATCTGAAATGATTGAGCTTCCCTGCTGAATGTGCTTCTTTATAAGGGGCATGAGATGCCTGGCTGAACGGCGATGCACAATCTTAAGAATGGGTCTCCTCCTGTCATCCTTGATGCCTAGCATTCCAAACACCGAGGAACTCCTGTTGCTTGCCCGTCCTCTGTTGTACTGAAATTCACAAGAGGCAATGTGTTAAAAGGAGGACAGTGACACCCACAATAAAATGTTTCTGCAATCATGGTGGGAAACAGGAGAGAATAAATCACAAGTCAAAAATTCAGGAGTTCTCGCTAGCTTTAGGAGGAGCAGTGCAGGTTTACAAATATTGAACTGTCCTGGGGGATAACGTGACTTCTTAAAACTGACATTCCCCTTTATGGCTTAAATGAACTACAATGTATCTTACTCCAAAATGGAGCAGTTACTTCTCACAGATAATGACACTGAAACATCTTTCCAAAAGGCTTAAAGAACCACTTTGTGATTTTACACACTGGAATCCTTTTCTTTGCCTCATGGATAAGTGAAGTGTGGAGCATGAGAGAAAAACAAAATATTTTAATGCATCCTGTGGCCACAGACAGTGTGGACAATAATGCAGAGAATAACCTGAGCCATATTTCAAAAGTGGGAAAGAGGGAGGTTTACATCCATGTGGGATGCAGACAGTCTAGGCTAAAACACGGACAACTGCATTGAATAAGCACAGTCGACACCATCTTAAAATAAAGAATGTTTTTAAATATTCTCTGTAGAACCTTAACATTGTGGATGAATAAATGTTTGAATGAATGAATGAATGGGTAAAAAAGAACAGCAGTGAACTGCTCCTGCATCCTAAACATTTTATATTGCTAAAAATGCTTTACAATTACATATACTCAGTTTATGTATCATTATCAATTATAGTCTATATGTTGTATAGGAGAAATTGTGAACCTGAATTGAAACTTTGTATTAAATGTATGCATATTGACTCTACATTCAGTAGCTGTGTTTAGCACAGACTTATGCAACATCATATACACTTTTTTTAGACACAAAATTATGTACTGGACATCAAAGTAACTATCTTTAAGTGTTTAAGTAATTTACATACCTTTCTTTTATGGCCAAATTTGCTTTCATCTATCAGAACAACTTCTCTTCTTCTTCCAACAGTCTGCTGGCCTCCTCTTCTCATTCTTTTCACTGCAGATTTGCAAACCCTTCGCAGCTTGTCTGCAAGTTTACTCAGAGTTGCAGAGCTCCGAGTAATCCCGTCCTGCGGCATGATCATTTGTCGCGATCGAAGGCCTTCGGGTAAATCTGTATATAATTTAGCATTGGGGGTTGAAGCCAATTTCTTAAGTTGTCATTGGTCTCCCGCCACATGATAATCAACATTTTCCATTTGCAGATGCGGCAATAACGCATTCATGATCTTACACACATAGGCCAATGAAATCCCCAACCAACGTGCACACACACAGAGTTCTTTAGAGACATTTCCAGGAACCACCTAAGACCTAAAAATCCACAAGACATTCGTACTTTATTGGCCTCATCACAGCCCAGTAGTTATACAATACACAGACTTGACAGATTCTACCAATATTCAGACCTCTTCCCATATATAAACTCATGTCTCGTAAACATTGGCTCTGATAGGACCTGTCCCAGCCAACAGTACAGCGAGAGCATTCAAAGAAAACATTATGGGAGACAGATTTTTAGGCACTGAGACAGCTAAGAGAAGGATTAAACAAGGTGCAATTCACTTGTAGTCCCATGAGTCCTTTATGTAATTCCCTCCCCCCCATGCACTCTCCAAGCGCAACACAACAGCTGCATTTCTAGGCCTACTTGACAAAAAGAATATCATCTACAACAGTTAGAACTTGAATTGGGATAGGCATTTGAGTAAATTAAAATGAGCAGCTGTGTGCGATTTGTATTGTGATTTTCTAGATGTGACTTAGCTTATAAAAGCTTTTCTATTATTGTGCCAACATATTTTGTGTTAACACCACACATAGCTGCTGAAATAAGGATATTGTTGTAAAATGCACCATTTTGCGCTTCATTTTAGCACATAACTCCGCCTTCGTCAAGCCCGAGCTAATGCTAAAATAAATTGAATGCAGGTTCTAATTTAATGTTAAAAAAAATAGAAACAACCTTTAAATGCTGATTTGGGTAGTCAAACTCATCAGCTCATTGGAGTACAGTGTTCAAACAATGCAGATTTTATTTCATAGCACTGACAATTTAGCTGTACAGCAGCCCAAATGTTGCATTTGTCAGAAACAGGAATTATAACTGGATGTCTGCATACTGCACTTCCTCATGCTTACCAACACAACATAATGAAAGCACCACCCCATGGATTCGACTGTAGCTGCAAGTTTAGGGTGAGGGCTATATGATATGCACAAAATTAATAAATGAGGCACAGGCCTGGTGGTTCTACTCACCATGCTGCCTCCCTTTTGTCGTACGGCAGTTTCAGCTTCATAACATGAGAGCAAGAAGGGCATTTTATTGATTTTCGAAGTAGGCCATTTTCATTAACCACCTGTTGAACTCATGGTTTTCCTTGGGGCACTGTCTAAAATGTATTCGGCTCAAAAACTCGTAATGTGACACCATATTTATTAAAATCTCTGAAATAATGTTAGATTCAAAGCTACCTTGCTCATAATATTACACCGTGCCCCCTACCAGCGTCAGTGAGGAAATGAAAAAGACGGAAAGCGACTGACCCTTTGCAGAATAATGATTGACATGGCAATCCACCAAACTGTGCTTAGCATCCGTCTACTTCCTCCGACATGTTGCTCTGACAGTTCCAACAGAGCCTTTGAGATGCAATGAGAGTTTGGCACAGAAGTACAAAAGTATGGCTTTTGTTGCAGCGGTTTGACTCCTATAATGGTAAAAATTTGTAGCGTCTACATTCATCTTCAAGGGTTAGGGTTAGTTTGTCAGACATAGCAACAGTAACTAAGGGGGGCAGGAGTTAACAGAAATGTTGCAAACGTCCAATTCATCCAATCATTGACTGTTGCTATGCTATCATGTTACATTCCCATCCAATCATCAAAAAGGAGCCTTTGCCTTCTGCCTTTGGTGCTTGAAGAGTGAAGAAGAGGAGTTGGAAACTTTGTGCATAAAAAATGGTAAGTTAGGCGTTAGCCAGCCTTAACTCAAACTCCTCTGGTAATGTTAACACAGAGGATTTAGTAACCCACTACTTGGTGGTAGCTAGTTAGTGGTACACAGTTCTCATTAGTCCATACGTTACTCAGCAGCCTACCAGGGAAGTATGGTCGCCACAATAAATAAACACATAGGTTTCATTCCAAATATAATTAGGGGGGCTCATACCACTGCTTGCTGGCTATCTTGCTAGCTGATCGAACACAGTTTTACACTAATTGCACTACATTTGTTCAAAGCCTTGACAAATGTAGTTTAGCTAAAGTATGACTGCCAATTTTTAATTGTATTTATTGTATGGCATGATTATATACACTTTTAGTCTTGTCAGTAACTTAACTGTTTACCATCCCAAATCCTACACCTGATGATGCAGCCTAGGCAGAAAACTGGTGTTGTAGTCTGTGGTGCTGCTGCCTGGCCTGTCGTCAGATGTGTGATTTAGGGTGCTAAATGGAGCCTGTCTCTGAGAAATAGAATATTGACAATTGTCAGTATTTATATAAGCAGGTCATACAGTATGATAACAAATACATGGAGATATTGTTGAAAATCTGTGTGATCCTTTACACACCAAAAAGCTCTGTCAGCTGAAAATTATACAGCAAGTTTAGGCAGTACATTTGTTCTTAGCCTTGAAGAAACTTTGAATAGATATGTTTAAAAATCTCTGAATTGGTCCAATTAATAAAGGAGATATTTCTACTTGTGCTGGCTTTGTTTCTACCACTCAATGGAAAAAGAACCTGTGAATAGGGACTGTTAATTGCAGTAGTTATGTGCTATAATGGATTTATTAATTGTGAACAGGAGGCAAGTTTAGAATAGGGAACCTGTTTGGGTTAATAAGTGTCAAACTACAAGTGAAGTAGTTATGAGCAAGACTTCACTTTAAAATGGAGAACATATTCTGAGTTAGAAAGATTTAATTAAGAGTTTTTTCGACACTATTAAAGCCTCTGGAAATTTGGTTTGAAATAGTAAAAATGCATATGTGAGATCAAAGTTGAATGTCTTATTAAGCATCTACAAAAATCTGAGTGAAAATAAATGTTCATAACTATAAGAAAACCTAATTAAAAAACAGCTCATTTTGCTGTTTAGACCATTTCTCAAGACTGTGTAGGCGTGCAGGTCACGTTTTGATTGACACCCGCACCGGCTATAGGGGGCTGGCTAACTACACTAGCTAATGACTGGGTTTCCATGGTGCGGAGCCGCACTTCTAATTCACATAGCCTCACCTCCAACACAATAAATATACTACATTTATTACATGTACCATTATCACAAGGAGGCAGGGGAATAGTTAAACATAAGACACACTGAGCAAGAGAGAGCAGGAGAGTGAAAGGGAGAGAGAGAGGCCATTGCTAATTGCTAAGCTAAAGTAACTAGCGGATCTGAGAAGCACGTAAACATAACTTGGGAGAAAGTTGCTAAAAGGGGTTGTTCTCGTAGCACCACTGTGTCAGGTTGTTGACCTCTCTCCTGTAGGCTGTCTCATCGTTGTTGGTAATCAGATCTTTCACTGTTGTGTCATCAGCGAACTTAGTTACCAAGTTGGAGCTGCACTTGGCCACGCAGTCGTGGGTGTACAGGGAGTAGAGGAGGGGGTTTATGGCACAGCCTTGTGTGCCTTATCCAATCCTGGATAGGCTCCATAGAAACATTGCCACAGGCCTCCACCATTGCCTCCAGGAGGTTTTGCTGTGTGTAGGGGTTGTGGTCATACACTCTCCACCGCCATGCTGAGAAAATTCCTCAATCAAAATTCAGAAATGGGGAATATTCTGGCAATGTCAACGTGGGGTGGTCACTGAACCAGGCGCAAACCAGAACAACCTGATGGAAATCCAATCCCAAATGACAACATATTGGGCTTGCTCTGGTTGCCCTGGCTCCCCTTCCTGTTGAAGAATGTTATTGTGCAGCTAATCTAGAAATTGAAAGAGTTGTGCCATGTTGTATGGACCCACTATGACATGGTGGTAGAGGACACCACGATTGCTGACGGTTGCGGTTGACATTGCCTCCCCTCTGGCCAGGAACTTGTATTATGGCACAGTGACTAATGATGTTGGGCCCCCTTTTGCACCTTTTTGTTACGTTGTTAGATGGGCCATACTCTACATAATATAAAAATTTTGTACAGTATAGCAACTACCTGCACATATTGGAATTGTTGCTCCTTAACTCTCCTTAACTTAAAGATGCATGTTTCCTCTGAATGATCCGGTCAATGGTGGAAATGCTGATGCTGTCAATTCCTTGGAAGACTATTAGACTAGTCTTCAACTATTTGGGTTTGAATTTCCCTCAAATGGATGGCATTATTGGCAATCACCATATTCGTCAGGGCAGTCTCCTGCTCAGCTGTGAGAAATCTCCGCCTGCCTCCAACAGATGGCTGCCTCTCAGTTCTGCAAAGATGAAATTTGACCATTACTGACCTATGGGCATCCATTACTGTGGTACAGTAAAAACTACACTGAGAACAAAGTGGAGATTCAGTCTATATGCACTACAACATTAAATGTATCACAGCAACAACAAGGCAAATGACCTGTTTTTCCTTTTGAAAGTACGGACAATGGATGCAACCGTGTAATGGTTTAGGTTGGGCTTCACTAGCTGTCCAGGTTCTCTCATAGTCCTCCCATGTATGAGCACATGATGAAATGGGGTGGCACAGATTACATCTGAGATTACTTGTCTTTGTTGTTGTTGTCCTTGTCCTCTCCCTCTCCCTCTCTGTTGTCTAGCAGCTTTGGCATTGTTAGGATCCATTGTTCCAAAGCACATGCCTCTAGGCCCTATTTACTGACCCTGAAATTCTGATTGGTGTGTTAACAATTTTGAAGCTTAGTGTTTGCACCTGGAGAAAGGTGTGGCCTTTGTAGTTTAGGTTGTGATGACTTGAGTTAATTATATTGAGAGCATGTTTTTTTCTGAATGAACATATAGTGCAATGAATGATTTATTCGGTCACATTTGTGTAAGGTTTTGCAGAAAGAGTTTTGAATATTGAAATGTGTGGAAACAGGTGAATAGTGTTTACGGTTATGGGAAGTTTGTGTGACGTAAGAGTATGGATTTGTGTGCTACAGGAACCAGTTTTTGTGTTTAAGCAATGATTCACTTTACAAACATTTTTATGAGTAACAGATGTTCCAATAATTTTTGTTCGCTGAAGTTGAATTAGTTCTCCTTGCAGGTAGAAAGAGCAGGTGGAAATAGGGTAGTTTAGCCAAGGTATGGTTATTTTTAACCTTTTTATTTGGTCATTCACAGGAATTGCAGAACATTCTGGTGTGTAATTGCTGTACAAAAACACCTGTAAAGTGGGCTTTTGAGAAAGTATTAAGGACCATTCATTGATTTTTCTGCACCTTTGTGTGAGAAAGGAGCATGAAAAGTAAATGCAGAGGACCGGACCTTGGTGTCCTCGATGGTGGTTACAATCCTGGTCAGTCCTGTTGGTCATGGTAACTGTCCAAGTCATTGTTTATTTTTTGCAGAACATAATGAATTTTATTATACTCAGTTAAAGTGAATAAAAATGAAAATTATATGAAAGTGGTGATATTAAGTTTTATTCAACAGTAAACCTGTAGTTGTTTGTAAAGCAACAAGTCTCAATAAGTGTCTCTGAATAAAAAAATCTATATTGTGGCAGCAGGTTCACCTACAGTATCTGTAGCTGAAGCATTGAGAATGCTTCCATGTAAAAATGATTCAACTTCAGCAGAGGGCATCATATGGCCACTGGCTCCATCTCTGGCGTCTCACCCACTACTCTGCCGATTAGCGGCGTATGACGATTACTAGCATGTCATGGCCAGCAGGGCCGTGCAGAGTGAATTGTGCCAGGGGATCCATTCGCTCTGGCACAGTGACCGGGGCAGAGTTTGCCATGGGCTCACTTTCTGATGATGGAAGGAACCTGCACAGAAGGGGTAGTGTTGTGAGTGAAAAGGTTTCTCTCAAGCCGGGGATATGAAATTGAGGGTGGTAGTGTCATTTTCGGCTGGGATTGCTGTAGGTGGGAAGAAATGGGAGATTTTCAGGGATAATGCAAGAACTTATTTCTCATTCTGGTGTCTTTGGTAATGCTCTGAAAAAACCTGTTATGTATTTATCATGAAGTGTGTATAGTGCCCCAACAAGGGCAAACACCCTGCGACTTAAGAAAACACATGCAAATAGACAAAAACAAGCAATGAACATGTCAATAACTCATAAGTGAAAAGTGAAAACACAAATGACGCCTCTTTCCTACCATAGTAAGGTTGATAACGAGCTACAACCTTATTTTCACCAAAACAAGCCGTCCTCCGAGCTGGACAAATAACATTGGTCTCCATGTACAGCCGGCTGTGAGACAAGTGCGCAGGGACCATCTAAAAAGTACAACACCAAAAACAGATACTTCAAACTATATTCAATGACCCCTGACCCTTTTTTTCCAAACTAAGTGTTGTAGTAACCAACAGGAGACCATTGATGTGTGAAGTGATTCTGGGGACACTACACTGTATAAGAGTGAAGTTATTGAATGTTGTTGTGGAACATTTTTTAGGTTGCAGCGCGTTTGCCCTTTTCGGCCACCGTACATTTGTTTCTCAACGAGTACATGAACAGCAACACTGGCCATTATTCAAATTCAGTATGTCACCACAGAAACTGGCATTAATTCAGTTTTCCTTAAGCCATTGACAGCATGCACAACATGTGTGCAAGCAGACATACACACATCCAGAGCACAACATGCTTAGAAAAGTCTAACAAACTTGCCTCAAGGACAACAACTTGTGGATTTGTAATAAGTTTGTAATATCATTCACCCCCAGACAATCATTTCCACGGCCTAAGCCATTCCATATCCATTCTCATGTAATGTGAATGAATTTATTGACTTTACCCTTGGATGGTGCTGAATATTCTGGGCATGTCAAAAAAACAAAAAAAACAAAGTGGCATGTACATGCACATTAATACAAATCAGAATCTTCTCCTCAGAAACAATTCCATGAAATGCAAATGATGCAGGTGACCTTGCCCAGTGGGGAAATGAGGGAAAAGAGCTTCACACATCGTTGTCAACAGAAGTGATAGAAGCAGAAAATATTCCCTCGAGGCAACTGGAACATCTCTATTCCTCCTCCTTACCCTGCAGGGCTGGCAGAAAAAAAAAAAAGTTACAGAGCATGAAAGATTGTGAGCTTTTGGATATTGACATATTTTAATGCAACTGTGTTTCTCCCAGTCAAGCAGGTATTATCTGCATAGTGAAGCAATGTGCTTTTTTAAAAGTCTGTGTAGTCGATATGAGTGTGTTGTCCACCGTCTGTGAATAATGGATGAGGGTGTGAAAGGAAAGGCGAGGTGGGGAGTGGGTGTATTCATGCATGGTGTGCTCCATGAGACTGGGAACCACAAGGATAACCGCTGCTGTATATTTTACATGCATATCCACGCGCAACTGACACACTCACAGACATGTTTGTGATGTCATTTCTGTGCCCCCAAGAACACTTTCTACAGTGACTGAACTTGTACCACTCTTTTCTAATGTGAGAAAATCACAGAACTCAACTGCGATGTTAAAGCAGCAGCAGCTTCAACCCAGACAGTGAAATGTGGTAGTGACTTATAGATCACACCACAAATGTGCTGCTCTGGAGTTTCAAAGCGGGCCCCCCGTTTCAGGTACACACCAGAGTTCAATTGTCATCTTTGAGCATTTTCAAATCTATTGCTCTGGTCCGAAACAGTGCATGAGTTGGTAAACTTACATTTTCAGTTTGGTTTCTTTTTCTTTTCACATAAGAAAATATTCAAGGGAACCAAAATGCATCTAACACATCTAACCATCCCACCCCAGACACATCTAACCAGAATGTAAATGCAGGAAGAAGGTCCTATCTGCCCGAATATCAAGAAGGGAATGTACTTCATTGCTAGTTCAGACTGGACCTTGGTTAATTCTCTGATGACCTGCTACAAGAACTGTTTTGCTTAACCTTGCAGAGCACGCCTTGTAGTTGGATCACATCAAAGTCGGATCACGTTCCCACTGCAAATGAACCGCTCCAGACTGTTTGTGACAGGACTGAGCCCACTTCTTGGTGTGTGTCTTGGTGAGGTTGTTGTTGGTCCACACCCGAGTACGATTGCTGTGTTCAGATAAAGAAGAAGAAAAGAATCGTATCAAGGGGGAAAATGAATTTATCCGGATTAAACAGATTTGAAAACGCCCTTTCACACCAGCCCAAATGAACCCTACTAAACAGGAAAACACGTTATTTATTTTAACCGAACGAAGCGGGTTAGGTGTGATAGCACTCCTGCTTTATTTTGTGAATGTACAGTATTCTGTAGCCTTTCTGCTGCACCAGTGGCAGTTAATACAGCTTTCAATAACACTGTGTGTTGGCCAGATAACTGGGACTTTTAAATGTATCAATCATTTCATACAAAGCAATTTTTGCAATCCTCAGAGAAGTTTTGATGGTGCTCTTTAGGTTGTGCAAAGCTTTGCTTTGGGGAAATACAGTGTGCTCATACACCTATCAGGACATAGAAGTGTCCTAAAACTAGATTTACTGAATACGGTATAGAAGCTTGTGTGCTATATCATATTTAGTAGTTACAGCAACACTGTGCTTCTGCTGTACTTTTCAATAAATTATTGGTATTTCCTGGGAAAACATCTGGACAGCTGAAATAGGGGGAGAAATGGAAACATTTTTATGTTATCCTGAATCTTGGGAAGGGGTTACTTCTCAAGAGGAAAAGATGGGACATTATGGAGAATAATGGTCTAAAGTTGGTTAATAGAGGAAGATGATTTTGAGGCAGAGACAGTAAGTAGCTTCAGTAGTAATGCACAGCAAGGTTACAGAACTCGCAAGTCCAAAGCCCTAAATCAAAGTCCATTTCAACTCCCTAGAAGGCCTCCTTACTTTCCACCTCCCTATCATTACTCTGTTCAATTGTAGCTCATATCATCGACTACGACTTCAATTCCTGCCTCGAAATGAAAAACAGATAATGCTTTTGCACTCTGATTCTTCAGTGGGTACATTGTGCCCTCCTGATATGTAAGGGACTTGACATTTGAGGGGAAATATGCAACATAAAATGTAGCAAACTCGGGTGTCAATTTCACACTCATTCTTCATTTGTCACTCTATAGAATCCACATCTGTGTTCTCCCGCTGCTTGCCTCACTTCACTCTCATACCCGTCTGCACAGGAAAATTACAGGAAATTAAAATTCCCTCTCAACATACAGATATATGTGAGCCCCACCTGAAGGTGAATAAATAAAGTAGCGACGCAGAGGAGTCAGAACTAAGAGCAAAGCACAAACCTTGATTAATCGCTCCAGGGTGGAGGGAGACAAACATGAAATTAAGGGGAAAAAGAATGAAACGCATTCATATAAAAAGAGATAAGCATCACGGAAGAGAGGTGTCTCAGAGGAGCTACATAAATTACAATCAAGCCAGCACTTGGAATGTGCGTTCACGTTCATGCATGTGTGGCGAGAATCATGATTTAGGATGGCAAGGTCAACTGTTCTGTTGGTCCACCTATTAGATGCTTTTTGATTGTGAAATTATTTTAGTGATCCCAATAACAGGTCAAACGTGCCACTTCACTGACAAACAAAAAACCTCTCAAACTAATGAACCCCAAACTTGTCCCCAAAAGGTGCACCTTTTGTTGGTTTTGTACAATCAAACTCTCAAGAACAAATGTCAGATTGACGAGCTGAATCTGATTTGTCCTACAGTGAATAGCCAGCGCCAGAGGATAAACTCTATTGTTTTAGGTAATAACACGAGTCACATGTTAACATTTTCAACAATTTCATTTTGCAGTGTGTAATGAGCAACAACATCCTCACGGGGCTGCTTGTGTGGTATAGGCTCCACGAAAAACATGCATTGGCAGATATCCTTTTCAAGTCACACTCACAACAGGCTGACTTCCTGAAAATTACAGGTTTCGAGCTCTGCATCACACAAATGACTGGTATTATGGTGATGGCGGGGAATAAACAGGGATGTGAGTGTAGAAATGGGTAGAGGGATGGATGTGGAGGATGATGCGGAAGGGCAGGATCACTTCAGAGACTTGACTTCCTTTTCTTCCCACTGTCAAGAGCTTGCATCGGGAAGACGTTCTCAGGGAAGCAGCCAGTCATTCATATTGTCCATTCCCACTACATGCACAGTTAGGAAGACGATGGGAGCGTATGGGCCAAGAAAATTTGCACTCTGGCAATATGATGCTACTGATTTTTCTGGCCTGGGGAAAGGCTACCAAGGGAGGGCAGGATGAGAAGAGGTGCTCCTCTGTGTCCTACACCTCTGTATCCGCCTCCTTATCCTCTCCAGCCTTTAAATCTTTTGCCTGTGCCACAGCTGGT
The DNA here is from genome assembly GCA_038419695.1 of Scomberomorus guttatus. Classification (NCBI taxonomy): domain Eukaryota; kingdom Metazoa; phylum Chordata; class Actinopteri; order Scombriformes; family Scombridae; genus Scomberomorus; species Scomberomorus guttatus. The sequence goes on from CM076467.1 coordinate 14,621,499, forward strand.
GTACAAAGCTGACAATGAGCTTTTCATTGCTGCCATTCACCTACACACAAGCCACTGTAATTGTTTCTCGCTTTGATTTTCGCTTTGATTGTGCGTCCCCCGGCAAACCGCCAAGCAAACCCAACAAAGAAACCATCAGCCCTGTTATCACCGCAGATGAATGGGTGTATACTCAGTAAATATTTCAGCAAGATGGAGCGGGAATGAGGAAGGGGGGAGGGTTTCCTGTTTCCAACAACCCAACCTCCTGTCAGTGGTCCAGTATTTCCATGTCGACATGTACAGATGTCCCACCATCTGTAGAGGGTCTTGTAGAATCCAGGACTGCATGGGTCAGGTTAAAGGTAGTGATAGCTGCTGTTTACCTCAGGGGCTTGATGGAAGGAAATTAACTCACTACCCCAGTCATCCATCCTCACTTACAGTTTGTAAGAATCTCCTCTTTGCCGGACTAGACAGTAAAGGACCCAACGTGTGACTTCCTTTGAGAATATAATGCTGCAGTATGGAGTGTGGATTGTGAAAACACAGATAAATTGAGAGTAACTGTCAAATGTATAGATAGCTGTGTATGAGGGCTGCGATGAAAGCATCGCACAGAAAGACAGGCAGCACTGCAGCAGGGAGATGATGAGTTGACAGATGGTTACAGTACAGTGAAGTATACAGTGTGTCCTTGAAACACGTGTCACTGTGAAATGCAATAATTGTCTACTCTAAAACATAGAAAGTGCATCTCCAGAGGGAATCGACAACAATGATTTATTTGCATTTCTCACAGAGGTCCTTTACTCTACACGGCTCCCGTGCCATGTGTCTCTGTCTCATCTGTCATGCATCAAGATGCACATAAGTCTACGACTTTCCGATCTGTCTTAGGCAATCTCTCATGTCATAATGCCACTGGTTGAAATGATTCACTGCCATTTTTAATGCACGCACTCTAGTGAGATGGCAAAGAAGACAACACATCCAAGTGAGTGTATATATATATATATATATATAATGTATATATATATAGGGATCTGTTGTACAGCTACTGTGATGCCCAAACTTTTGTGTTTCTACAGCATGACAACATCATGCAGCATGAGGCCCAGGATATAGACTCTTCAATGTTCATAGAGGAATAATCTGCACTATTTCCCTCAAGTATTTGGAACACTTTTACCGACTGAAAAAGTTTGCTTCGGAGTGCAGTTTTTTCCACCCACTCTGGCAGTTAATACATCTAGCAGACTCTACTTGTGATGTCAAAGTGACAGGAATTTTGTGACATAATGGCCTGATTCAGTGCTGCTGGAATAACTCAACCTGCTGTTAGGAATGCTTGGGGAATGCACCACTGGCCACGGCTATACTGAATGTTCTGTGCACCAAAAAGCTAAAACACCGGAGAAGGCAGTTGGTTTGGAAAATTACTCAACTGGTGTTTTTTTCAGAAGCTGGTGCAAGAACAGAAAAGGAAAAATTAAAACAATCAGCTCAACAACAACAAGATTTTCACTGCCTTATGATAGAGAAATGGATACGTAATTTACAGTTTCCCAGCTGCTCCCACTATTTTTAGAACCTGGATCAAGCGGGAGAGTTGCATATAAAGCAAAGCTAAAAGGTTTAAAAGTAATGAGGTATATAATTAAGTAAGTAAAGGTAGAAGTCCAGGGCATGAAAAGGCGACTCCCCTTGGAGTCCTGATTTACAGTATAACCACATCTAAACCAAAAGGAGAGGAAGGAAACGTTACTGTAATACACATATTTCATTCAAGAAATACTGCTTTAGAGCATTTCATTCACACATTTTCCAGGATAGTTTCTTGAAGGACTTTAATGTCTTGTTTGATTATTTAACAGAGCATGCTTTAGCTTTATGTATTGAATGTGGCGGTGATACCATCTAAAGCCATGCATTGTCTTATTATGAATTATTTTTGAAATATTTATGAAAGCATGCTTCTTTTACAGTTGAAAACTCTAAACCCCTTCAAAGATGTGTGACCAAAAATGCTACCACAGGCACCACTGGTCTATAATAATCGTATTAACCAATACTCAATAACAATGCTAACCACTTTTTAGCCACGCTAGCGGTTAGCAATTTTGTCTGCCTCTTTGTTCCAGACCAAAATATCTCAACAACTGTTGGATTGCCATGAAATTTTGTACTCATTCATGATCCCCAGATGCTTACTCCTTTGGTGATCCACTGACTTTTCATCTAGCACCATCATCAGGTCAAAATGTCTGTTTGTCCAATAATTTATGACTGAATACCTGCAAAACTAATAACATTCCCATGAGCCTTAGTCTGTGTTTTGTGCCAATTAGCAAATGTTAGTATGCTAATATGCTAAACTAAGATGGTAAACATACCTGATAAATACAGCACATCCATGATGCCGGGAGCCATGGTATTATTTTGTCCTTAGTTGTTTGTTACTGCCTTTATTGTTTTGCAGTCATCTTGAAATGCTGCATCAGTATATTTAACCTTCCAGTCTCTTTAACTCTGTGGATAATCTGCTTGGGTGGGTGGACTAGACCCACACAACTTGGTTGCACTATATTATCTAGATGTCATAATCAGTCCAGTGTGTCTATGTTACCATTACCTTTGACTTTGTCTTTAAATGTCATTGTCATTAAGTTCCCCAAAGCAGTCAATGTAGACATAGCCGCTTGGTCTCATCTTGGTTTAGTGGCAGCAAATTGTGTTGTGTTTGGTAAAATTGTATGTTTATGCTTTCATCACAATAAAACTGTTAAAGGCTTACAAAGTCAAGTCATTTAAAGTACCAAAGTGCTATTTTCTCTAAGTGCTGTCTTCCACACTCCCTCCCTTTCCCCCTGTTACACCAACGGTATGTTGTAAGTTTTTTTTTTGGTGAAGTTTTAGCATCACCCCTCCCAGATAAATTTAAATGGTCAAAAACAGCCTCGTATTCAAACACTCACTTTAGATTTTTACTTCTACTTATCTTTTCAATTCGTTGAAAACATGTTTCTTTCTCTCCAATAACCTTTTGACATGTTAAGTGGGTTTTTTCTAAGTTGAACAATTGGAAAATGTTTCACAATCCCCTGAGTCATAAATTGTTCATCTTGGCTGAATACAATAAAATAAATAAATTCAATTATAGCTATTCCGTCTATTCAGGGCCAGACATCTGGTCAACAGTGTTTCAGAACAATTATTATTGGATAATAACAATTATCAAACTGTGGTTTGTTAAATAAGATTTTAGTCGTGTAAAGGGGATTTAATAATGGTTATCGTTTTATATCTTTCTGTTTGATGATGAAGTCATGAGTGTTGTTTGTTTTCAACCACTGTCACGTTGTCTTTCGGTGTACTACTTTGGTCCACATACCTGTGCGTTGTCATTCTTGCATGCATGCCTGTGGAGGCAACCTATTCCTAGAATAGTTGAGCTTTGACTCCTATCTGAGGCTTGGTGCCTGACCTTTGGGGTCGACTCAGATATTGTGTGATAGTTCACAACCACAGCTTAAGACATTTGAGACAAATCACTATATTTCTATTAGGAGTTTAACAGTACATCTATTTGTCCCCAACGTCATGGTATAGACGTTATGGATCGGTGTATGCAGTCATATGAAGAATATGTTCCCAAATAATTACTGTCAAAATAGTTTAATTATCCACTTAGTCTGACGTGTGGAACAATAATTCTAGAATGCGAGTTCCACCTGGAACGTTTTGGCAGCACACCACTTAGCTGTATCAGGCTCATGGGTGTATGCTAGCCGGCTTAGCCACAAGTTACCCTGTAGTAGCTGCCGTTAGAATGACAAACGAGAGACCCGTAACACTGACAGAGTGCAACACTATTATTAAAATGTGCTCCGTTATCTCTGTAGTGAACTGATAATGCGTCCCTCCCTTGTGACGGCCGTCTCCCTGTCCCCCTCCCCTCTCTATAATGGTCGGCTTTTCACTCCGCCTTTGAGTGAAGCTGTTCAGAACAACGATAAACGCATTTGATTTCTGATGCGGTCAGACAGCATGTCATAAGAACCAGTTCTGAGAGAGAAAAATGTAGTTAAAAAGTATGAAAGTAACAGTAGTGGTTTGGTCCCTCTGACTGATATTTTTTTATTTAACCAGGAAGTCTGTTGAGATTGAAATCTCTTTTCCGAGGCAGACCTGACCAAAACAGCACAAAAGTTACAGTTTAAGTAGAAATAAAACACAACAGACAGGGAATACAAACATCTAACACACAGGAAGAGACTAATTCTCAGTTACATGGACTTTTAACATGGCTTTATATATTTTTTCCTTATATTATATATATTACTATATATGACATCATTAGATTATTAATACTGAAGCATCAGTGTGTCAGCAGCATGTTACTGTTGTAGCTGCTGGAGGTGGAGCTAGTTTGAACTACTTTATATACAGTTAGACCATAAATCAGCATAAAACAGCTGCAGCAGGTGTCCTGACTCCCTGCAAGAAACAGAAAGGTTGTTTTCTTTTTCCACTGCAGCACAACTAAACTGTTTCAGTAATAGTTTCCAATGAACCATTGTTTTCTACCTTTCTTTTTCTTCTGCTGTACCGAAATCATACCGAACCGTGACCTCAAAACCGAGGTACATACTGAACCGTGAATTTTGTGTACCGTTATACCCCTCATGTCTGTGTCTCTTTCACTGTGTTAATATCTTAGAGACTGTGTGGACATGAGGTATTTTGTTGTTTACTCCTGAAGCCTGATAACAGACACCTACCTAGACGGGCTAAATTTGAACTATGTCTTTGTTTGGAGGCCTTTGTGCGATCATCCCTGTGACCATATCTGTTTTGAAAAAAGAGACGACAGCTTGTGAAATGTCCTTGTAGGGACACGACTGTTTTTAACCTTGTTTCTGTGGAAAAGTATAAAGCTGCAAGGCTTTGTCTGCACTCCCCAGAGAAAGGGGCTGCAATGGGGATGGCTTTTCTCTCCAGAAATACAACAAAATTGTGTATCTGATTATCTGACTATTTTGCTTGTCAATGCTCAGAGAGACAGCGATTGCCCCAGTGGTGTGGGTATGTCTCTCTCATCACAATATAAGGTACTGTATTTTGATTACGCTCCTTCAAACCTGCCAGTGCTCTTTGTGTCTACATGTTTCTTGAGTGAGCAATGGAAAAAATTTCCATGACAGTGGAACAACATACTTTTTAAGAAGTGAAGTGTATAAATAAAGTCCATACAGATGGCTGTGCACATTGTAGCCAATCAACAATAATTGCCAAAACCATTGACTGTTTTTCTAAACTATTGATTGATACCTTTGTGGCAGCCTGGCTTGTCCGTTTACTTTATGACACTATGAGCGTACAGAGACTTGACACTTGCCTGAGATCAGTAATCCATCAAAGTGAACAAGTTGTTGCCTCTAGTTATTCCTCAAACGTGTGTTATAGCCGTCAGTGCAATGCTTTTTGGCAGCCAGCTATCAAATCTTGGATATCACACTTTTCTTGAATGCATCACCTTCCAGATTTTGCAACAGAGCCCCACATGTGGTGATGTAATTTTGACAAACAAGGCTATAGATTTTCATAATGTACTAAAGCAATACTTGTCTGAAATGTGAGGGATCAGTCTAAAACAAACTGAATGCCTTGAAAAATGGTTGGTATAGTAATAATTAAAGCTGAAATTAAAAAATAAGTAAAATTTTGTTTGTCAATCATATCATCATCATCATCATCATAGTAGACAAGCTATTTGAAGTGGAAACCTTGGGCTCTAGGAAAATGTGATGGGCATTTTCCATTATTTTTGGACACTTTAAAAACATTAATTAATAGATTAATTGAGAAAATAATAAATTAATAGATTAACCAATAATGAAAATAATTCTAGCAATATGTCCTAGCAATATTAAGTATATGTGGTTTCTATGTAAAAACACCATCATTGTGCTTTAACAGTTCCTGGAAATATTTCCTTAAATGAATCATGATTGTTGATTATGTCATTTGAAAAAAAAACAGAAATACAAAGACAATCATCAAATTTTGTGCCACACAAAGCTGCGATTCACTCATCATGATGCCCACTGAAATCTTAAGTGTACGCTTGCCCCAACTGGTTTGGGTGAACTGGAATCGGCACTCCTTGTAAAGGGAATAACAGGAGCTTATCCTGGAGGGGTAATTGCTTGCAGGGGAGGACATCCTTTGATGGAGTCACGGTCTGCTTATCTCCCACCCAAGGTTCCTACAAAAAAGAACAACAACAAAAAAAGAAAAAGAAAAACTTCAAACATGGTTGTAATGAAGCAATAACAAGCTGCTCCGAGATGTTTTGTATTCATGTCACCATGGTAACGGCAATTGTGAACCTAATGCAAAAGACAACACATTAAATTGCATTAACGAGAGGGGACCGAAGCAGACTCTTGTAAGATGCTGAGCACACCGCGATCGGAGCTGATGACAGTGGCACACTATGTGCTTCTTCTCAGGAAGATATGTGACGCTGATGACATGCACCTTACCGTAGTTGATACAGTGAAAATTCACTCCATGTCACTGCATTTAATTCCATCCATGAGATACCGCTTGCTCAAGAGGGGGAACAGTATTAAAAAAAAAAAAAAAATCTGATTAAATTTCAGCATCCAGCTCTTTAATATATCAGTTTTTGTAGGTAGGGATGAGCAAAGATGCATTAAAAATAAATGATTTTTCAGAGTATTACTTTTTATTTTTGCAAATATGCACATTATGTTTGTGTTTGTGCTTGCAATTTCCATGGATTTCATGTCTGATTTGCTAAATCAACAGCTAATCAGTCACTCGTTGCCTTCTAGACACATTCTGTGAGTGAAGGAGAGATTAAAAGGTCCAGTTCGGCAGAGGGATTTGTCTAAAATCAGCAACATCACAAAAACAAAAATGCACTGATGCTGGCATAGAAAAAAAAAATTACTATCTGTCAGTCACACAGACGCAAAAAAAACATCCATCTTCACAAGTCATTAGTCTCAGATTTAGCCTGCAAGACTTAGAAAGCGAGGATAATATTAAGTATGTGCAAGGCATGTCTCAAAGGTTATAAAGTCTCACACAAACACATAAACACACACGCACAGTAAATGTCAGCACAGTAAGATTGCAGTTTGTAAGCCACAGGTCACTCACATACACACTACAGAGAGGTCATAAAAGATGCATTCATTGTAAATTAAAATGCTTCTATGGTCACAGCTGATAATGCTTATCCATAAATATAGCATATGTCTGTACTAAAAGAGCCAGTTCTAATGGTATGAATTACTGTAGATTGTATACGCTGAGAAAAACATCAACAACCTACTTTTAGCCTCAGCTCTGCGTGTCGCAACCAGTGGCTGATTTGTATTCCACCATCACAATGTCGCTCATTCAAATAAGCTCAAACACTGTTGTGAACCCTTTTCCATTCACCCCACCGTCTCAGAACAAAATTACACATTGCATATTCTTTGCCCTTGGGTTTCCCAGACTAAAAAAGAGGAATAACATAAAAGATGCCTAATGTCAAATTTCACACAACAGTAAGCCACTCTCCAAGCAGTGCTATGAATCACGTATAACTACGCCTCTCCTCTACCCAAAAACTTTTCCCTGTGCCTCTGCTGGCTTTACTTTTCCCAGCTCAAACAAAAGGCAGACATCCTCCAACCTCACCCCTTTAGTTTTATATACTGAGTCATGTCTGTCTCTTGGAGAGGCGTTTGACTTATGCATATGTTTTCTCGGTGTACTGTTGAAGAGAAATGTGTAATGGGGCCAAATGTGTGGAACAAACCTCCAGGTGGGTTGGTGTTTCTTGTCCTCTGATCCGTTTTCATTTTGAACTCTTAAACAGTAAAGGAAGAACCCAGTCTATCTGCCTGTGTAAAAAAATTTTTATGTCTGTATCTGTGCTTCTCTTTGCCCACAGCATATCATATTTGACACATTTCTCACAAGATGGGCACAGAAATGTGCTGAAATTGTTTGCATGTGGTCCACTGTTGGATGTGTTGTTCTCTTTTTCTTTTCTGCCCTGGTAAACTGAATTTCCCTTGGGACCGCACTGTTGTATTTTTGAAAACTGTTAAAAAAGTAACCTAAATCCACCCAAAGACTTTTTTTTCTTCTGTGTTTCCAGACTCCTTTGTTTCTTTGCAGATGTTCAGATGTACTTTATATAGAAATACCGAGCAATGAATCATGTCAAGTGAGATTTACTGTACATTTCTGCATTCACCGACTTCCAGGGACCTTTTGTGTTTGTGTGCCTTTGCTCCCTGTCTGCCTCCCTCTCTCACTTTCTTTTTTTATATCTTTGCACTATGTGAAGAAATATGCCGCGAGAGAACACTTCTAATTCACTCCTTAATTGCAAAACAACTTTAATGTGTGACACTGTTAATAGCTTGTGACTGACTAACCTGCCATTTAGTCAAACTTTTCAGCGAGGGGGCTGCAAATTATGCACAGCCATTTTGAAAAGTGAAGGAGCGGAGGTTGATGTGTAATAGAGGGGACAGGAAGCCATTGGCAGTGGAGGGTGTCGGGCATAGGGCGCATTGCCCTCCCGACACGAGACAGAGCAAAGAAAATACAAAGCACCTAAAGTGCATCAATTTTTCAGCGTCTGACAGAACGACATGCTATTTTTCAGGTTGGGCCCAAAAAAGCTGAGCACTTAGATCATCATTAGAGGGCAATTTTACAGAACTACCTCCTTAATAGCTGCTGTGCATTTTCCATTCCTGTGCATTGTACATCCTTTAGGCTGGAAAGACTTAGTGGAATCCCTGAAGAAGTAAATTCATATGTATTTTTCTCATTTCTGTCTGTGTATGTTTTCCATCAAGGTTGCATGATTGCACATATCTATATTTCTCTATTAGCCTGATCAGGTTATTTATTAATATTATATAATGATTATACCATAGCCACAAAAGAATACTCATTTCTGATTGGCTGACGAAAGAACCTATTAGGGTGCACATCCCCCCCTCAAATATTAAGAGATTGGACGGCTTTAGAAATTAAGTTATATTTTCACAGTAAGTGTTTTTAATTAGCCTTAATCATACAGTATATAAGCAAAAGTTGCTTTTCTGTATGTTTCTATGTTTAACTCTGCCTGCTACACACAGACCCCCCCCCCCCCCCCCCCCTTTCTTTTTAGGGTACTTGGTTCCTTCCAGCTAGAAAGTACTAAATAGTATCATAGGAGCTAGTAGAGCTGCTCAGCTGTGCACCTGTGGAAGATGTGAAGAATTGTTGCAAATTGCAGTTGTGTTAACCGCAGTGTGAGGCATGAATAACCACATTTTCAGCTCACACCATAAAACAGTATGACTTGAATATACTTGAATGTATTTGTAAACTACTTAGAGCTTCATAATTTCCTTATTTAAAGTGACAAGCACAAGCACAAGTAATTAACATTAGTGTTAACTTGTCCTTTGCTGTGATTAGTAGCTAAATTGTTGTTTTTGTCAAAGCAAATTTGCAGCACTGAAATGCGTCCTAAAAACAGGAGATGGGCGTAAGGAGAGAAGAGTCAAGAGCTAAATAGTCTAAAAACAGCTCACATGTTTGTGAGCTTTCTTTACTTAATGTTAAATAATCAACAGTGCTGGCTAGCTAACCAGCTAACACTTTGCTATTAAATGCAATATAGTGTTAAAAGTGTCATTCAATTATGTACTAGGGCTGTTTGATCATAAACATAGAAGCCAAAGCAGATAATTACTAACAACTTGTTTTGGTGTGAACATTAACATATGGCCCCGATTACTACTCTCACTGGTGAAAGTTGAAATGGACCAAATTATGGGTTAACTTGAAAACAAATTCAAAAAGCTAAAGAAGAAGAATCAGAACAAATATGCAGTGTACAGCCAGATGTGTTGCCATTTTTCTGATGCTATTTTTTAATGGGACAGCTCTTTCTTCAAGTGTGAGAAACTACCATCAATGGGCAAAACACAAGACATACTTTTTGCAGAACAAATTGGAAATGTGGGTGGCACTTCAAAGGTCTGGAACCAGGCTAGGTATAAAGTCTTCAAGCTTTCATTTCGCAGAATTCACTTTCACATTGATTTTCCTCTATGCAACATTTAGTGTGGCCTTTCTCTATATGGCTTGTTGTTTGTTGTGTAGCTGTGTCCTCTTGCAAGATGACTCAGTGAGAGCCACTGTATGTGTGCAAGTCTCTTACTCACCAGTCCATATCAATTCCAATTGCATGAGTGGCCCGCATTGTTAAGAATGTCTATTTGTCTACTACTGGTGGTTTCTGGTTGTCAAAGATAGTGTTAGAGCACGCTGGACTGGGTAGTTAGAAATGACATGCTTTCTGATATTAGTAAGCTCTGTTTTAATTTGTGAACACTTAAAGGTACCCTGTTTGGAGTTTTTTGACCACTAGTGGTGCCATTGAGCAATGTTTTGATGAACAGGAAGAAGACCACAAGCCAATGTTAACAATGGAAAGGGGTCATAATCTCAAAGTGTCCAAAACAAAGACTTTGCAAATGTTTTATGCGGTAGTAAAGGCATCCAACATGTTTTTAGAGCCTTGAGGGTACAGTGGTAAACAAAATTTGGTGATAAACAAAACAAAAATGGTGTTTGATCACAATGACAACTCCACAGGGCGGCTCTAAGCCGAACAGCAGAAAGGCAGAATGAAGCAAGGATATACAGACAAATCCTGGAGGTGCCCCACAGACAGAGAATAATGGGAAAAGTTGTGGGACACTTTTGATATTGGTGTTTTTTCTGAGCTCATATTAAATTATAACCTATGTTCTGTGAGTCCATGGATTCAGTTACTATTTCAGAGTTAATGGGCCAACTCCAAAAAGTGTCACCTGATGGCATCATCTAGTCAAGTCTCAATGCTCTGAACTCCAGCTTATGGAGACAACTGTCTGTGTTTGTAGATACTGATCCTACTATCCAAGATCACTAGATTGGTTCAGAGTAAAATCTAACTTAGGGTGGATTTTCCTTTTATGAAAGACTTCTATCAGTTTCTACTCTGAGGCCTTTCAATGATACAGTCCTCTGTGTGTCTCGGTTTCAAACACATTACGTGCCTTTGGACATACAGTATTGTGATAATCTCTGAAAATCTCTGTGTGACTTGTGATGGCTCACCGTAGGAGCAAAGCCACATCAAACCAAGCCTTGCGATGATGAAAAAGGCAGTGTGTCTCACTGGGGAAAACAAACCATTAGCTCTTTGAGAAATTCATCAAAAGTCTCCTTTCACAACCCACAGCAATGTCATTGTAAAGTTGAAGTAATCTGACAGTGCAATTGCTTTTGTGATTTAACTATGAAATGGTTTTAGTCCTCCAGTGGAATATCAGAAAGTACAGTGATTGGACTAATCTAAGTGAAGTAACTGAGGGAGTCTGTGGCTCTGTTGTTTTAACGATTAAACAGTTTTAGCTGATTACTCTGTCAGGAAGAGACAAAGGAAAGATTTGTCTTTTTGTCTGCATGTGTGCATCGCTGTATGTGTTCCCCCAGCGTGTATATGTGGTCAGAATAAATGTGATGAAAGGTGTTGGGGTTTATCCCTGGACCTTTTACACTCTCTTCTTCACTTTGTAGTTGAGAAAGCCTTTGTAGCCTGGACACATGATGCTCAAGTGTTCTTAGCTGGGGCCTTAGAAGAGGGGATGAATGGGGAGAGCATGATGGACATTCAGGCTACAGGATTGAAGTGGGTCCCAGGCAGAAATGGATTTGTAAGGAGGGGGGATAAAGGGCATGGGATAGCAAGGGTAAGCTTCAAAAAGCTTGTTGTTGTCGATCAGTTGTGACCACACTGTTAAAATGAAAATGATTCTTTCTTGTCATGTTGACTGTTAACAGCATGGACATTACATTTTATGAGGTTTACAGTCTGGAAGAAAATGTTCTCTTAAGATTTATTTATTCATGTTTTATTTATAAATTCCATCCTGGGCTGGTCGGAGAACACATTACCATTCGACTATTTGTGAAAAAGCAAACATAATTAAGCTGTTTTTCACATTCAATGTTTCATGCCCAAGTGTGATTGCAGTTTTTACTCCGCCAGGAGCAGCGCATGAGGATGGTAATGCTGGTCGCTCGATTCATCTGTCCAACCTGTTGACGACCAACCTGTTACAGAACAAGCTATTGACAAGACTATTGGCCAGAGTGCCATGAAATTGGCTGGGGATGGTCATTGATGAATACTAGTGTTTTTGGTGTTCTTCTGACATTACTTCTAGTACCAGCATTAGGACACATCCATAGAGCCATGCCACTAGCATGGCTAAAAAGTGACAGCCCTACCGCAGACTACTTTTAGTGACGATGTTTTTGAATAATCAATGTTTTTATGATTCCTTCGTTCTACAATATCCACACATGGCCACTTTGGTATGGTTAAGGTATGCAAAAACAATTTGACTTGGTATAGTTTAGATCAACATCATATTTAAATACTGTATGTAAAATTTCTGTACTGCAGATTGGCCAATATGAAAGCACTTGGGTCAAACCTGAAGACTAGCTGACTAAACCACACATTAATATTGTTTCCACAAACTTGCTCAGATTTTTAGTCTTTGACAGTCAGGAAGAAGCATTAACCTTATGCCCGAGTAATTACACTAGACAACACACTGAAAGACTTGTCAGTAACTTCTGATAGTTGGTGACCCTGCATATCCAGTGAGAATTATCCAGCTGTCACATGTTCTCATACCAAAACAAACTTGGACAGCAACCAGCTGCTTGCATTTTTTTATATGCAGTAATATTTGCAATGAAAAAGGCAAAAAAAGGCAAAAAAAAGCAAAGAGTTAATTGAGATCCTGGATGGAGAAGTGTTGGTAACATAGACTGAGGGAACTGGAGGTGAGTAACCTTTGTAAATGAAGCTAATTTCAGGTAACGCTAGGCTGTGGAACGTTTGATTGGATAGTGTCGAGGCATTCATTCTCTTGCCACAGTTCAGTCAGCTTTTGCTCCATTTCAGATTTCCAGTGCGCTCTCACACCATATCAAAACCTGTTTTGCTCACCATTTTCCACTTCTTTTATTTACCGGTATGTCAGTCAAACATGACTGGCAGTGAGTGTCAGCACCAACTGAGCCAGAATGGACCAGACCTGGTCCAACGTGGTACGATCAGTCGTTACGCCCCAAATTCATCATAAGCTCAACAGTTGCCATGTGTGTCCCTGCCTTTATGGAAAATGGGTTGCCATTGGTTGGATACTCCATGACCATTCCTACAGTGCCAACGATTAAGATAAAATGCCACCTTTGCACATAAGATATTATCATAATATAATAGGTAAATTGTCATGTATTTTACTGTGCAAATGAATGCTCCCCAAGGGACAAACCTTTTTGATTGACTCCATGAGCTTTCCCCCAGCTCCTTTGTCAAAGCCTATAAGAATGATAGAAAGAGTAGAAAGAATATGATAAGAATTTAAGATTCATTCTTAGCAGTGCATATCGTTTGTTCTGGCCAACTTTTTTGAATGATGGAGTATTCTGAACATTTTCTCCACTGAACCATTATTCCTGTCGAGATAATATGCTGTGAAAATATGACGAATATGAATATGATGAATATAAAATTACTGTGACCTTGGGTTCTCTTTTCATGCAACAATCTTAATTTTGCCCACTTTCACTGTGATTATACTGTAGAATCTTTATCATTTTTGGCTTATAGTAAAAGAATTTTGACATTGCATTTTATGTAAACTCAATTACTTGTCCATGTCTACTAGGCGCATCATTCTAATAAGGTGATTCATGACCAAAGAGTTTGACAGTGCATCACTCCGACATGGTCTCTGAAAAATCAAGTGCTCTGGGTGCATTAAGAACAAAGAAAAAAATCACACACACAAATACATACAAAAGATTCAGTACAAAGGGATACAAGACTAAGAAGAAACTCCCTAAGTTCAAAGCCAAAGACCGAACTTCTTAAGAATATTTGATAATCAAAAATTAAACTACAAAAAAAGTTGAAGACATTCAAAGATTTTACTGCCTTTTTAGATGGCATCTTTAAACACACATTTGACAAATTATTGTAGAATATTTTGAATCAATTATATAACCTGTCTGTTTCATAACTTCACCATGACAGTATATTGTCAGCATATTCTAAACTTTGGCAAAGGAGACAAGGTATCTCAATATACAGAAGATTTTCCAGAATATATTGAGCGTTGAAAAGCCCTGCACTCAGGTGTACGGATGGACCTGTCAGCTGTGAAGAGATACCACAATGACATTTTCATTTTTGGCCTGTTACTTCACGTCATGAGACACTTGACTTATGGTGAGAAAAGTTTTTGCTATGACACTTGAGCTGACAGGGAATTGGCTCATTAACTTTGGTTGCAGTTGTGACATTTCTGCCTCATAAATCCAGACAAATGTATTTATAGAGTGCTTTAACAAATGGGTTCATCACAAAGTGTTCTTTGGAATAACAAAGGCCATAGATTACAGATAAATGGGAGAGCAAAATTTTGGCTTCATTATATGATAAACAGAAATGAGCAAATGCTTAAGAGAGGAATAAGCAAAACGCATTTTATTCTTTTCGTTGGAGTGCATGCACAGTATGTCCTCACCTGGAATATGACGTCTGTCATTTGTTTAAACGCTGAAATGACCTTTGTTTACATTTTTCTGACAGGCGACCTTTTGCGGTCATGGCAGTAATTATCTCAGAAGCAAAGGCAGAATGTTGTTATAGTGCCGCAAATTGCCTTAGGGAGGAGGTGGGATGATGTGACTTTGGCATCAGAGACAGCGGTTTGCAAACTGTCTCATGTCGTGATCAGTTTTCTTTCTCAATAACCAAATAGTTCTTCCTTCTAACTCCTTAAAAGTACCCTAAAAATAGTTTACATTCCCTAAATTTAACCAAATCTTAACCATAGAGGTGGCAGAGCAGAAAACACTGAGGCAAATCATTTTTGTAACAGTCACATTGTTTTGTAAGGCTCCGACAAGCAACCTATTTTATCATTTACATCACATATCAGAAATTAAATGCAAGATTATATGTTTTTGGTTTTTTTGGCAATATAATTTTTTATTATTCTCTACTCCAATATATGTCAGGTATCGAACAATAAAGGACATTTATACTTTTGTCCAATAAGCACACATATGCAGTACATATCACTGCATCAGAGAAAAAAATATATACAAGACAAATGAAAAAACAAAGCAAAAGAAAGAGAGAGAGGGAAAGGGCCTAAAAAAAAACCCTCAGAAAGAAGAGTTTTTATGGTAGGAGTGAGCATGGGCAGACTGCAGCGCTCTGTGGAACAAAGAAAAAAAAGTTATAAACATTCTCTCATTACATAACACAGTGTTGTGGAGAAGAGTGAGTAGAAAAATGTTGGATGATAGATAAAGACGACAAAACTCTGTACATAAACGGTCACAACACTATAAGTTGATGAGTGAATGTGTTAGCATGTCTGTGCAGGTAGGTGATATGTTGCATATTTGACTTTTGCATTCAGGCAGTGAAGCTATTTGCAGTGTTGATATGACTCATCATACTGGTCAGTACAAAAGAGCAAAATCAGCAAGAACTTATTTTCCCATGACTTCAAGATGCTAAAACCAAACTTTGTGAGAATGCTGGCCTCAGTACACCAAACCACTGACGAGCCTGAACATGTCGGCAGCTCTAATGGCAAACAGATGGTAGCACCTAGCCAGTTAGTCCTCAATTGAAACTTCTTCTCTGACATGATCTCTGTCTGTCTTTTCCCAATCAGACTGTAACTGTGCTCAGTTCTTTAAGTTAAATGCCTGAAATTGTTGTTTAGTTTTATGTACATACTTTGACATAAAGCAGCCAGTACCCAATTCTCATGACACACACATATCTGAGGCTCAAAATCAACATCATCAGCTATGTCACATTGTTTCAAATCACAACCAGAAGCCCTTCAAGATTTGGACTGGTAATGAAGGAAAACAGAAACCTCATACAGACCTGGCCAACTGTGTCTATCTCTCAAAATGTCAAAGCAATGTCTTCACTAGCACTTGGCTCAAACTCAGTGGGCTTCATTAAGTTGCTTTGTTGCAGTCCAAGCGTTTTCCTACGGAAGCGAGCTCCCCTAGTTTGCCCACGCGGTATCATGTCCGTTTCAGTAATGATCACACAATGAACATCACTGATACAACAGACGGATCTGGCGAGACGTTCGCACTCCATGCTGGTGCCAGTCGACTTCCTTTGATTAGCCCCGCTTTTATCTATGATGGTTTCTGGTTGCATTTCTTCAGTTTCTAGAAGTTGGAGTGGATTTCTGTTTCGATTTCTGACTGATATATCTGCTGGACATCTTGTAATAGAAGCCTTTGGATGTTTTTTTGGTTTTGGACATTTCTTTGAATTGTAGTAAAAGTACGTACACTTGGACTTCATACTACAATGGACCTTGGAAAAAAGTAAGCCTCGTCTTAGCTTTTAAATTTTCCATCCATAACATATTCTTTGTGCTTTCCAGCTTCAAAGAGACTATAAGTTTTTTTAATTTTAGCTGTCATTCTACATCTGAGGAAATATAAATCCTGATATTTTATGAAATCTGTCATGTTTGAATGTAGAGATTGTGGTGAAATGTGGTGTTTGGCAGGACATCATTCTGCCCTGATTTTATTTTGGACAAATTGAGTTTCAGTTATTTTACACTTGAATGAAAGCCCTGGTACTTGATTGAAAATGCAGAACTATTTCTAAATGAAATGCAACTTCCGAATCACTTCAAGTAATTGCTATTTTTCAGGAGAAGGTAGGGTATATTTTCAGTATTTGTGACCAATGAAACTCCATTTCTCTTTAATTTCAAGTTTTGTCCGTCATATAAAGCTAAAATTCCCCAAAAACCGTGTGATTAAAATTCTCATTAGCAAAGTTGCCCTAGAAACTTTCAAACAATTTAGTCTAGAGGCCATCTTACTGAAATATCTTTGAGTGTGAGAGGACCAAAATGGGGAAAACACTGCCACAACAGAATGTTCCCCTATCTCTGCCTCGTTACAACCGCTCCTATCAATCCATTCATTTGGAGATAATTAAAAAGTTGCCAAAATAACAGTGTTCAAATCTGTGGGCCAGAGCCATTAAAACATTTTCTCCCTCTCCCTCTCCCTGCTGGTGCAGCTGCCAAGCGAGGTGACACTCCAAAATGGCCAGCTGTTATCAGCGCACTCCACAACAGTTGGTCTCAATGCTTTAGAGAATTTGTTTAATAAGATTTTTTCCCCCTAAACTTGCCATTTCCTTCCCCCTTACCCGTGCCAAATTTGCAGACATGTGGGGGATAACGGGGACTAGGAAAACCCAGGAATTTAGGCGCTGTTACTATGAAAATCCCTCTGTCTAATGAGTTGTCAATGCTTGCAGGATGAGAGCAGTGCAAAGAGTTGCTGCTTGTAGTTATATATTAGATGGACTGGCCTGCTGTCTGTATGTCCAAGAACGTAATGAAGTATAGCACTAAACTAGAAAGACATATTCTCTTTGAACTGAAAGCCATTTAGAGTAAGAAATGAATGTTAAAAAGCAATAATTGTTCTGACTAGGAAATCCTTGAAGTCTGATGAAATCGGAATAAAGTCGAAATGTTGAACCAGATGAACAAATGCTCCCTTTCCTCCATGTTGTAAGCTCATCATACATTTTTCACTGTCACGCTCTTGGAGACTGATACTTTGTGTGACTTTAATCCAAGAACATTAAACGGGCCTTTAGCAGATTTGGGACAGCACTGAAATAGAGTTGACCCAATCAGCAGCAGTTCAGAATGAATGAAATGGTGGAAAACTCTCCCAGTGTCAGGGCTTGCTAATTAAAGACGTCCATCAGCGAGGCTGTTCCTGCCAGCACGTCCGCTGCTGCAGACGGTGGCTGAGTGGCACCAAAAGTGTTTTGCTTTTATTATATTCCAAAAGAGACACAGTTAAAGTGTAATTAGGAATGTAAGCGCGGGCGACACACATCACATCACACACACGCAGTAGTGATTGGCTGAGATTTTCTTTGCGCTCATGTCAGGCCTTAATTACTTTCCAGGGAGGAACCAAACAAACGCACAAATCATGCTAGTAAATCCCCATTCCCTTTACATGATTCCAGTTCCCCCTACTGCTACTCAGCCTGCAGCTAAATCCATCATGATAAAAGTGTGCTCACAAAAATATAAAGTCAGTATATCGCACTGCACAGACGCCGAATTTAATTTAGGAATTCTTGGAATTCTGACCTGACAAATGGAGATAAAGCAATCTCACCTGAACACCCAGGAGATAATAGCAACTCAAGGTTTACCCACTTCAAGGTTTAACTTAGTTACTTGTGTCACTGGGAGCCTAGAGTGTTTTCATTATTTTCCACCATGTGAAGTGGATGCCTGTGCAAATTCTCTGTAATTCATTTTGTTTTCCGTCTCAAAGTGAACTCGGAGCAACAGAAGTGCCGTGGCTATTGATTATTCATTGTTTTCAATACAGTATTTCCAATTGTGCTGTGACAGTTATTTTTTGCCCAGGATGATGGGAGGTGAATTCACAGCATGTGGCTTTAGCGATAACAAGAACCAAGACACAAAGCTACAGACACACAGTTCAGCAGTAATGCAGAGCGGTGGAAAGAGAATGATCCTGGTTCAGTGGGTTGAATGTAGACGCTGCCATGCCTCCTAATAGCCACCGGGTGGAGATAGGCTAAGGCTACGTTGACAGATAATGCAGATCATAGCAGGAGTTGTGGCAATGTTCTCCTCAGTTTGTCAAACTAGTGTCTGAGCATGCTCAGTGTGGAGTTACTGTCCAGAGATTGAAAATGCAGCTGCAGAATTACATGACACATACAGGAATATGTCACCTAATATCACCACATGGCTCTTTATATGTGTTTGTAATAGTTTTCAGACAACAACAGAACTCCAGTTCTGGCATATGCATAAGCTATGTCAGGATGTGGCTGCTACTTACTGCAGCTTGTTGCTTTTGGTCTCTTCAGGGTTTGAAAAATACTTTGGATGATTCTGTAAAAACCCAAATGATGTTAAATTATTACGTCTGATGCCAATATTGTTACCAATACTACTTAGGTAAGTGTTTGGGTAATGATTGTGGTTATGATTTAAGAAAATTTTTTTTTATTACTGGTCTATGAAGAGATGTGAACTCTTGCACCAAACTTGGATGCACTACACGCCTATCCACCACCCCGACCTCCACAACCTACCTTTTGCTTAGATACATAAGTGGAATAAACATACACTACTTCCTGTGTTGAAACTGAATGTCGTTACTGGATGTAAATCGTGCGTTGCAGATTCATCCAATATGAACGTTGTGTGTAGGTATGCTGGGCTGTACAAACTGCAGACTGCAAAACCATTAAGCAGCTTTCCTGGCAGTAAAATAGGCTTAAGGGATGAGAAATACTCCTGCAAAGCAATATCATTAATATCAATTAATGAAGTTAATCAACAGAAAGTCTGAGCAAGTTTGGCTCAAAAAGTAAGCACATTCATGCTCTAGTTTCTAGCAGGTTCTCAAATTCTTGTCAGCTCCATTCTGAGGGTTCTGTGGCAACATTTTACTTGTCATTTAAGTCATACTACATATACTGCATAGTATAAGTCAACAAGTGCAGGTTCTGGATCATGACCTCAGAACTTCTTTATGAGAACTGAAAACAAAACAAACAAACAAACAAAAAAAAAAGAAACAACAGCAGTAACAATCAGTGAAATTCATCACTGCCTGGTGAGAGAACAGGAAGGAAACATTACTCTTTGGATAAAATGTTGAAACGGCAGGATTTAATGTAAATGAAATTGCTCTGTAATAAAAAGGAAGCATTTGATCAAATAAATAAATGTATATCAAATAAATAAATGTATATCAAACAAACATCCGCAGCAGCTTTGGCTGCATAGAAATGGCTGAAAGAGGACTTCTGTAAATGATGAATTGTTTAGTGTGTACTCAGCAAATTATAATCAAAACCATATCAAAGGCTTTCTCCCTCCTGAGGATACAATCAAAAAATGCAAATGCAAAGCAACTCATATGCTGGTGTAATATAACTGTAGAGAGGCAAGCACTTAATGAACAAAATTCAATGCAAATTTTCCCCACATTCCTGCATGTGCTTTTATTCAGATGCATGTCATGAAACATACTTTACGCTAACTGGGATTAATTGTCTTTGGTGCATGGCCTGCAGTCAAATGAGACACTGGATTATACTGATTGTAATGATGGTGCAGTGCCGGCTAGATAAGGGGTCAGGGGTGGTGTAAGCATGTGCTTTAAATGCATGAAACCCCAGGATATCAAGATTGCTGTTTTTCTTTATTGCTTCCAATCTGCAATTTGAATGTTATTGCTATTGTAACACACACAGACTTCTGGGACTTTTTTTTTTTTTTTATCTGAGTGTGCCACTGCGCTTTAACTTAATCACAGACACAGTTGCACTTAAAGTAACTGTCATACGCAAAAGCTTTTCAAATTTGATTCTCCTGCACAACTGGAACTCTAGACATACCAAAAACAAAATAAAATAGCACAGTAGAGTTAAAGTAATTGTGGTGTTCATGATGGCAAATACAGTGGTTCATTTCACACTGCTTCTATGACTGTAAACCAACTTTAAGGCACAGATGGTTTAATCGCAACAACATGTAAAAAGTCAGTGCATAGGTCAAAAGTCAGGCATACTGTGAATATTGTATATTAAACCCAAGATCGTTATAGTTCTAATTACAGTTAAAGCACAAAAATAATTGGTGTGAAAGCAATCAAGATATAAACCAGTGAAATGCAGTCATAGTAGGCTAAATAGGCTGTAGCCAACTTGAGCAAAGTCAAATAAACTTTTTAAAATAACTTGAATAACTTTTGAAATAACCATTTAATTAATCATTTACAGCTTTTTATGCTTGTTTATGCTCTGTTGATTTGAGTCTTTTGCACTTTCCCCAAACAAACAGATTGTTCTGAGACATTCTCAATCATATATAGTTTCAGAAAAATACAAGACAAAACTGCAATGTGTGATGTATTCCGAAAAGCCAGAAAATGAACAGTGTGTAATAGGTCAATATTGAGTTGTTCTACTGTAAATTTAAGGCTGTGAATGCTTGCTGATTCTGTGCCACTCCAAATGAGTTAAGGGAGGCTGTGTATTCCCAAAGTAAAGCAGAAAAACTGAATATAAATGCCTGCCGATGAAGTAATATGTACGCTATCTATGTGCAAATATGAGCTGTAGGTTTGCACCAGCATGGAGGGATTGGTTGGGGGTACAGTGGAGGTGAATGTCCTTATCCTTGTGTCTTGTGATATCTGGCCATCCGAGGAGCTATAGATAAAAGTTTTAAGGCCGATCTGAAAGGCATTTACAGTACACTGCAGTACTTCCACTCCATATAAGCAATTTAAATGTGACACTCATTTAAATAACTCACACTTGAATAACTCGCCGGTCAGCATTTAGAACGTAAGGTCACGTTAAAGTTTTTATTTGGTGCACAAAATCATTTAACCGCTGGTTCTTTCTCTTCACCAACCTGCGCACAAAAAAATGTTGGATACCAAGCAGTATTGAGAAGCGACAATTATGTCTTATTGAAAACAACAACGACAGGCATTACTTTACGTCCTTCTTTATACTATTAACTGTAGTTAGCTAGACTGTGATTGGTTTCAATCTGGATATGAGCTATATCTTCAAAGCTGTTCGCCAAACTATCAATAAATAGATTCCCAACATGCCTTTTCACCATCAGCAGTGACTCACTGACAGAATATTGCAGCTTGGAGCGAAGTTACTTAGTGGACAAATGTAAATAACTTTTGAGCACTTTTGTACATTCCAATTTAAATGATCTACCTTTTTAATCAAACATCCATCACCTTTCATTTTAGTTGCAGTGAGAGGATAAGCATGCAAATTACATAAAACACATCCCCTTTCAAAGGACACTTGCATGCCCTTGAACAAAACTAGCTTTTTAAAATTTCCATCCAATTTTTTTTTTTTTTTTTTAATCATTATTATTATTATTTATTCTTTTCCATTAGGGAGTTCACAACGGTACAAAACAAAGTTTCATTTAACAAAGCTTTTAGACCCTTTCAAACCCAACACATGCAATTAAATGCATGCACTTAATTAGCCAGCACCACGGTTGACGAAGTGGAGAACCGCTAAACATGCAGTCCTGAAGGTTTGCTCGTAGCACCTGCTTTCATTGTTGAATACATGAGTAGGACAGGGAGTATGAGGATATCTTGAAATACCAACAGCTAGGTAATTTTTGTCTCCAAAAGCCAGACAGAACCAGAAAATGAATGCAGGAAACCAAACATCTCAGCACCTGGGAGCGTAATTGTTCACTTATTGGGACTGATAAACAAAGTCAGTATTACGATCAGGTCCATGTAACTCTTTACACTGTCTTATCATGGCAGTGACCACCTCTAAGCCACGGGGCTGTGCATGCGAGAGTGTGTCTCTGCTGTGTGTGTGTGTGTGTTTGATAGAACCACTCAGGTGTTCTCCCCCAGGCCTCCTAGATATCATCAGTCATTATCCTCGTCGTTCATCAAACACTGCAGGTGCACGTGAGCATGTACGCCTCACTGTTGCACCCCTCCCCTCCCTCATGTCTACCTACCTTTTTCTGCTGCTCTTTCACTCGCTTCCCCTGTGGGGCCTTTCCGAACGTAACTCCCGGGAGGCCGGAGGGGATGCAAATTTGTACATTCTGGAGGAGCACGCTGATGTAGTGAGTGCATAAAGAAAAGAGAAGGAAAGGGAATAAATAAAGAAGAAAAGAACTGCAGACAATATTTCAATCCCTCCCTTAGTGCCGTGTCCACTGCCCTAACCCTGAAGCAAAAATCCACCCTGAAACAGAATTCACCTCTGTGATCCCGGTGGATACTTTAGTTTTGTGAACAATAAACTTTTTATCTGTAATTCTGGGAAACAACACCCACTATGCTATTTTTTTGTAATGCTGCCATATGTTGGTGACACATTATGAATTCACCCAAACTGACTCAATTGGACTGGCTCATGGTAAACAGCCCATGATACTTTATTATATTTTATAGAGCAAAAACATACTTTGTATTCATCCTTGTAAAGCATTGATGTTGTACTTACCAACATGTTACCTTTCATATGATTAAAAGGAAGAAATGAACATAAAAACAACAGCTAATCAAAGCTACAATATCATTTTCTTCTCATGTTTCTATATCAAATTCATTTGTGTGATTTGGCAAATCTTGGTCATCCATATTTCTTTTCTTGACAAGATTAAACATACATTTTGGAGGCATGGAAACTAACATAATTGTTCATGTGTTTGCTTTATTTGATTTGATTTTAAAGAACATGACATTTACAGGAACTTCACAGCAAACTTTGGCCTAACTTAATAGAACACATTTACTTTGAGGGAAGTTTTTTTTTCAAAGCAGATCCATTTTCAGCAGTGAGAAGTACTTTCTCTCTTTCTCTTTCTCCTCTGAAATCACAGATTGGAATTTTAAAGAGACTTAAATCAGTCAATCAATCATTTGTGCCGTCTTTGATCCGAAGGTTGGCTTTCATGGTCCTCCAACTGTTTCACTTCTAAGCCTTTCTCTTGAGTTGTTCATTTCTTCTTTCTCCGCTCCATCTCTTTATGTCATCAAACCACATTATGTGTTGTCTTCCCACTCCTCATTTCCCTTCAATCATCCCTTCCAAAACCCTCGTCATCAGCCTCCCACTGGGTTTTGATGATACAAGCCAAAGACATGTGCCTCTGCTCCAGGGCTAGACTGGGACAAAAAAATCGACCCCGGCATTTTTGGCTCAGACCGGTCCCCGACAAATCGGTCGAACACCATCCTTGCGGTCCTCTTACATATGTGTACTGTACTATTCCCCCAAACCACTACAAAGCTGAGTAGTAAGTGCCGTGGACAAATGTACCAGTGTACTTACTTGCTCTTGACTGACTCCCTGGTGATCAGAGGTGGCTGTGGAGTGCACAATAGCAGGCTCAGGATGGACAAAGTAGTCTACAGCTTCTTGTTCCTCCCTGTCTCTCTCCTCCACTGCTACCTCAACAACCTGGCTTGACTAGACAATGACATAAAGAGAGAGGGAGACATGATTACAATTAATTGGGTGGGGTATTAACATGATTATGAATTCCGATCCAGGATTGTTGGAATTACCTTACAAAGATGTGCAAAAAGCCCGGTATGCCAGATTACCAGTCCAGCACTGCTCTGCTCTGCTCTGCGCCTCCTCTGCTCTCCCATTCCCACACTTGCCTCCAGACCCTGATTGCCAGGGCCACAATAGTGGGACAGCAGAGAATGTTTTCTCGTTTGTGAGGTTGGCGCAGCAAACTGGTAAACACCAGCCTGTATCTGAGGGGAGCCGTTGGTGCAGACACCAACTGTGATGATTTTAAAGTGGGCGCAGTGCATTATGAGTTAGCAGCCTTCTCCATCACCCCCAAAATTAGTTTGCTAAACCTGATATTATGTTGTGCATCTGTTGTCACAGAATGTTTTTTTTCTGGTTTGAAGTGCTGTTTGTTTTACTAATGGGACACTTCCATTCACCCCTCTTTAAATGTTTAATATGACATCTGCGTTCCTTCAGTGTGATTGTTGTTATTTCTTTAGTTTATTTTTACATGGAGCCAATCACATATGCCATTAACATTAAATTAATACATCTCTACTTCTTTTTCCAAACGCCCAGATGGTGACCAATGGAATCGTTCCTCCAAAACAAATTAAGGACGAGAGAAAATGTACAGATGGAGGGTAGAAATTAATTTCTTGCAAATTACATTTTATATGTAGATTGCCGTCACATTAATGGTCTGGTTAATGCCTCGGCAAACGGGGAATAAGAGGAGAGAGCCCGAGAGGGAGAGACAAAGAGGAAATGAGAGAGGGAGACAAAGGAAATGAAACGAACGAGAGACGCAGAGGATGAGCATGAAGAAAAGAGAGAGGGATGATACGCTGAATACTGGAGGGACACCGAGCTATTGTGCAACGATATGAACTCCACATGGGTAATCGCAGCCTTATCCAGGAGACTCCCACTTTGTTTTATCAGAGCTCGGACTTTACCCGGTTGAAATTACACAGAAGCCACCTTCCCCGGCTACACAAGCCATCAAAATTTTACCCTCTTAAATCACAGATGGAATACGTGCAGCGTGTAAGGGCTGAAAATCTGCAGTGAGGTAATGGTGCCAGGCAAAGAGAGAAGGGAAAGGCAGAGGGGAGGAGCAGGAGAAGGAGGGAGTGTGTGTGTGTGTGTGTGTGTGTGTGTGAAGTGAAGGAAGGCATGCTGACAGAGCTACTGTAGCATGGGGAGCACTTTCAGTCTTTCTGTCAATATGTCTAGCTCTCCTCCTCTCTCTCTCTCACACACACACACACACATACACAAACATAGAGTCAAGAACATTTACCACTTCACTTTAACAGCCATCAAGGTTTACATAGACTGTCACGTTCCAGCCATGAAAAATTTCCTGGCTCTTTACAACTGCTGAACATGTGTAAAATTATGATTTTACTGTGTTTGCAGTCTCTTACACATAAACCCCACTTTGTAGTAATACAGGATATGATATTGTTGCATTAGCTGTAGCTAGTGCTTTTGAAGGGGCTATCTTTCTTATGTTTAGAATGAGATGTATTCCCCGTAGTTCTTAATCTGGGCCTTCCAAATGAGCCCCATTATTATACAGACGGATGGTAATTAGCTAATTATTTCCCTCTGCTGATGGCCTCACACCATGCCATGTTAGCAAATGTGTGAGCATCAGAAGTCTTCTAAAATACTGAGTACAAGTTGAATACTATCTCAACATGGGTTATAATGACAAAAGACTTTTAACACATGGGTACTGGTTAAATATCATTAAATACCAATGTAATAGCATAAAGTATAATAATGATAAAATAAGAAAAGGAGAACACTATTCATATGTGATTTTTAGTTAAAGTCCCCCTCCACTTAAAAATATGTTTTTCTTCTTGTTCCTACAGTCGGATGAGCTTCACTGTGCAGAGTTTGACACTAGAAAGCTGTTTTAATGTTCATCTACTGAAAGTGGAAAGTTTCTCTGTGCTCATTTAAAATCAGATTTTAAGGGGCGGGCCTATAAGCAAAATCTGTGACATCACAACTAGTTTGGAAGCCAATCCTGGTCCAATATTTAACTTACACAAGTGTGATGTGGAAACTTGGAGCCTCCAGTGCACAAACACTGAGAATGGACTTTACAGTGTTGTAGGAGACATCTTGTGTTCAGCAGTTAAACCTCTGAAATGAAATATATTTGCATATTCATAGAATCTGGAATTTGTAATAAGGGAGAAGGAGTAAATGCAATTTTAAGGACTTTAACGAGATAATTCGACTTTTTTTTGTGGAAAAACCATATCAGACACACATTATTGTATTTTCATATTTCTTAATAAATGTCTGGAGGGCACCTTTTAAAGTAAGAATTTCAATGTAGCTCCTGGTAGTCACTCTTTTTAACAAGCATTTCTGGCCAGTCATAACCTCTGCAGTTTACATCTCTGCCTCTTGTATCAGCAATTTAAAGGACATGTTCACAATTTTTCAAGACTGTCTTAAAACAACAGTCAGGTGTCCATATGAACACTGAAAGAGTTTTTCCTTGCAGTAATCATTCCTCCTGTTCATACTGGTTCTATTAAAAGATCCCCTCCGAATGCGCTTTCAATGTAAGTGATCCAAAATCCACAGTGTGTCCACACAGTTATTTTGTGCAAAAATGCAATTAAAAGTACGCTTATGAGACTTCAGCAGTCTGAGTTAGTCGTATCAAGTGGATATCTGCCACATTTACAGTTTTTTTAGCATCAAATTCCCTCTTTGTGTTTCCCTGCTGAGCTGTGGTGGAAGTATAGTAACAAAAACAGGGACTTTGGCACTAAAAAGACTGTTACGTTGAAAGATATCTACATGATTTGACTCATTTGGACGGCCTTATTTGGAAGCCTCATGTTATCTTCAGATAAACTTGTAAATATATTTTTGCACAGAAGGAGGACTGTGGATTTTGTCTCCCATCACTTACATTGAAAACACATTATGAAGGGATCTTCTAATGGTCAGTATGAAAAGGAAGAATGATTACAGCAAGAAAACCCTGTTTTTAAAGTTGTTCATTTGGACACCTGACTGTTTTAAGGCAGACTTGAAAAATTGTGAACCCGTCCTTTAATGCTAAAATTGTGACCTATTAACTTTGTTTCAAGCCTGCTCTCACTTCCTTTTTATCAGTATCCTCACAGGCTTTACATGTGTATAACTCAATCTTAAGGTTGGCCAAATTAAAAAAAAATCACATCTTTGTAGAGTGTTGTTTTTCCTTTTTTTCCTTCTGATATTTCCTTCCTCTGTCTTGCTCCATCATCCAGTCCTATTAAGGTTTTTAGCAGTGCTTTTCCAAGGACCACATGCTGTAGAAGAGCTAGAGTGCTGTGCAATTATCAACCTCTCTAATGGTGTCCCCTCTCATGTATGGCCTCAAATGGCTATTTTCTGTTAGTGGTCATGGAGGGGAAAAAAAAAAGGGCAGAGCCGGCCCACTTCAGTAGAGAGCAAAAGAGCTAGTACACGTATAAATGGAGATAAAACCACAGGAACTCACCGGTGGATTACAAGAAACAATTTTCTGCACTACTTTCAGAAATTTTATCAACAAAAGAACAAACTGAACAAAGTGAGCCAAGACAAAATGCCCACCATGTAAGTAAAGACACCAGCCCTTACAAAATGGATGGATAAAAGCCAGATAAAAGCTGAGTAAAAGTAGTTCAAAAAGCAGTATTTCTCATCACCTGCAAATTGAATATTTACCAATGAATAATGTCACATTTGAGATGTCGGACAAAAACAATAGAATCCACATACAGTACATCCCTGAATAGCCTACTTGATTTTGATTGGCTTAGAGGTGATTTCATGTTTTCAAATTACACTCCTGTCTGATGAAGTATTATCCTAAGTGTCGATCAAAACCCATGGCTAATTAAGCCCAGAGGGAAACTGAAGCATGCTGCGGTTTTTCTGTAATTATTACTTATTGGGTGCAAGGACTCATTTTTCGATGCAGTGAATGTCTTCATTAGAGCTGAACAGACATGGCACAAGCTGAGCGTGTCACAAGTGTCGAGCATGTGATTGACTTGACTGGTGGGGCATGGAGAGGGGGGTGGGGCACTCATTTTAACCAATCACCTTGCAGGAAGTAGAGATGAGAGTAAGGCTGAAGGTAGACATTTTAATGTAAAACCCATTGAGTTTACTTATAATGATGTAAACAAAACTCCCTTGGCTTACCTTGGTAGTGTGTTCTTTGATCCTCTTCAATCAAAATTAAGATTTTCAACAATTGAGACGAAAACGGTCTCACCAGTACCCAGTAGCAATCTGTTCCTTTGACCCAGTGTTACACACAACAAGCTTTAGTTAAAAACTGTCACAAATCTATTGTTTCTTGTATAAAACGATGTGATATTCAAAAGATACACAAGTTATTAACAATCAGTAACAAACACTGACATGTAAGTTTAAAATGAGTAGATTATGACAAGCTGTAGTTTGGGTAAATAACCCAAAAAACAGCCCCTTCTCTTGAGTGGCTTTCTTGGTAACTGTGGTGCTATATTGACCCAAACTGGGTAAAATTGTTACCCAGTGATTTTTAGTGTGTAGCTGTTCTTGATCTCTCAATCATACCAAATTATCTTCATCAGCAGCTGGAGTTTCTGGTCGATGGTAGCTCAAAAGTAAAGGTTCAAAGTTTATTCTTGACCTTCTTGTCTATTATACTTTTGTCATATGATCTGCAAGGTATTCAAACAAAAGTATTCGCCTTAAAAAATAGAAATACTCCGAGTATGAAGTCTGATAGTATTCGCACTTTTCCCATTTAGGCCCCCACCAAAATGTGTTTAAACATTTCCAATGAGTGGTTAATAATACATTTCTTATATTGGGTCTTATAGAGTTCTTTAAGTTGGGTACACACAACAAATATTTATGACTACAGGCACAGTAGATAGGGTGTACTTCAACATTTGAAAGTTTAGCTTAGTAATGGTGCTACAACAAAGGTCACAGGGTCTCTCATATCAACAGTTAGCTCACCCTGGGAGCACAGAGGTGCACAACAAATGTATCAGAATGGGTAAGGGGTCAGGAGATGACAGTGAAAAATTTGCCCTGACACCACTTAAGAAAAGGTCTCAGGGTCATCAAAATCAATAGGGTTCTTCCTCCTGCCATGAATAGCATGAATACAGGAAATGTCAGTTTTTATGGATTTGATGGTCACTGACAAACAAACAGCCAGGCGGACAGATAGAAGTGATCACATAAACGCTCGGTGGAGGTTAATGGTGCTTCAGTAAATAAATTAATCTTCCCACTGCTCCTCAAAGCCATAATTTTACACCACAATGCATAGTTATTGTGGTCAATTTGCCTTGTTAACTTCCAGGCAGAAACATTGTTTTTTAGTAGTATATTGCCTGTGTCATTCTGATCTGAATGCTGGAATTTAAGAATAGCAGATTATGCATAGTGTATACTAGCAGCAATGTTTCTATCCACATTGTTAGAGCAGTCATTGGTCAAGTTCAGCTTGAATCAATGCCATTAATAATGACTCATGACTGCAGACGTACCCTCCAGCCTGTTTTGGATAATTAGCCTATGTTGAGAGGATAAGAAGTTTAAGAGATAATTAAATGGATAACCAGTTAGTTCATATAGACTTTAAAGCAATATTTGTTGATTACCACTTGTAGGAAATAATGTGAGGATGTACTGGTTGCTAGCATAATGTTACTATATTGGCTCACAACCTTTTTAGGTATAGGGTTTGCATATGTTGGTACTTCTTTCATTATTAACTTCATTTTCAGGGGATATTGGGGGTGACACTAAACCTACACTCCTGGATAGAGGGCAAGTACAGCAGAATCGTACATTGTAGAGACTCTGTTACAGTTTTACATTGCTTGTAGTCTTTCACATGATCATTTTGAGGAGCTGAAGAGTTTTCCACTGACCGTTGCATCCCTAATACCATTTAAGTCAATAGACATATAGTGTTTTTCATTACACACATTCTTCTTCCTTCTGAAAACATGCTGCTTACATGGTGCTTACATTACCCACAATGCAGCACGACTGCCAACAGTTCAGTCGGAGATTTGTGAGCGTTATGCTAGTAGCGGCAAATGTAGCCTCAAGCCGCTAGCCTCAAGCAGAGATGAGGAGCAGACTACAGAAGCCTTGTAACCTCACTTCTTTCTAACTCCACACCCCCATTTTTTTCTTGTAGTCTTCAGCCTCAACCAATTATGAGATTTCGTGCAGCTCCCGCTGGAGCCACAAAACGCTTTATAAAACTTTTTTCACGTCTGCGGTAGTATTCCCCAAGACCTGTAAACAGACTTTGATGAGTTAAAATCGGCTGAGTTCCCCTTTACAAAAAAAGTTTGAACTCCGACATGAGAGTATGTCAGTCCTGGTTGATTTGGTGACATCCTTGGTTACCGTGGTAACAGCAAGTGCAGATTAGTAATACAGCAAACACTTGATGAGCAGCAACTATGTCAGAAATACTTCAGAATATCAAATGGTGTACAGTCAAACAAACTTGTTTTGTTTTTGATAAAGAACTGGGTCCAAAATAAATGCAACAGCACACTGTGTCTATTCCTTCTTGTTCCATTACTCCCTTGCAAAAATCAAAAATGACCTGCTGTCAGAAAAATGCAGAAAATGATTGTTGTCCTGCTTTTTGGACACATTTTTTGACAAATATATTGTGTTTCCTGAATGAAACTGAAATTGAAATGAAGGGCCGAGGAGGGTTGGGGTTGGGGGGGGGGGGGTGCGTGAGCCAGGAGTCGCTCAGTGACAGAGAAAAATGGACAGCGACACAGAATTGCAAGGCACCTATGCCACAGAGGGCTCTTTCCTTTCCTCCCCCAGAATCCCCTGAAGCGAACATTAGGGACGTGCAGAGAGCCCAGTATTTGTATTTGTATCTATATTTGTTGAGGCAGCAAAATTATTTGTATTTGTATTCGAATAAAAGTGGAAATAGGGGTAAAAATCCTGTTTTGGTTTTTATTAAGCTTTGAATTTTAGGATATCAAAGTGTTTAAGTGTTTATGAATAAACTATCTTACTAGGTATTTATACACCCATAACACAGAGACAGGCTGGCTAATTGACAAGCCTTGGTGGCTAACTGGAGCTTCAGCCAACACAGAGCAGACAGTTCTAGCTTTAGGAGCTAACAGCAGCAGAGGCCGGAGCTCCGGTTACACCCGCTGCTGCAGACAGGTTCAGTAACAGTGTCGGCGGGGCTCCGGTTACAGCATGATTTAACGTTTTAAAATTTTCTGCAGGAACAGTCAGCTGGAGGGTTAAAGAGCTACAGGACGAAATGCAAAGAGGATTTCTGTTGTTTTTGTGGCCGCCAGTAGCTTCTCCTCCCACAACACAGACAGAGAGATTCCCCCCACCAGCTCAGTCGGGGAAAATAAACCAAGTTAAACACAGACAGGTTTATTTAAAAAACGACTGCTGGCTCATTTAAATGTCGCTGCGCTGTTTGTCTTCCTTTCAGCTCTGTGTTGCCAGAAGCTGTGAATGATGTGGGTTGTGGGAGGTGGGCGTTAACATTCTACCTTTTTATATAACTTTCGTGACACAGAGATAGATTTCATGTCCCAAAAGGTCGACTCTATGTCAGCATCGTCCCCGCCTTTTCAATTTAAAACAGCAGACGACACGTTGAGACATTTTCAACCCATGAAATGCCAATTTTTATAAATTTGGTGTCGACGTCAATATTAACACCGGCATCGATGTGTTTCATCACAGTACAGTCATCTAATTTATATGTATGTTCTTTTCCCATTAACAGCAATTTAATACAGTGCTGATATGGTGTAAATTGAACACACAGGCTGTTATCAGTGAGATGAAATTGTGCTGGAATCTCTTGTGCTTCGGTAGGCAATCTGAATTCAGCACTGGGATGGCAGTTTTTGCTACTACCAATTAAAACTACTATATAGGCTACGGTAGAGATAATTAAGAAATGTAAATACACCAAAAATAGGGTTTGATTTTGTCTGAAGGATTATAACTTTAAAGCCCAGATTGTCTTTAGTGCATGGTGCTAGTTGAGTTTGGTGCTGAAACAATGAATCGATTAATAAAGTAGTCAACTGACAGAAAATGAATCACCAATAATTGTTTGAGTAATTTATCAAGCAAAAGTTCCATGGTTCAGTCTTCTCAAAAATAAATTAGTTGTAGCCCCAACTGTGTTTACAGTGACTAGATTGGAGGGACTGTGAGCTATATTGGTTCACACTGCAGCAAGTTAAGCATAATGGTAAACTGATCACATAATGTGACTGTATTTTTTTACCCTTACAGAAAAGTCAGATCTGCTTTACAACACAACAAAGTGGAAACAGTGTTGCCTCACACTGCTCCATACTGTCAGGTCTTATTAAGAATGACTTTCCGAACAGATTGAAAGCTGAAGACAAAAACAAAATAGCAGATGGTTTGTATTTCTGTTGTGGATATCAAGGACTGCAGAATGATGTTTTTAGGACTAAGATTTTCGATTTTTGCTGGATAATTCTGCCAAGCAGAGAACAAACAAATCAAACATCTGTTAACACCTCATGTCGCTGTGCTGTATTTTTTTTGGTGTATTTGTGGGGCTGCACAAGCCATGATCATAATTTTTTTTTTTTTTTCAAGACACCTTCTGAATCCTGCTGAAGAAGCCATTCAAAGCTGCTATACCCTGGGATTTGATCACACCCACTCCTGACCCCAGAGCCATCTCCGCTCTCTGGGACTTATACTCTTCCCTACGTATATATCCATCTCCTCCCACTTCTGCTCCTCGACCCCTCAAGCCCAACCCCCCCCCCCCCCCCCCCCAACCCCCATACCACCACAGCAGTCACCTGAAAACACTTTTACTCCCGTATCTCTGTTATTTACTCCAACCTTCAGGCTCTTGAAGTTGGTTGTACTCAGCTTCAGCTGTCTGGGCCTAATGGAATCCGCTGCTCTTCCTACACCTGAGGGCTTTCTTTGACTGATAAGGTCAAGACCTCCACTGGTCAGTATCACTGGCACGTGTGGTTTTTGTTTATACTGGGAGTTTTGGGTTTATTCTCCTCTGTTGGAAAGTTTTTTTTTTTCTGTCCTTTTCCAACCCTGCAACTCAGCAAGCCTGTATTAACAGTGTGTGTGTGTATGTGTGTGTGTTCTTGCACTTCCATGACCATGTCAAGCCTCAGCCCATTGATGTTTCTCTGAGCTTTCCCCTCAGCCAAAGGAGCACACAGCTCCTCCAACATCCAACTGTCTGTATCCACTTCAAAGGCAGACGAGACTAAGACAGCTGAGCTCAAATGGCAACAGAAGCCTGGATACGAGCCTGCCTGTGGGTTCTCCCATTCAAAGACCCTGACCTGATTGAGTGTTTGTGTGTGTGTGTGTGTGTGTGTGTATGTGTGTGTGTGTGTGTGTGTTAGAGAGAGAGAGTGAGTGAGTGAGTGGGAGAGTTGAACATATAAGTTCAAACCTGATGTGTGGCAGTGTGACAGACACACATGAAAGCCAAAAAAGGAAAGCACACACATACACATACTCTTTCAGAAGTGCATAGGGTCAGGTGTGGAGTGCCACAAACGGGCGAAACGACAAAGACAAGAGGAAGACAAGAGAAAAGTGGCCCCAAGGGACGCTACTGACAGCGTGATACTACTCATACACACAAACCTTGTGTTTTGACGCAGGACGCACATTCAGTCTGAGCCATTCATACCAGACTGCTGCTATGGGTTAATCTTTGCAGCTGCAGTCCCACATGCATAACTGCTGTCATTTACAAAGACTTTGTAATAAAAATATGGCGTGGTTTCATGCATTATTTTCCAAAGCACCTTTCTTGAAACATCCATCTGGTTATCATTTCTAGTGTTTGCTTCTTTCTACACACCTCATCTTTGGTCATGTGTTCATATAAAAATCAGCAGTTAAATATGGCTGAGATGAGAAGAGGTGCTGTATAGATATTTCTGTATAGTAGAGGCACTCATTTAATTCATATGAAGCATTGATATGTATGGCTTTCTTACAAGGTATGTTTATTGTGCAATTATGTTCATATGTAAGAATGTGGACCCATGCTAAGACAAATCTTAAGCTGGGTACACACTGTTTGATTTTATTTATCTTGTATATTGTGTTAATTCAAACTGTTTTTTTTCACCCTTACATGGAGCCCGTTATCCATTTTGTCTATCAACAATTCCAGTGAAGTGTTAATCAAACAACCTGGCAGCATCCTTAAAGAGAAAAAAAAAGAGAGAAAGGCAGCATTACTTTGCATTACATAGTTGTTTTATGGTGAAACTACTAAATAATTGCAATAGTGTGAGGTTTCAGTAATACATAATTGTGCTGATTTGAAGCTACGTAATCAAGTTTATTTTAAGGTCCAGTGTGTAGAATTTAGTTGCATTTAGCAGAACGGACTTGGCAGAAATGGAATATAATATGGTTTAATTAGTATATAATCACCTGAAAATAAGAATCATTGTGTTTCTGTTACCTTAGAATGATGAATGATATTTCCCCAGAGGCGTTGTTAGGATCTTGAGACATTGGTGGCTTAGCCCAGCCCAGAAATCTTTAGATTTTCACCTGATAATTGCACCATTGTCAAGTTATTTCACAGGAAAATGAATATAAGATGTGAGACACCGTGCTCTATCAGGTCAGGTGCGTAAGATTCAAACCCTCAGAACAAATAAGAACCTTGATGTTTATGAGGCAGTCGTATGCTAGATTGTATGTTGCCAATGCTTTGTTCAATTTTGAAAACTGACCAACCCTGGTCTCATAGCTTCTGCTTCTATTGTGTGACAAGAGCTTCTTTTGAACTGTGACAAACTGTGTTAACTCCGTGTATTATCTGATACTCTCCTCTTCTTCACCTCTCCAGTAGCTCTTTGGTCTGTTACACTTCTCATCTCTTCTACTCTTTCCTGTCCTGGTCATAAAAAGCATGCAAGCAGCACATGCCAGCCAAAATCTAACCAAATCTCTCATTTTTTGATGTGATGATTAGATCATAAACACGTTATTTATCAATGTATTTTATACAGAGACTTAACCAACCGATATCAGATTATACAAAAGCAAACCATTAGTGCAGTATTCCATCACATAGGGGCTAAATTGTCATCAGTGCTCATTCTTCCATATGGGCTGACAGTCGCACAACACAGCAACACTATTGGAGTACAGCAGCAGATGTACATCAATCAGCCTTCTATTGCTATTTATTACTTACTGCAGTGTAATCAGTGGATTCTGTGCTCTCTCCATCTGATAACATCTATCTTCACGGCCTCATCGCTTCCTCTGTTGTGCTCTTGTTGCTCTTTCAAGTTCTCTCTCTCTCTCTTTCGCACGGTATCCGTTAACATTGTTGGTCTATGTCTTCTCTGTATCTTTCCACTCCATACCACTCCTTTATCTGTTGGTGTCTCTGCCCGTTTCATGTCATGTCTTTGTTTGAGAACCACTGAGCCAGGCTAGCTAGCTAGCTAGCTAGCTAAAGAGCCCTCTCCTTCACCAACCTGAGCTTGTAGATGAGGCAGTGGCACTCTCACATCCGGACTCATCTGCTGCTACAGCAACGGGAGATAACTTGTTCCCATAGACTTACATTGTGAAAGAGTGTGTAGAAGTGTGGAAGAGCTGCATGATTGAATTGTTTTATCCCCATTCAAGTTAGCCGGAGGGCTAAACCGCCACTGTGTTCCCCTGCCGGTGTTTGTTTTGTAATGTTAACAGTTCAAATCTGACAGAGAGGCAGCAACATATGCAATGTTACTCCAAGGTGTTTGAGTACAACTGTATTTAACAATTTTTTTTTAGCTACTTTGTTTAATGAACTCGTAGTGGGTGGTGGTAGTCTACTGGAGTGTTCCTAATATTTTGCCCACTTTATGTATGCTAATGGTATGGACAAAATATCAGCCACCACCACCCACTATGACCTCAAAAACAAACATAAAGTAGAATTATCACCTTTCTGACAATGTCAACACAAACTGAAAATATATAAGCTTCATAAAAGTGGAATGTATGGCAGAGCTGTTATATTGGATTGCATTAGATTGCACAGGTGTTCCTAATAAAGTGCTCGGTGAGTGTAATAGCGAACATTAGCTTAGCCCCAGTTCATTCTTCGTGTACTAAGTTACAGATGAGCCACAGAGCTAAACATCCGTTTCTTTGGAAACTACACTCAGTGATGCTGCAACTCAGCAACTTTATAATATGGTCCCTTGTGGTCGGTTCTGAAATTTAGACTGAATAAAATCTGTAATGTGAACATGGTATAGTCTGTGTAGTTGTGTGTAGATTGTGATGGTTTGTTCATCTCCACAGAATCCCAGCATTGAAAATCATGGGAAATGTGTCCTAAATGGGCTTTGGTGCAAAATTAATGAAAAGCCTGATACCCTCAAAAAGGAGTTTTTTTGTTTTCTGGTTGACAATCTATGTAATTTTGTACATATTTTTTTCTAAAGTGGCTCAAACATCATCGTGTAGATTCCGTTCTCACCCTTGCAAGGAGGTGTGCTCTACTGCAATGATAAGTCTTGAATAACTGTGAGGTGTGCTGAAATGTCAGCTTGTGGAATTAGGTCTGTGCTGCTGTCAAAGTGCTCCTGCCTCTCTGCAAATGTTTATTCTTGTTCGCTGCCTACAGCTCAGACATCTCTTTGGAATTTTCTTTTTATTTCTTGCTGGTATATCAGCTGGGCACTTTTTCAGGCAGGGTCTAGTAAGACCTGTTACTACTTCGGTTAGGTTCAGTGAACAATTGTGAACTGAGTATCTTTGGACTCTGTACCAAAAAAGCAATTTCAAAAGTTGTGACATTTGTTTCCAGTTTTGAGCATTTGCTGATGTTTTGTCACAGCAAACATCTTCAGATTTTGGACTGATTTCTAGACAAAATAAGATGTCTAAAGACAGAATATTGATGGATATGATATTTGTCATCCGTCAGCCAAAACTGCTAAATATTTGCTGTTTGTAATGTGTGAGCGCTTGCTGCTGCCTGTTTTCATATCACTGCTAACTGAACATTTTGGACTGCTGGCTTGACAAAAAAAGATACCAGAAGACAGAATGATTTTTTTCATTTGTTAGCATTTGCTGATATTTCTGTTATGTCACTGCAAACTGAGCATTTTGCATTTTTTACTGCTGGCTAGACAAACAATATATATAAAAAGATGTCTAAACATAAAATATTGATCTTTTTTATAATTTTTCTCATCTATCAACCAAAACTGCCAAACATTTGCTGTAATTTGTTACTCATTGCAGTTGCCTGTTTTCATATCACTGTAAAATAAGTGCATGAACATTTTGGACTGCTGGCTTAACCTTCTAGTTTTTCACTTGTGCGCATTGGCTGATGTTTGAATGCACAAAAATGGCAATTTGCATTTATGCATTTCTGTATATTTTTTAAAAATCTATTTTAAGTAATGTGTGGGCCAAATTGTACAAAATGCTAACTCTTTCTGCATTTTCTGACACTGTTAAATTCAGGTGAAGTACAATTACTTAAGTTGTATTTATTTCACTCGCTCACCTTGATGGAGCATGTAGTGTTCAGTCATGTTTAATACAATCAAAAAAAATCCTACAATATGAATACAGCTGTGTTAAATTAACATAACTGCAGTTAGTAAATCAAACCTAAATGTCATTTAAGTAAATTCATCATTAGTGTGTTAAGTTAATTCCACAAAACTGAATGATGTAGGATTTTATTAATACAGTTTGGTGAGATTTGCTTGACAGTATTTAGTAATGATCAATAGTCTATTCTTGTTCTCGTGTATTCAACACATTTCTCATTTATTCATTTATTAGTTGACATAACTAAATTAAATAAACGTCACATTTCTTAGATTGTCGAAAGATGCACATATTATGATCAGTTTTGAGTTTATATCAGCATAGTCAAAGTCAAGACAACAGTTTCTTAGAACATGAAAAATACTACTCCAAAATTATATTACAACATGTTCACTACAGTTTGTAACAGATCTTTTGACAGTAGCCAAGTGGGAAATTGCATCACGGAACTGTTAAAATTCCCAAACAGCCAACCAAAATTTCTAACATGCCAGAAATCCATCCTATCGTACAACAACCAGATTGTTCATTGTTATGGCAATTGATCAGGCATCGCAACATGACACGCAACAAAAGTCCCCAGCTGAAAATGAACCAGGGACATGGGAGTTATGTGGCATGCGCAGTAACCGTTTGGCTACCAGGGCGCTCCGAGATTTGTTCATTTTTATTCTGAACACCTCTACTACTGTATGCAGCAGCTATATCTAATCGGTGTCTTTGTACACCTCTGGTTCTCCTCAAAGGTTTGTCAGAGGGCAAGACATAACCATCACATATACATAATGATTTCCCCAAAACCTTGTAAAAGCAGTGTCCTTCCAGAGAAAGCCAGAACCACTAATACACACACCTCCCCTACTGCTTTATGCACCGTATTTGCCTTCAGAAACATTGCCAGAATGAGAGATATAAATGTGTTGTGAGGAAGCAAATATATAAATGTCGCTTGTCTCTACGTTGTCTTGTTGACATCCAAACAAGCCATTATTAAGTTCTTAATGAGATGAAAGGGAGCAAAATTCAATCAAAGTGGCATTTTCGAGTTACAATGCCTCTTACAGTCTTACTCCTCTGTAATAATTAACATTACACTCAAGCCCTGGCAGATGAGGACCTTGTAATGAGGGTAGTGAAGTAATGATATCCCATTATGACATGCAGATCCCTTGCTGAACGGACTGACAGAGCTACACTCTGTGGTAAGGCAGGCTACTCCTTCAGAATACATTCAGGCAGTAGCAGTTGAGTCCTTCATCCTCATACAGCTCAATTTAAGAATGTCAATATGACCAAGGGCAGCGGCAAACACAACTGGTAATTGACGCAGTAATCATATCACATTCAGATCCAGGTAATGTTCATTGCAGTGCTATTGAAATTGATTTTTGATGCACAGGGAGGATGATGCCAAGTATATTAGCAACAAGGAAAAAAAAAAACTATTGCGATAGGTGGCTTTTATGTGAGGTTGCATGGAGTCACTAGGACATTGACCTATTTGTTTATTTGATGTTCCTTGTTAGCGGCTGATTGGAGACTACAGGAGATGTGACTGAAAGAGAGTGGGTCAAAGCAGCCAAGGCAAGAAAGCTTTGAACACCTGGGTGAAACAGGTGTGTCCTTCTATCGGGAGCCCCAACACACATGGTTTGTGTTAAACCAAGGTTGACAGACAAGGACCTAGGTTGTCCTTTAATACAAGGTAATCCAAAGCTCTAGCAGAATCCAGTGGCTTTGTAAAGTAAATCGAGGTAATGAGAAAAACAATCAGGTTACCAAGTTTCAGCTGTGACAAAAGGGCAGGTGCTGCCATCAAAAACAAATTAACATCATATCTCTGTATCACAGTAGGTGTGGTTGTCACTGCTGTATTATTTTACTGTCACCATTTTAAACCATTCGAAGCCATCTGTTGATGATGTAGCTGGATTTTAAAAAAAAAATGCCTTGATGATCTGCTGATATAATTACATGGTTCAGCTTCTTTACTGTGTATTCATGAGTGCAGGCGTGCAGCAGCTGAATGGCATGTGTTATTACGTGACGTTATTTATTGCCAGGTCAAGACGCTGAACTTAGATTAGCTTCCTCTCAAGCTTTCTAATGAGTAAAGGCAATTGGCCATGTCTGCTGGAGCACTTATGCACTTGTGTGATAGTCATTAACAGGATGCTGGGGAGGGAAAAAAAAAAGCTTTTGCTTGACATAGGATAGAGATGTAAACAGGGCAGTTACAGGAACTGCAGTTGAATTTAGGAGCTCAGTCATTTATTGTGCTTTTTAGCTATAAATTAACTGAGTTAGGTATTCACACTTTGAAGCATTTCCCCTCCCAAGTGCCCAAGAAGAAAAAAAAAAAAATACAATAGGAGAGCATGGAAAGTAGAAATGCCTGTTCCCTGCTAATGCTCCCTATTGTACTGTACAATATTTCCACATTGTTGCATATGCAAACGAATCACAACATTTTCATATGTGGGAGTTTTGACCATGCCCAAGCTCCCTCCTCTGCTTATCCTTTCATACCACGCTTTCCCGGGCTTTCACCATGCATGTCAGTGCTGATAGTGTTCTGTTGGGTTTTATGTTCTGTGTCTTATCGGGTCAGAGGATTCCACCGAGGAAAGACTGTATTGTTGGCACTGACCTCTCCAAAAGTCACACAAAAAGGAACTAAATTGAGCGGTGGCACACGGAAAGCTCCAAGGAGAAGCCATTTGCAATTCAAAGGCAAATTAGCAAATCAAACACTTTGTCATTGCCAAGGGAAATTGATGTTAAAAAATTGAGTGACAAGTGTTTAATATTGAAAACTTACCTTAATCAACACATCATCAGCTAAAAAAAAATAATAGCCACTTGAGTGGAGTTAACATTGTGACCTTGGAGGCTTTTTGAATGCAAAGTCATCTACATAAAGACAGATTTTAAGGTCATGGCTGTCATATCCAATCTGTTGAGTGACTAGTCAGAATAAATCAAATTACAAAGATATCAATGACAACTGCCCTTGCACTAAGTCAACACTTTCATCTATATGTACTTAAGTTTTCTGCAATAATCAAGTGGTGGGGTCTCACAAAGTTGGAAGTAATATGAATAATAAATGAGATGAATGTTAAGATTCCAGACGTGGGTAGACGCTTAACTGTTTAGACAAGACAGCGTCAGACACATCAGAGCGTATATCATCATGTATCAATCACACACATCTATCATTCTACACACGTGGACAACAACATTTCCATTGAAAGATAGAGGACACTGTAAAAAAAAGAATGGGTATCTGTCTTCCTGTCTTTACAGTATGCATATGCATGTATTATATAAGTTATATAAGATTCTATGAACTGTCTCTGAGAGTCAGTTCTAGTGGCTCTGTGAAGCTGCAACAGTCATTGTAAAGAAAACTAAATTGTTAGATAGATGAACTTGTAAGTATTGGACAATTTGATCATTTTGATGATGGCACTAGATGAAATCACCAAAAATCACAAAGATTATTACCAATTTGGTAATCCTAATGGTGATCTACCCGACAGACATTTCATTCTGATCCCCAAATGTCAACCTGCTGGTGGCACTAGAGGAAAAGTCATGGGATTAATTCTCTGTCTGGACCAAAATTTGTGCCAAACCATCTTGTAGATGTGGAGATATTTTACTGGATAAGTGAAGATTTTGACCTGCAGATGAAAACTCAGTGAATCAATAAAGTTATCCCCTGGGCACCGTGGTCATCTGTATCAAATGTTATGGCAATTCATTTAAAAGTTGTTGAGACATTTTACTAAAAGCCAAAAAAGTCTACCTGCTGTTAGCATTAGAGGAAAAGTAAGAAGGTCATCAAAGTCAGTGGGCTTCAGTCCTCTGGGGGCCATGAATGTCCGTACAAAATTCAATGGAAATTCATCCACTACTGATATTTTAGTCTGGACCGAAGTGGTACACCATCCCTCAAAGCTAGATGGTCAACTTGAAAGTGGATTTTTTGAGTTTGCATCTTTCCGTCTTTAGAGTACATTCCTGCACGATTGTATACAGCAGAGGAGGCTCGTCCATAGAGGCAGAGGAGGTTGCTCCTCCTCTATTTTTGAG
Source organism: Scomberomorus guttatus (assembly GCA_038419695.1). NCBI lineage: Eukaryota > Metazoa > Chordata > Actinopteri > Scombriformes > Scombridae > Scomberomorus > Scomberomorus guttatus. The sequence goes on from CM076467.1 coordinate 14,663,581, forward strand.
AGGCAAGATGGAGATGATCAAAATATAAAAAGGAAGTAATTGGTTGAAATAAACCATTAATAAATCTCAGTATCATTTATAAAATAGTTTTTCTCTCTTCTTTAGAAAAAAATCCACTATTGAAGTTCTGATTAAAATGCTTCAACAGCAACACCTGCAGGGCTCACGCAGCCTCGGGCGTCACTGCCTCAGCTGTCCAGGCTGTCTTGTTCATTTTTAGGCTGAAATTAAGACTTTTTAAATACTAAAAATAACTAGAATAACAACAGCGTGAACATGTCAGCTTATGTAGGCTTTTTTTTGTATGTTGTGCATATAGACAAGAGTGTGTAAGTCATGTATTTGATACATGTATTAATACTTGATGTGTTGTTTTTAGTGTTCAGTCTTTCTAATATTCAGCACTGATCTGTACCTGGATCAGATTATATGTTTTGTGGTTCTTCATATGTTTCTGTATACTAAGAAAATACATAGGAAACACGTGTAAATCATGTGATATGTTTGTTTTTGATGAGAACATAAATCTGTAGAACAATACTATAAATTTGATGTTAACTTGGTTTAACTTTGTTGGTAAAATGACACATCTCAACCACTCCAGGGCTAAAATGAGCACTTTGTTTAGAAACAATATGCGCTAAATGTCTTTAAAGAAGCAGCTTTTGTTTTATTGGCATATAAAATTTAACTTTGAGCACCTGCACTGCTTGTCTCTGCACTTCCCTGCCAACTAGTATAAAATAACACAACGCTGTGGGTTGGTTTTCCTCCCGTCCTAGCCAGTTTTTTGACTCACCAGCCATCACTGGTATATAGTATGGTATTCCATTAACTGCCTGCCATCATTTCTGAGGGTCTTTGATTGATAATCATAGAATTCCATGACAGTAACTCAAGTTCACCGCTGGGTTCCAATCAGCAAAGACACAGACAAAATGGGGAATGGGCTGTTGAGAAAGGTTGAGTGTGGAACAGTGGCAGTAGCTCCTCTTGGTAAATGAGCTCATGTCCATGCAAGTGACCTGTAATTATAGATAAAAGCCCTTTGCATCAGACCATCATCTGCATCACTGACTCTTCTGCTCTCGCTTGGACTCTTAAATCACTTATCAAAAGGAGCTGGTATAATTCCCCAGGTCCTTGTCTATGTTTATTGATTCCTCACACACCTGTTTTACATACACTTAAACTACTTCACACATCTACATACAATGAATGCTCTTACACCTTGATTCTCCTTGGAGAAGTGTTTTTTTTTTTTTTTTTAACCACAGAAAAGCCACATTTCTGAGAGTGAGATTGATTAGTGTGTACCATCTGTATAATGGCAGAGAGAGTGAAAGGAGATGAAGATGGTGGGTGAGAGGACACCCGTTTGAGCGAGTGTGCTCATGCGACTGTGAATCCTCCCACATAGTTCATTTCAGGTAGGCAACTCTATAAAAAACCACAGACAGAATAGCCCACACAATATAAAGAAAGCCACTTCTACCTGTAAACCAGCCTTTAAAACCTTGTGTCATTGAGCACATTTGAAAAGAAATCATACTTGTTTTTCTCCCATCTGAGGCAGAGATTGTTGTGAAAGGGGTCTTGATTGGATGTGAATTCTAGCACAACAATACATACCAGCATCTAAATGTACTAATAGAAATAACTGTTGTGTAGCTGATGAACTCGGAACATGCTCATTCCCTGAAGCTGAGAGTTACTATGAGGTTGTTGGTGAAGCTTTGATCTCTAAGACACCAGCTTTGCATTGACAACAAAATATTGCCTTCGCAAAAAAGAAAAAAAAAAACAGCAATTTAAGTGAGTTATGATGATAAAGAACAAAGTTGGGAGCGTACAAGTAGTCATCTTTCGATCTGTTACATTTGCGTGTACCTGAAAGCATACTTCGACGGCCCTTTTCAGAACGCCCCCCCCTCCCAACCCCTAATATTGGAAACTTAGCCTTTTCATGTTGTTTCAAAGACATTGCCTGCGATAAATGTCGGGTTGCATCCTCAAAGGGTTTTTAAAAGCCAGAGAGGAAAGGTCTGGATCTTTCATCTGGCATTCAACTAAGTGTACAGAGAAAGAAAAAGGCGTGAGAGAGAGCATGCATCGGTATTGATGGCGACGGAGTAGAAATGTCCCCCACCCCCATCCCCCATGAAGCCGGATGCAAATGGTCAGGCTCCCTCTTGAGTGTCTGCATGCTCAAGGTTCCCAGCATGCCTCCTTAAGCGGCAAATCAGGTTATTGAGCAAGCTACTGTTTGAAGTGAAACACCAACTTGCCTTGTAACACATATCAAATTGGCAGGAATTTGGGCTTAGGTATCAGTTACATCTCCTTTCCAGATACATTTTCGACCCCTTAAAAGTATTCTGTATTAAATATGAATTTAAACTGGTTTTACCCCAAAACTGTTTAAAACATGGCTGAAAATGGCTTTGCGACATGTTCAGCTTCACTATCATAGTGTAGATAATTCATTGTTCTGTGAATATGCAAATAAGAAATGCCAAACTCACCCCTTTCCAAAAAACTGTGAAAATAGTGTGCTTGATTTCAGAATCTCAGTCCAACTGTGTCTGAGGAGTCTGCTGTTTACCAAAAATCTCTGATTTTATCAAACAGCACCAGACTGATGTTGGAATGTTATATTAACTACTAACTACTGTATTACCTTGTCTTACAATTACTATCATTACTAACAACGTGTATGCACAAAACCATGTTTACACCACTTCTTACACATAAACTGGTATTTACAAAGAACAGATCATGTGGTCAGAATGTATCCATGGCACGCATACTTCAGACCAAACATACACATTTTTCTATAGTTATCCAAGGATGAAACTGTATGATGATGTGAAAGAAAAAGGGAAGAAACGGAATCTAATAAAGGTTGTTAACCAATTTCAATGATTGCTTGAATCTTTTGCAGTACACAAATGCCAATCAAAGGTGAATTAATCACTTTTGTGTTATCATTTTCTTTTTAAAGTCTGTTTCACTATGAATGCAGTAAACTAAATCATTGATTACCTCTATCTGATGCTTAAGGATTTAGTTATCCCTGCAGATGATGGTTTACAGGTACACGATGGTGTTACATATATCCACAGTTGTGCGTAATAGTAACATATAGTGACACCTGAAATTGCCTTAATTCTTTTGCTGTTCTTTTCATTGACAGACTGGTTGAGCAGGCAGAAGTATTGATATGTAAACTAGTGATAAAGGACGTATCTACATCCATCTATGACTAACATGAAACTCAGGCTGTGCACTGTGTTTCACAGTGATTGAGATTTATTGAACAGAACCAGGCATATGCAAAGGTTTTATACATCTCATGAAAATAATGCGCATGCATATCTCTGTCTTTATGTGTACACAGATTTTTATGCACCTGATTTTCCAATATTCTGCATTAGTAGGCTGTACCTAACTTGAACATCACAAAAGGTGCTTGTAAAGAGTACATCAATCAACTAGGACTTCAATAAGGTGCAGAGATGTTCTCTCAAGCAGCCTATAAAAACAGTGCTTTATGATAAGTAGGTCTTAGACCCTACCTAATATAGGGTCTTTGATATTCCATTTTTGGCTGGACCGGCCATGGAGCAGCCCTATAACCCCAAATATCTGTCACTGACTGAGTGATTCCCCATTGGCTGTTGCTCTTTCAGAATGAATCGGCACAAAGTTTCAATTACATCCTCAAGTTTAAAAACACACATTTACGGACTGAAGAGCGTCTCACATGAAGGCTCTGACACTGACAGGAGCAGCAACCCACGGAAACAACGAGATGTAACGGATCCATTTTACCAGCCTGCACGGTGGCTAGCAGCTAGTTAGCATGGATAGCATCGTTAGCATGGCTGTGCTGTGTTGTGTGTAACCCTGGGCAGGTGACAGGTGTGTTTAGTGTTTGTGTGCTCTGCAGGGGGAGTTAACAGATAATTAGAATAGTTATAATTAAAATTAAAATAAGTTTTCTTTCAAATCAAACATCGTAAGATATGAGTGGAAAATATTGTTCTTGCAACTGCATTTATACGCTTTTTCTTTGACTCAAATGGTGCTTAACCATGTCATGTGATATGCTACTTCAGTACACTTTCACAACAAATATTACTGGGACCACTACAGAATGCGGCAGATGAGCATTTAATATCCAGGAATTCACATTATAGACACAACCACTGACTATCCCTGTAACAAACTGGCCACAATTACACACACTGACCATACACAGTCCAGCCATATACTAGGTTTTGACCTAGTCTTGTTAAAGGAAAAGTTTTTTTTTCTAGAACTGTAAAATCATGATGTAAATGTTGGTGTTGTATAGCATACAAGTTAACACTTTTGTAAGTCCACTAATTGTATTGTAATTGCAGACATTGTGCACACAGCATGAGAATACATAGCAGAATGCATCATCTCTGCGTTGCATGGCAACAGCTGAGCCCAGGTAGCAGGTGTGAACATTATTTTATTCAGGAAGTGTGTGTAGCCCCGTGCTGGCATCCATAATGGAGCCAATCCTTCAGGGCTGCACGTGGATCTCCAAGCAGCTTGAGCCCTGAACGCTGAGGTGCGTTTGCTAACACAGGGGTTTCATTAACCCCTGTGTTAGTGAACAGTTATAATGTTGGCAGCTGCCAGATGGGAACTGGGATGGTAGGATGGTTCACGTCATCACATAATGTGGCAGGTGTTGTGCAGGGAAAATCCTGAGTACCTAATGGTATTGTTATGAGTGGGGGACATCGGGGAATAGACAGAAAGGGGCAAAAGCAATGAATGTCTCTGGGGAATGGTTGTGGAAACTCAAATTTTTTGCAAGTCAAGATCAATTTTATAGACTTATCTTACAAGGCTTATCAAATAACAGTTTGTAAGTCATTACTGTTTCAATCATTGTTGCTGTGTTTAACCATTGCCTTGAAATTCACCATACAGGAATAGCACTTTCTGTAGATCAGGGTTCTCTGTAATCTTTTTAGTATATTTTAGTTTAAGAAAGAGCTGGTACATCAAGGGAGACGCTCCACAGAGACCTACTGCATGTCATATCAATCAACCCCTTGACCATAGTATATCTTGTCTGTGACACTCTTGCCTCAGTGGGAGCCATTAAGACCTTTTTCCCATCTGCACAGAGGGGAAGTCTAAAAACTGGTGGAGCCCCCTCTTCCTGTTCCTAGAGGCTGTTGTGAGACTCTGGTATTTTTTTTTCCTTTGTTCGGAACTCAAGTACGTGCACTGACTCATCTCTATACAAAAACAAAATGAAATTGGAGAGCAAAATTGCCCTAGCAACCAGGGTCAAGTCCCAAACCTGACTATACTTTCAGTGCACTCCCCTCAGTTTGGGGATCAGTTACTGTAAGTAGCTACTTATGCAATGTCTATGGTTACATGGCAAGGATTACAGTTCCAAGAACACAGGAGTTTATCTCTGCTCACTGAGAAGATAGCCATATTCACTGAATCACTCACCATGTTTTGATGCTTGTCAACATCTTCCTCATCTACATAATTGTCCCTAAGCTCTCAGCATTTGATGTCATGGCAACACATGCAGAATCACTGTTGGAGCACCAAACTTTGCTTTCCACCACCCTGCAAGTTCACAGTTGAAACAGTTTCTCTCTTTAATTGGTGGATAAAGCTCAAGACACCGAAAGAAAAAGCACGATTGGGGGAGGTTTCTTACTCTTGGACCTGGACAGAGGCAGAGATGTAGAAGAAGGCTAACATATAATCCAGACAACAATCTTTGGTCTTAACACCAAAATAAAATCAATGAAGCCACAGATGGTGGCCTCAGCCTGCAGGGGCCCTGACCATGCTGTGCCCACAATCTCTGACACTTTGTTGATACATGGTGGGATGGAGTCAGATATCTCTGCCTTTGCTAGCTCGTAGTCTTTCTTCAGGAAACTATTACTCTTTGGCAGAGGTCCAGGAAATGGCAAGGAGGGGGCATACCCCTGCACAAGTGAGGATGCATGGCTAAAAAGATAGAGAGATAGTGCCTTACTGGCACCAACAGGCCACTGATATAGCCCAGCAGTCTATGCATGCCAAAGGAGTTTTCCATGCCAAGCATGGCACGCTCCAATCCAAGGCAGCTGTAGTGTGATTTGTGGGAACACAGTGATGAGTCTATACTGTAGTTGGAAGGGCAGAGCCACACAGCATTGAGGGACAAAGCAATTGATCACCACTGTTTGTCATATTGTTGGATCTTGCTTGAGAATGTTGTGTTGGTGGATAAAAGTAGATGGGAGAATTGGGTAAGGTTCAAGATTAAAAGGGTATTTGTCACATACTCTATTTCTCAATATGCACAGTGAAATGCAGGGGTGGCATACACATACTTTAGAATGTGCTAATAGGTTAATGTGCAACAATAATAATTAGAACAGGGTCCGCTAAGCAACTTTAAGCCTTATATTCCTCCATATATGCAATGACACGCCCATCCAAGGCAGTGTGGAAGGATCCGTCAACCCATGGTTTCCTGTTTCAGAAATGACCGTACAGTCACCGTAGCAATGATGCTGTTGGCCAGTGACATAAGTTTCACCTGGCCCATTTTGATTGACTGTAAATTCACATTTGAATTTCTTCACACTTATCTGTGGAGATGAGTGGTCAAGCCTACAAAATCTGTGTGAACTCCATAAAATAAAGTCACCGCTAAAACCTCTTAAGCTCATGCACTTGACCATCTCCTTGCCAAGTTATCTCACACCCCAACTAATTAATTTTAGTTCAACTATGGATCTTATAAATACCAGATGCAGTGTGAATGTAAGCCTCTGTGTAGACATAATTTAGCTGTCGCATGTATGAGCTAGTTATAGCCGCCTCATTCTCACATACTGTCAATATTTACACAGTAGACAGTGGTCAGTGTTCATCCTAGACCCTGTAGAGATTAATTTCCCCAAGGAAATTGGCTACTGATGTGCAGCAGTGTAAATTTCCCATGTATGGTGAATTGAATTACCTAGCCTCCATCAGTATTTACAGGGAAACCCATATTTTATGGCTGTGCCAATTATAATATATTTTGAATTATGGAATGAGCTTCTTAAGGGAGATGGGGACCGCATAGATTTATTGTTGGACCTGCTATTAGGTTGAGAAATGGGCATGACATTTGCATTTCCCCGTTCATTCTGAAATACATATTTTATTGTATTTGGATAGCATTAAATCCAGACTGTAGGGCTTTATGGATATAGGAGGCTACTGTTTTAATATGTCCTCAATAGACAATGTGATGATGAAGAATTAATCTTCAGATCAGTCTGTCAAGTAAACAACTAATGTCTCTAATTTTGATAATATATAGTGCATCTGTGTAAGCATATCTAGCGTGAAGTATATCTATACTTTTGACCTGCCACTCTGGGAACCCTAGTCCTAGAAATTATGTGTATGTAATATTAGTTTGCATTTCTGTAAGTCGTATAGAAATACAGAGTGCAGGACTTTGACACTGGAGACTGGGGTTCTTATCCTAGTCCATATTAAACATGTTGTGTCTTGTGCTTCAAGTCACTGTGGACTTTTTCCGTGTTAAAAGAAGGCCACAATCTTACCCTAACCTCAACCAGAGATCTGCTGCTGTTTAAGCATTGTTTAAAAATCAAGGGAAGCTATCTAATCTCGCTTCACTTCTCCAAGTTCCTATTTGTAGCCAGTTCCCATGTGTACTCAGAAGACAGCTTTTGTGAATAGTTGCAGATGTCTCTGGTGAACGTGATGCCGCAGACAAATCAAAGGATTTGCCTTTATTGCCAGAATCCCCCTGCCATCTGCTCCCAACCCTCAACCAAGATGCTTCTACTGGAACCCCTCTACCCCTACAACCCTAAAAACTCAGCATACAGTCAATGGCAGTCTTTCATGACTCTTTCATATTGTCTTGGTTTGGTTCCTTTGTTTAATGTTTGACACTCTCCATACATGCAGCTGTCTCTCAACCAAAAATGGTATGTTGCATCTCGCCACATATTTATACCTTAGCAACATTAACTATAATAGCAGAAATTATGTTTAACAGAGTCATTGTACTTCTTCTACCCTGTCAGCTCTGACAAGAGTGCTCTACTGTCGCTCATGACTGAGGACAGACATAAACAGAAATAAAATGCACAGTTTCTTGAAGAGGTTGCAAGTATCACAATGGCTATTCAATCACATTGTGTGACAGTCTTTGATCAACCAAAGTGTGATGGTGACAATTATGTCCTGCAACACCTTTTTCTCTTGAAAATAATTTCCGTAGAGACAACCGTCGAGAGCGTCGAACCACCGAGCTTAATAGTACACGTTAACATGTTTGCGGTATCTGTCACAGTTAGACAGGTAACTCTTAATGAGATGAAAAAAAAAAAAAAAACACTTGGATGCACATTGCAAATTTGACAGTTAAAAACATGAGCATTGCTTCAGTTATTGGTCGTCCTTACACCCACACCTCTCTCATATATCATACTCAGATGTACAGATGCAGTACACAAACAAAACCGGAGAATCTCAGTGACATAAATCACACAAAACCTACGTGGAATCTTGTTTCACAATCTTAAATCGTAATCTGACACCTAGATCTGACAGTGTGTGACCTTGTGTGATTGGATCGTAAAAATTGCCTTGAAGCATCAGGGCGAATTCTGGCATTAGAGGTGTTGAGGTGGGTAACATGGAACATAAATTATTTCTCTATGCGGATGATACTTTGGCAGAGGTGCCAGACCCGCTGACCTTCCGACCACACCTGATGGGATACTGCACAGTTACACTTGAAATGATCAGGGACTTTTTTTCTAAATTCAGCTGCCTGAAAAGTTTTTACTTATCCTAATAAAATTGGAAACGGACTGTCTCAAGTTGTGTATTATTACATGTCTATTACACTATTCAATATGATTAAAAAAAACTTGCATTTAAGAAAAAATGGCCTCAACTCAAGTCCAGTAATCTAAACATCATGCGTGCATCTTTCAATACCACATTCAGGAGGAATGAACAATTCTGTTAAGCATTTTTGGAGGGAGGGTCAAAAGTCAGAGAATTAAAGATTTAAGATGTGTGCCCCTGAAGAGAAATGAGGTTAAGACCATCTGGCCCTTGATTGTATTGCTTATATTATTTTAAATCACTAAAATAGCAAGATATTGAAACATTTCAGATGATAGATCTGATTAGAAAAAAATGTCAAATTAAATTTTTGTCCACCAATCAAACCTATTAAAACTATTCCAGAATTTTGACAACATACCAAAACCCATTCTTACTCATTAAAAAGTGGTCTGGACCCCAAATCAGAGAATGTACAAAATGTACTGTCATTGTGAAAAATGTTGTTCATTGTGAAACAATTCTTAAATTCACTGAATGTACTATTGGAGATCTATAAAAAGATGGCATGTTCATGCCCTGTGGAAATGGCCAATATAGGGCGCTAGGGCACCACCCTCTTTGAGTCACCAAAATAATTTTAAATATTTGTGTCTTTGAAATATGGAATACACCCAGTTGCCAATTGCTGATGCAAGATATGAATGTATCACATACATTTAGCCAATCAGCATCCTCAAATCTAATCAGAAAAGGCAGATTATTTATTTATATTTATTTCTAACATCACACATCCCCAGGATCAGCACTTTTATTTATGACCTTGGTGGATTTTCTGCATTCTTCTCGAGGTCACCCAAGTGAACCATTGTGCTTGACCAAGTGGTTGAGCATAGACTCCCCAGAGCCTCTACAGTACGATGGAACTTCCACAGTTGCACTGTGTACAAACACTGTGTACTAGTGGTGGAGCTGAATCCAAATCTGGTATTTGGAAAAGCACAAATAGTGGGTTTTTACAAATATTTATTTCATACAAATATTTTGAAAATTATTTGTTTTCAGGACGAGAAAAAAACCCAATGTCAAATAGCAGCGCACAGGTAGCGCTTAGCAAGGTCACATTGCTGTTTCCGTCTCCACTCTGTCGGTCTCTGTCATGGATCTATAAATAGCTGTAGGTCTGTGTGTCTGGTGGAGCTGAGATTTAGTGGAGTGCAGGTGTCCATGGTCTGGGAGATCAGGCTTTGAGATCTGGTGTGGGAACCCTACTTTGCATAATAGTTTATTGAAAAACACTTATTTTAACACTTTAATATCCTAAAATTAGATGTGTAATAAAAACAAAAACAGGATTGTTACGCATATTTTCACTTTTATTTGAATACAAATAATTTTGCTGCCTCAACAAATACAGATACAAATACAAATACTGGGCTCTCTGCACATCCCTACTGTGCACGAGCACAGGGTTGACCTCCTAAAGTGTTTCCAGACCATCAGAGACCATCCCCCAACTGTCAGACAGGCTGGGGGCTTTGTGATTTTTCCTGGCATTGTTCCAGAAGATCATTTCAAATGTAGACATACTATTCAACCAGCTGCTGAAAAGGAACTACTGCAAAGTAATAATGCGTTTTTGATACCTTCATTTTTTTTGCATTAAATCATACTGGGATGTTTGCTGAAATTGATTGGATGTGGCACAACCTTACCTAGAAAAATTTCCACTGGTACAACAGTTGAGTTCTGAAATGCCGATGACCATTATAATTTAATTGTCATTACCTCTGGAAATGTTCACAATTTTACAAGCTGACCAATGATTTCATAAGTAATGTTTCTTACAATGTGAAAATATAATGGCTGGGGGATCTGGGAAAAGAATTTGAACACGGAAAATAGCAGAATATAAAAAATATGGTGAATATTGTGTGGTTGAACATGGGAAAAAATTGGATGATTATACAAGTTATTGCATATACTGTCATACATCATTAAGACTCATGAAACTGATAAATGAGTTATGTTAGAAGTCTTTAAGGTTTTTAGAATATGGTTTGGTAACAACTGCTTTGACAACCTCTAGTATGTATCTATAGAAGTCATTTTATGTTATTATTGTGGGCATAATTACAGTTTACAGAATTATATTAACAGCTAAAGCTCCAGATTTGATACATCTCTCTTCTCTGTTAATATTAAAACTACTGATTCTGTGTTTTTGGTCCTCTTTATTTTTAATTTAGTTGGTTTTCTGAATTTGTATTCACCTTTCTTAGTGTGCTGATAACAACTCATGTCTTCTGAATAATGTGTGTTCCTGTGACTCCAAGATGATTCAAATTATTTGATGGCATAAAATAATACAGTGCCATTTAAGTGACAACTTTAATTGTAGCTTCTGCCCGTTCGTTTTTTCTTTAAGTATGATTTCTTATGTGTTTATCTGACTGTAAACAGTCTGTCATTTTGCATGTTGTGATAATTATTATTCTTAAAATTAATGTTCAGTTTAATCCTGTGTAATACTGTACAACACAGACTGTCACATTAGCATTCAGCACATAGAAGATCAAGCACAATCTTCAAATCCGGTGTGGTAAATTAAGAACATTAATGATGGATTGTTTCTTAAATAATAAAGGAGCTCCATATGCATTAAAAAATGGAGTAACCATAAATTTTTACTTACTGTATGTCCAACGAATCAACGTGTATGTGGAGACCTTGCAGGGTGGGCGGGGCCCCAGCACTGTGTACCTGTCAACGTATGTAAATGTGACTCTTTATTAATGGCAGGGAAGTGGCTCTGGACCAATGGTTGTCGATGTGTTGATGGGGGCTGGACCTCCCTTGTGACAGTCCTGATTAGTGGTTGTGTGCAAGGGTCATTTAAACAACTCTGCGACTACAGGAGGTCATGCTGCATACTCTGACAACAACACTCACCTTTCTCACTTGACCTCAGTGAACAAATGGAAGAATAGAACAAGGAGGAAATTTATAGAAGAGACGAAAGGGGCAAAATTACAAGAGTGTCTAACATATTTATGGTTTTAGGTCCTTGTCATTGTTAGTGCCTGCATCCCATGACCTAGAAATATCTCATTTTGGCATAAAAATGGCTTTAGAAGTTTGGAATTTGATTAATAAGTGTGTGAAGGCCAATTCATCTGCATCCATTTATAGAAATCCTGATTGCCTGTTACTTATGATATCATTGAGTGAGCAGGGAAAGGGGACATTGGCAGTGTGACATTGTCATTTTCAAGTCTAAACTGACACCTGGGGCCACTCGGTGTCCCTCCAAATTCTGCGACAATGGATGACAGCTTGGGAAGAGAGTGTAACCGCACACGGCTTTGATTGGATGGGCGATGGAATAATCAGGCATTTCAGCTCCTGGTTCAGAAACATTATTTGTAATTTCAACTTCCATTTGATTCTTTCAAATGAATGCATTATTTTTCCAGCACGCGTTGAATCAGAAACCTTTTTACTGAAAATGTTTACCAAGAGTTTTTTTTCTTTTTCTTTTTTCTTTTTTTCATTCAGTCTGCTGTGGTTTTGGTTTCTTGGTTTTATCCTACTATCATAGCTGACCTAGGAGAAAGAAACGTCTGTGAACGCATCAGAGGATCTTAAAGTGAACGTTTAAGAAGTTAAGCATAAGCCAAATCCAAAGCACTCCGCAACAGGGGAAGAAAAAAAAAAGTGTGAAATTGTAGAAAGTTGGACCGCTTTGTTTATTTCAAAAGCTTTCCTCCCTCCCTGGTAGGGATTTTTCAATGTGATCTTAATCTCTTTATTATCTTTGAAGGCATTTCACCTATAGGACCTTGTGAATAAGCCTAATCTGAGGAAACATAGCAAAATATTGAGTTCTGGCTGTGACTGATAAAAACATGCTTTTTTCTTGCTGTGTTCCTTTCTCCCTTTTGAGGACAAAAGCAGCTTTTAAGCAGCTAAAGAGCACAAACCTTTAATCACGAGGCAAGGTGACCGCACATTCTGGTTATCAGGCTCGCTCAGCATACACCCGTGCATGCTCACACAAACGCACACACGTATGCATATAAAGTGCATAGTCCACACACATACCCTCTCAGATATGTGTGAATAGGCACATAATATCCACAATTTGCAGTCTGTCAGCCAAACACAAACTGGCAAAAAGCACACACAAGTGCACATAACACCATATGAACACACTTGTGTAAAGGGAAGGGGAATTGGATATTAAGGGTAATCAAGGAGCGGGACACTAAAAGCTGAGCAAAAGAATTGTTTATTACAAACTTTTGAGATTAGAATAAAAACATGTCAAAAACTTCTAAAACTCGGGTAATACTACCAAGAAACAACAACAAGTAAAAGGCAACATAAAATGTGTTAGAGAGCTTAAATGTCCCTTAAATAAACACAAAATATTATAAAATTTAAGCTAAAAATAAATAAAAAAAGGTTAAGAGGGTCTCATCTAAAAATAATTAAAATAGTTTTTCATGTTAAAAGAATTAAACTGTCCTTAATTCTCAGGAGTGGGGATTGACAGCTGGCCTACTCCAATGTTCTCCGGTGATGCTGGCCTTATCCTGTGTGTGCGGGACCTGGCAGGCTCGTACTCTCTATTGTCTTGTATACCGCCGGCCCTGCTGGTACTCTGGTAATAGGAAAAGAGCCGGCACTAATTTGTCCCACACACAACCACCTGCTTGTGCCCCAGAGTCCTGTTGATCCCAATACTCACTTGATCGGACAGAGCTCTGAACTGTGCTGTACATTTGTGGATGGCCCGCCGGGCGAAGTGAAAATAAGCCTCTGAAATGTTGATGTTTAAAGTTGTTATCATTTAAACGATTCAGGATGAGACTGAATAATCCTAATAATGACTATAAACTCAGTGCTTAATTTGTACATAAGAAGATCTCAGAATACAGAGAAAGATCCAACGGCTTAGAGGAAAGTAAAAGAAGTCATGAAACTCCTTAAAACCATAGTGCCTGGAACATATCGGACATCACAGGTGCTAACAAGACAGTCATCATAAACAACGCTGTATTGTGCAAACCCGGTGTGTACTGTAAGCAGAATACTGTTGCATCTGATGTGACAACTGGAGCTGGGTCTACAGGACAGACACACATGCAGGTTTTCATTAGCTGTGCTTTCACCACACAGCACAAACTCCCACTTGGTTAGCTTTGGGTCTTGCTGGAATAATATGCCAAAAATATGGACACCCACCCTCAATGACCAGCATATAGAAGGTTTGGCCCTTGTTTTCCATATTCATCAGAGGATCACACACTCTTTTCCCGTGATGGCAAAAGTTCAGCTCCTACCCGGCATAAAATGAAGACATTTTTATTGTCTTTATTCTTGTCTTAACATAAATAAGATCATGCTCTGACAGACAAAAGCACTGCGTGGAAAAAATGCAGCCCCCTCGATGAGGCAAAAGGTTCTGGCCAAAGATCCCCCGGGAAAAAAGTTGAACCTTGCTTAACTTTCGTCACAGCACAATGCAAAACACTGGTCTGGATGATGGAGGCCCAAAACATAGAGAAAAAGATGCGTTTGCGACTTTAGCCGGCTTAGTGGGGACATGGTCTTGATCAGCTGCCTGAGGGCATTCACGCTTTCAGGTAAACCAATCAGATTTTGCCGTGACCTCTGTGAGTCAATTGTCTCGTTGCTGTCAAACTTTTAAAACTGTTCTTCTCCCTGCTGCTGTCAGCTGTCATTTCATTGTCAGATCGATGCAACCCACGTCCACCCCATTCACCTCCAGTGTTCGTCAGATCCAGCATCCATCGGTCCTTCCACTCATCAAAGTCCCGCTCTACATCTCATTCATCCAGATATTCAACCACTGCTCTCACCCCTTCACCACCAGCACCAGTGTCTAGACTCCATCAGGGAATATTCCTGCACATCTCATGGCATGATGTCACAATAGGGTCTAATCAGCAAAGACTTCTCACATATTTCTTCAACCTTCCCTATTGTGCAAACTACGTCAAATAAATTTAATTAAATTACTTTTTAAGCCTCTCCTTTAATTGAGTCTCTCCTGATTGAACTAAAAAAAGCACATTTAAGGACACGCAGTTACTCCATCTACTCAATACTGTATCATATCGTGTAGCAAACCATCCTCAGGGCTTTGGCATTGCAGTTGTTTTTAAGCAACAGAAGAATTAAGTGAAACTGTAAGACTTTAAAGTTTGTGCCATTTTGGACTCTGCAGTGTGACCACCCCCTCAAAGGTCAAAAGTGTTAAGACAGTTTGCAACTAGTCAGTGGTGCAAAGTTGAACTTTCATGTGGATTTATTGTGCTGCCATAAGCGAATCAACTCTTACTGGTTTCCTGTCTCTCTTTAAAAATGAATTGAATTTGGTTCAACTTTTTTTTTTTCCATACATGGCCCTTACAAGATTACTACACTGTAAATAAGTAAATAAGAGACTGAAAGAACAGATAACATTAAATATTTCAGACAATTTAGCATTAGAGATTGATATCAGAAAGTGTTCTAATACCAGTCGGGAAGGTTCCAGGTTATGTTCAGGCAGGATTTGGTGCAAATTGTAAAAACTGTACGGATGATTTGTAGTTTGATTCTTTGTCCATATTTCATTGCGAACAGATGTTCGCACTTTACATTGGCAGATTATGAAACAATTCTCTGGCATGCATCTCCATCTCTTTCCACGATGTCCCCCACCTGTCTTCTAAGCCAAGCAGCTGTGACAGCAGTGTGAATGGAATTGAGTGTGAGAGCGAGTGACGCCGAACCGCAACTCCCATCATGCCCTGTCCCCCGGGAGGGTGACGCTTAAGGGTGACCTCTCCATACCTGGATTGTTTCTGTAGTTCCGCCACATTCTCCCACCAGACACAGTACACCCACCTCCATATGGCATCTCAGCTTGGTACAATTCCCCTGGGAAGCCAAAGGGCTCTCAGTTTGCTATTTCCAGACAAGAAAATCATGTTGGTGTGCATGTGTGAGGCGAAGCTGCAGTCTGAAACTTTGTCAGTAAAGGGATTGTCATTTTTAAAAACATCATTTGGCAGCATATGAGATAAAGATGACTACAGCCTGTGGACAGTGTCTACCTCCCTTTGGCCTTATACCGGAAGATGAGGTGGGAAAAGATTGTCAGTGAGTCGGAGGGTGTTGTGGAGTTTGGCTGAATGATTTCTTGTCCGTTTCAAGCATTATTGACTTTTTTTCCTCCTTTCTTTCTCCACTTTTTTGGATATCAAAAAAAACACAAACATTCTATTTTATATTTTTTTCTTGTTCTTTCTCTTCTTTAATGTTAGTAAGTTCACGTAGTATTGCTTTTATACAGAAAATTATTTTGAGGATAGAGGCTTTGCATGTATGATCAACCAGTTGTTAAATCATATGCATATTTACTTCTTTGTTCCGTTTGTTCCAGCAACACTGTAAGCCACTATTGTAGCATTTAAAGTAATTGGAAGAAACAGCTGCAGGCTAAAAAGTTGAGCCAACTTCACAACTAACAATGTTGCACTTCAGTATTTATGACATTATGACAGCTTTATTTCAGTGCACACAGTTGTCTTCAACACATGTGAACGTTAACACACCCACAGACACAAATACACGCGCTAAAAATTCTAAAAATGATTCCTGCTGGTAGCGGGTTCCTGTGAAAAAAATCACAGGAAATGCTGCAGTGTCAATTCCTGGGCCACAAGCCTAGAGTGGAACCAGGTTTGTTAGCAAAATGATGTACAGTATTTCTGCATAATGCTGAAAATGTTGTATACATCTGTCTTCATGTGTATCATCATTCATATTTATTGCATTAGATTTGGGAAGGGGCATCAGAGAGGGGGGCGAGAAAGCTATTGAGGTGTTTTTTTTTATTTTGTTTTTTAAAAAAAATACTGAGCAAAAAGCTAGATTGAGAAAATGTCAATTCAAATCCTACCACACTGATCAAGCTGTTAAAAGGGGGGAAAAAAGGTCTACCTGCCTAACAGGCAACAAATATTTGCTAAATATCTCACACAACCCACAAAAGGGGCATCACCTGTGCAGAAAAGATGAGCATTTCTAAAACAAATCAAACACACAGGACAGAAAGATTTTATCAGCCTGCTGTTTTGTACTGACCTTCACATCTGTGAACATGCGCCATTCACGCAATTTAAAATTGGATTTATTTAATAAGGTAAAATGCTTGTGTGCACAGTTACGGCACTCCTTAAACGTGCAAGGACATGGCAGCCTGCTGATGATGCTTTCATGAAGATCAATCCAGAATGGCTGATCACATTTTAATCCGCAGCGTAATTATAAGACAGGGGACTTTTACTTTGGTGCATGTTAATCTCGCTCTGCCTAACGTTGTTTCTTTCCATGTAATGTTTCCCAGGCTTTTCAAGGAAGCGAGATTCTCACAGATGTTAGTGTTCCCATACAGTATGCTTGCAGCTTTCCATTGTTTTTTAAGGGCATATGTGGGGGAGGGGAATCTGTTGAGATGTTAGTAGACATTGTTTGAATATGAATAGACATATATATATATAGACTTTTTGGTTGTTTCTGTGCATCTGTATTGTATGCACAAACAGCTTGTTCAAAAGCATATATTGTTTAATATATACAGTACAATAAACGCCTTACATGTGTGCAAACAATCACAAGTGTATAAGTCTCTGTATGGCCATGATTTTCTTTTACTCACTCTTAATACACACACATACATACACGCTCAAAGACACTCACTTGCATTTGCATTTGAGCTAATCCCAGAGGTGTAATCAATGCGGAAACACTTGGCATCAGCAGTATGACAGCATGCTGCAGTATAGCTAGCATAGCAATGAGTATCCAGCAAATCAAGCCTTAGGAATGGGAACCTTATTATATAATAAAAGCGGGAAGGGTCAATACCAGCTATTGAGTCGTCAATAGCTAGTATTGACCCTTGCTGATATTGGTAGTCTAGCTTGTATTTATAGTCCTTTTTCCCCCATTTGCTTTTTACCAGCTCAGCAGGGAGACAAGTCTGCCCAGTCTGTGTCAAACTGGTATCCTTGAATGCTAATGCTACGTCCTTGGGAGGTAACTTTATTGTGCTCTACAAGGGAACTTCAAAATCCTATCACAATCAGTGGATAGACGGATCCCTGGAGTATTGGACCGTGGGCAATTTAGTTAAGCACACACACAAAACACATACAAGTGCACATACACACATGGTCCAACCGGCTGATGGCCTGAGAGTCTGTCAACATCTAGACTCATAATCAATGAGGGCCATTCAAAGTGCTACATGCGTCTACAGCTAAATATCCATTGTTTGTCCTCGTGGTCCAAGTGCTTTGCTTACAAGGACAGCATCAGCAGGAATTCAGTTAAAAGATACCTACTTTCGAGAGTCCTTCCACATGGTTTCTCTGTCCCGTTCACCTTGTCAGTATGTCATTGAGCAAGACCTTTTGCTATGGTCACATTGATGGAGAGTGTCACAAGAAGCGCAATACAAGCTTGAAAATCTTCAAAGCCTCATCATCAAAGAGAGGGTTTAATGCATGACATTTAGTTTAATTAATCAAATTCACAGCACTTGTGCTTGATACATATTTTCATTGCTACAAAGTAACAAGCAAGACAGCTCACTTACCGACACTCGCTGCGGACAAAATGGATTTGTGTGTGATTTTTCTTTTTTCTTTTTTCGTCCTCATGTGACAACTGAAGAAAGGATAAATCTAAGAGAAAGAGGATAAGCCAAAGGCACAGGGAGAGTTTGAGCCTTTAAAACTTCTTAACATTAGCGAAGCATTATCAGAGTTGGGGCTGAATGGACTTGAACATGTTCAGATAAAATTCAGCAATAATCCTGAATGAGAAGTCAGATGTAACATTGAAGGCAAGACTGATGTAAAAGAACTTAGAGGAACCTTTAACTAGTCAGCTATGGAGTCTTTTTTTTTCTATAGAAAAACTCACCAGTTTAGCTTACATTTATTCAGCTATTACAGCGGTGGTATATTTCAAACATGATATTAAAGAGTGATATTATATTTATTGATAACAGCTACACAAAATGGTAATGATGTCAAACTGCTGATAGGTCACATCTGACAATGTTTCTATCAGATTGATGACATCTAATGCTACTGTTGACAGCTCTGCTATGAAGCTAGCCGAGTTTACGTTAACGTTAGCCCCACAGACTAACGGGATGAGCTGCTTCACAGCTCTGAATTGTGGATGCTTAAATTCAGAGCTTTAAAACAATGGTATGATATGCTCAAAACTTTATCTGTCAGATTCTGAATACTCCACCAATTTCTCCACCTGCCTGTCATTTACGCAACTGCTGAGCTGCCTGTCTGAAATTCATGTGAGGTGATCACCTAGATCGTCGCCATGACATGCCACTCTGTTGGTCTTTTATGAACAGCAACAAGACGCAGCCCAGGGGGGTAAATAAACACTATAGAATGGCATCCATTCTGCAAAATGAATTTCAGCCAGCTTATCTCAAAGATATTGATTGCTTTTTGTTGTCATTTCTGCCACAGTAACATTTGTGTTCTCTTATTTTTTTTATCTCTGTCTTAGGGAACAATCGCTTTTTCAACACAGACTTCAACCTTCAGGAAAAAACTGAATAAAGTATTGTCATCCTGGAATAATTTTGTTGAGCTGATTTTCTCTCAAAGGCAGCTACTGCACTCCGCCGCCCACCACTGCCAAAGTTAAACACCGAACGCCGACTTGAAATGTATTGTAGCCTGAGGGGGGAGTGTGCCCTGTTGCTATCCTCAAACTTTTCACATTAATGCTATTGACCTGAGGCTTCTTTGGGGGTACAGTAGGCCTCTAAATCCACATGCACCACAATCTCAGCAGATTGATGTGGCTCTGGAGTGAGTAACTCCATTGATTTCATTTCACAGGGCATTCGATTCAGTAGATCATAGCACCTACAACAAGATTGGGTTGGCATGGATTTTCTCCATCAGGTCAAAAAGGCTTAGACTGTAATTGTTTTTTATTACTTTTTTGGCTCTAAAAACATACCCATGTATCATATTTCTGACTACTGCTCGATATCGTGCACACATCACCGACATAGGTCAATTTTTCCCATGTGATTCCTTTGCTGCTGTCTTATATTGTGAAGCTCTCTATTCGATTAGCCATGACGCTTTAATGTACTAAGTGTGATGGAGCTGCCCACTGAAATGTTATTTTTTCTTGCCTTTTGTTTAGCCCAGGCAGACATCAAATGTGAAATTAAAACCTTTTGGCTTCAAAGCACTAGGTGCAAGCTTTTTACCACACTGACAGGCTTTGACCACATCAAGTGATCATCACTCATTCCACTCATATTTCTTTTACCTTTCTGCTTCCTTTCATCCTTCATTATGTAATTCAAAAGTCAGGAAAAAATAATGCCATGTTCACCCACATGGTTCTCTCCAGTTTGCCCATAAGTTACACAGCACTGATTTTCAGGAAGTTGTGTAGGGTACAAGAAGGGTAGGGTTAGGATTAGGGTTAACTTTCAAGACTTCGGCATGTCTGTTGGCTGGTAATCACTTGGTAAAACACCACATGCACTCAATCCATGAGGGGGAAATGGGAAGGAGGAAGAATGGTAAAAAAAAAAAATTTGATTTAGCCCTTCTTTTCAGTGTTTGCTAGCAGTCAGAGCAATCTTGCATTTACACCAATATTTGTGTATCTGTAAATGCATTTTCCCTCTCCCTAAATGTAATTTAAGACAGACTGACATACTGTTACGCACATGCAAACATTCACACAGAGGGCTCATCAGGTTTTTGAACAGATTATAGCCATTGGCTCCACATCTCTCCCTCCATGATTAGCCGTGGATACGTTCAGAGACCACATCTTGCAGGAGCAAAGTTCTGGCCCTGCCTCGACTGCCAATTATCACCAAAGCAGAGGGCTAATTAAAGTTTGATTAAGTTCAGAGTGTTCTTGAGGATATGCAGAGAGGGGGGTCGGGAGGGGTCCTACCCAAGATCACACGGTGTCTGTCAGAGGCAGGCGCTGTGAAATTGGATTGTTGGCCGTTATCAACCTTTGACCCTAAGTACCACAGCGCTTGGTGAATTCAGCAGCTGGTAAAAAGAAAACTCACTCAAGGGAAAGAAAAATAGTGCTGCTGGATGTCTGTTGTGGGCAAGAAAAGTGAAACGCGCTGTCACTAGAAGACCATTCACTAATGAGGTCTACAAGGGATTGAATGTAGAGAGGGAGATTTGTTTGCACTGAGCAATATCAGCGAGGAGGAAAAAAAAAAAGCACAACCTATACAGTCCACATTTGTCCCGACGACAGTGAGATCTTGAAAAGTTCTTTTTGTGAGTTCTCCACAGCTTCTCTACGGGGGAAGAATTGTGCTGTGTAGGAACCACCATCCCTTTGGGAGCTGAGTTGCAGGTATGGAATGGGGACATATTGCCCCCTTAAGGGGAACGACAGCCCTGCTTGTTCAACGGTCGGCAGGAAGGTACATTGGTACAACCCGCCCAAACGTCCTCCTTCTGCTACCTTCTTAGTGAACTTGACATACACCACACTGGCAAGGGGGGCTGCATTACTAATTCATGACATGCACTTGCATATTAATGGCGCACCTTTTCGTGGCAAGCGAACATATGCATGAAGCGGCTGCGGGTTGTATTTTTAAAAAACAGGAAGAAGGTGAGGGCAGTCAGGTGGAAGAGCGGAAGACGACGGATGGCGGCGAGGCAGGAAAAACACTCTAATGGCTTGCAGAGAGAATTCTTAGGGAATCCACACACTGCAACTTCTGCAGATTTCATTCAGTGGCAATGGCTTCTGTGAGTTAGCAAAGGTAATTATGATAATGGACATTAATGGCTTTATAAGTAAGCACTAATGGCCATGGAGAATGAGCGTGTACATAGCACAGCACCTGACCTTCATATTCCTCTGCGAATTGAATCTAACTCAAGCCATGCAACTGAATTAGAGGAGTGAAATCTTCATTGTTTCACACAGGGTATTGTGTTGCGATCCCCTAGCCGGAATCTTTAAAGCTTTGTATCACAGGCTCGAAAGCTCGGCTGCAGAGAAAAAAAAAACCCACATTGTTTCAGCTCCACATTTCTACCTGCACGCATCTGACTGACTCATGCCTTTTCCCTGTTTTAGAAGATTAGCTCTTGTGCCTTCAAACTCCTCCCATTCCCTCTTTCTATATTTCTTTCTCAAAAAAAAAAATAAAAAAATAAAAAACCAACAAAAAAACAGCTTCAGCACTTCTAAAGCTGATTCCTCCCCCTCCTCCTTTCTCCTCTCATCTCGCTACTCTGGGGGTTAAGGGATGAAGGGCTGTCTGACTGGGTGTCTGCACATCAACCTGAGAGCTGGGCTTTGTTCTTTCTCCACAGTCTTGGATCCTCTATTTTCTTCCTTCCTGTTCCAGTAAAATGTTGGCCATCCCCACATTCTCCTCTCAAGTTTAATGATTTTAGTCCCTCAATGATTTTTTTTTTTCCTAATGTGTCCCTGCACACCTCTATAGTTGTCTCCTCTGCTCAGTTTTTGCGTTCTGTGTTGTACTGGCACCTCCATTTATCACTGTCAATCATGGGTTTTAAAACTCAACAGGCTAGCGCACATCGATTACCGCTGAATAAAGAATAAAGCATCATGCAAATTTCAGATCAAGGTCGATAATGGAATAATAAGCGTTAACCACGATCTCTTAATGAATGTGTTAATATTGCCCTCTGCCCGTCTAGTTAAAGGATACATGAGAGCCAAGCATGGAGAGTTGTTGTGTTGTCAGTGACCTTTTTTTTTTTTTTTTCATTAACACATCACAAAGTGCTGTGGTCAAAGCCAAAGTCTTTGAATGTCTTCATGGAGAAAGAAAAAGTATGGAAATCATAACTGAGTCGATATTTGAGGTACCTAGAGATTCCCAGCTCTTTTAAATATGCAAATGCACTTTGGACTCATTTTGGAATAATTCATTGTTATAACCCAGTTGTTGATAGTGCTACTGTAGACAATCATACAGAGAATTTAGAATAGCATCTAATATGAAATTTAACATGGAAAGCCCATATTAACTTTTCCTTTTAGCCTTCTCCATTTTGGTTATACAATCATTCTTTTCAGAAAAGAAAGAGAAAAAAGTAATTTTGGACACATGCTTAGTGAAAAAACATGATGAGAGAATTCCAATTTACCTGATACTCATTCTTCTTTTTCCCCCTGAAAACAGAAGCTATTATGGCAGGGAGGCTGTCATGCAGAAAATAAGTGTGTCTATGTAATTATACGCATAAGCCCCCTCGCTAAAAACCACAGTGATCCAGCCACAAAAAGGATTCAAGTTTCAGAACCGCTATACTTGCACAGAATTATCTCTGCTATATACTTTGATTTTTGATATTGTGACAGGGATATGTTTTCTGTGCTCAGTACTGACTTTCCTCTGTGGGACGTGACCACTGTTACATCACTTGATTTTAGAACGCGGTGCAACCGATGTTCATTATGAAAATACAGTCAGAACAGGCGGTAGATGAAACATTAGCTGTCCTTTTTCTTCATTCCCATCTTCAGATGAGGTTTTTCTCATTTTTAATCAAGAAAAGATGATTGAGCACAGTTGCACTTGCTCCTTTTTTTTTTAACAACTCCTTGCCTTACATTCGTCTGCCTAGAACAACACTAGTTTTCTACTGTTACTGCTTGAGCAAGGCATTTCGCCATCTCCGCTCTATTTGAGAGCGGAGATGGCGAAATGCCTTGCTCAAGGACACCACAAGCTCAACAGAGGGGGATTATTACCCCTTACTTCCATCCAGAGCTGTAGAAGTGACACTTGAGACTTGGACTTGTGAGACTTAAGTTGCAAAATTGTTTTGACATTTGTGAGACTTGACTTACTTGAGTCCTGACAACATTCAAGTCTGAAGTGTTCACCTGGTAAAATCCAGAAAAACAAATAAAAAAAAAAATAAGACAGTGACCGGCAGGCCCTGCATAGCTACACATCCTGAATGTTTAATTAGTCATATGAACTGAAAGAACTCTGTCTCAAATATGTCAAAACACTATTAAGAGCTTTTCAAGAAAATGCTGCATCATTTTAATGGAAAACCATTCAGAGGCCTGAAAGACTTGGAATTGACTTGCAGTTTGGCAATAAATACTTGAGACTTCACATGGACTTTACCATAACACCTTGGGATTTGACATAAGACTTGCTTTGACAAGACTTGAGATTTGACTTGGACCTCTCTCAATTGTCACTTGACTTGGACTTGTCTTGAATGACCTTTCACTTGAGTTGAACTTATCTCAATGAACTTGATCTGAACTTGTATGGACTGACTTGTCACTTGACAATGACTTGTCTTGATTTACTTGTCACATGACCTGGACTTGTGTTCATTGATTTGACACTTGACTTGGACTTATTTCAACTAACTTTACACTTCACTGCTTCGTCACTTGATTTTGGTCTTCTCTCGGTTGATTGTCACTTGACTTGGACTTGTCTTGATTTACTTGTCTCAGCTGACTTGAGACTTTGACTTGGACTTGTGACTTCTCTCTGCTAAATTATCACTTGACTTCTCTCTGCTAAATTATCACTTGACTTGGACTGGTGTTGACGGACTTTTCACATGACCTGGACTTGTGTCAACTGACTTGACACTTTGACTTGGACTAATGTTGACCGGCTTGTCAATTGACTTGGGCTTATCTCGACCTACTTGACTTGGACTTGCCCCAAATGGCTTAAAAAAATCTGTTTCTGCCCTCATTTTTACTGGCAGAGATTATAACAAAGGACCTTCTGGTTGCAAGTCTGCTTCTCTAAACAGTATCACCACCACTGGTATAATAGCTGTCATGTACTGTGACACTGCAGGTATTGTATTATCTGTGTACATGTGGATACAGCTCCAGCTCCATACAGCAGCTCCCCTGGGTACCCAGTAGTGATATAAAAGGCCTCAGTGTTTTTGTAGTGGCTTTTTTTGATCTGTCTGTCTAGTGAGAGCAACGAGCGAGAAATTGGTCATCTGGTACGTTTGTAGTTAACCAGCATGAGAGCACGGTCGAGCAGCGTGTTGGTCTGCGTTATCTTGTGTAGCTGATCAAAAGGCTGCTCGTATTTTATCTGTGATACATTTTCTGCACAATTTTCCCCCCTGTCAGCGAGTGGTGAGCGGTTTCATCAGCCTTTATGTCTCCAGCACTTTGGCACTACACGAGTGAGCATCTTTGCTTTTGATTCCTGGCTAACTCAATGGCGTATTGCTCACTCAATAGACATTTTTTTAGACCAGGCTTCAGAGCGTATTGTGAGAAAAATGAGACCTGAAACGAGATTTGTGAGCGCGAGCATGTTGGACATGGTGATGCACTTTTAACAGAGACAGGGAGAGAAGGGCAAAAGCAGGACAATAAGGAAAGAACTTTTGAGCCCCCTTTTTTTTTTAACAATCAGAGAAGGAAATGAAATGAGTGGTAAGGGTTTATGAAAGAGACAGGGAGAAAGGGAGAGAGACAGAGATTGCCCCAGCTGGCGCAGTCTGCTGGGAGCAGGTAGTGTATTTGGGTCAGCACATTGCATCATCAGCATTTCTCCCAACCTGCCTGAGCAAATGGAGAAGGGGCCAACCTGCTCAACGAGCTGCATTATTAAGAGTTTCTGCCCCTGCACTCAACGTGTCTACTGTACTTGCTCTCTCACATACAGTACAGTATGTACACGGATGCAGACACACACTGAAACATACCGTACACATACACACAACATTTTTGTCAACTTAATTCTCCTGCACACAAATGTACATGCCCTCAGGCTGGTTCGGATCAATATAAACACTCAGTGGGATTCGGTGGAAGAGACGATGAGTTATGTTTAGGTCTCTCTCTCTCTCCCATAGGAATTTGTACTTGCTATTATGTAAACGGTATTTATAATGGTTTCCCATAAAACAAAGTATGTACACATAGTAGATGATCCACTGAACTCAAACTGTACCTGTGTGCCACCACCAACAGGAAGGATTAAATTCAATTAGATCAGTGGTTTCCAAAATGGGGGTAACCACAAGATGTTTCAAGATGAATCAGAGGGGTCAGGAGTGAGAAAATAAAAAATTCTACAACACAATCTACTTTTTATTTCTTGTGAAGTACTTTGTAGTTTTACTTCCTCAGGCCTCTAAACTTGATCCAAATTAAACTGATAAAGGTAAATCACAACTAATAGTTCTGTACCCCATGATGATGTGTCACGAGGTGACATTGCTTCCTATTAAGGGGTCACATGCAAAAGAAAGTTTGGAAACAACTTAAATTCGATTACACTGTATTAACTGCTGATTTCTCTGAAAGTCTGAAGCCATTTATATATACAGCTGCAGTGTGTTTCATTTTATTAGTTACAGTACATTATATTACATAATCTCCCAACATCAGCAGTATTTCTGGCATTGGGTTTGAGGATCCATATAGCATTAGCCTTAAAAACTGTTTAGTTTCCCATCTAATTAGACACTACCAATGGCCACCTGAGAGCCCATTTTCTGTTTAACAGCAGATTGAGGAGTGAATGTGCTCTGAACCTTTGAAATCCCTCTTGATTACTCCTGTTCTGAAAAAAAAAAAACTAAACAAACAGCAACATAAAAACAGTTTGAACCTGAACTGTCTGTTACAAGCGTCATATAAACCTGAGGAAGGATGTGATGTAATACTACCAGCTAGAGTCAACATTCTTTCTTCTATTCAGCTTAAAATTCAGAGGCACTGCTGAGAATCTAGAAATACTTGATGTTTTTTTCCTGCCTAGTTAGTTAGTTGCCAAAATTAACCAGGTGTAGTGTTCTGTGGGGGGTCTAAATACTGTGCCACATCTTTCACTGCCCTCAGTCCTCCAGAAACAAATTTTAGGTTGCTACCGGGAGGCAAACACCGGCACTATTTTTAACTTTGTACTGTATTGATGATTTTGCAGGGCTGTGTGTAATGCCTGCATTTTAATTGCATATTTGCGGCATCAGGGAATAAATGCAATTAACTCAATGTGGGTGGACTTCAATCACAAAGATGCACTGTAGTGAGAAAAAGGTTGTTAGAAGGTAATTATGACTTTGTGATTATTCATTATACTGCATTCAGCGTGTGCGTGTGTGTGTGTGTGTGTGTGTGTGTGTGTACATATTTATGAGAATGCGTGTTGGCCGGCGTGTATGTACAGTAAGCAGTATTTTATATTTCATTATCAGAGAGGGGGATTGTGCTGAAAGGGGCATCTTTTGCTGTTAACAAGGTTGTTTAACAGTCTGTAATTTTTGTTTTTTTTTTCATTTTCACCTTGGTGATTAACTATCAACAGTATGCTTACTGATGTAGATTTCATTTGAAAAGCCAAAAGCAGCAAGTGAATAGGTTAAGCAAGTCAAATTAATTTAATTTTTATCAATGCAGAAGAGATCTAATAGCATAAATAGCATTTCTTTCATTTGAATTCTAAAAATGTCCCATTAGAGTGTTCTTTATTCAGTTGGTGTCTGCTTTTTACTTGACTTTCCACCACTCACTTTACCCTCTTTTTCTTCTACAGTATGTCACATAGCTTAATTCCACATCATCATAAAATGTAAAAAAAAGAGTCTTCATCTAAAATGAATGGTGCCTTTATTGCAACATCTATTACTCACAATGTTGACCGTGAAAAATGGATTTCTTCCCGCTATGGCTCATAAATATGAAATCTTTAGCTGTCCTTTAGCAAGGAGCTGAACCCGTGACCCTGGCAGTCAGCAGGGAAGGACCCCTGTACCCTTTACACATGGCTCAACCTCATAACTCTCCATCATACATCCACAACTGCGCCAACGCCTCTTTCCCCCCCCACCCTCCTGCTCCGAATGGGGAGGCCCATTCTGAGCCTGGGGCTGGAGTGGATCCATCACCCTCCCTGTGTAGGATGAGGAATGGGCCGCCGTGCATCACCCTAATAGCCTCAGCCGTCAGGGGTGGGATGAGCCGGGTCTCCCCCCACCACCCAGGCTAAACGCTCGGGGAGGTGATGGAGGACCGTTCTGTGCAAATGCATGACATGGTTAATGCTCTGCACCACATCAGAGACCAGCCATCAGTCTCCACCTGGCTGACAGACAGGCAGAGATTGTGAGGAGTTTGTCCTATCAAATATGATGCAATTACACCACTCTCACCTTCATGATATCTCCAAGACTTTTTACTGGAGGAATTTGGAAGTTAGTTGGATCATTCAGATCCTACTATAAGCACTTAAGCACTATCTTGAAATTGCATAGAAATTTAAAACTACTGGGCTTTTAGTAAATGGTCTCTAAAAACGATGGTCCTATATTAAAATGAGACAGAACTATTTTTCTACTATAAGGAGATTTTGACTTTATTATGGAATAGTTTGATATTGGAAAATACTCTTATTCTCCTCATACTGAGAACTACATGAGAAGATCATATCTGTATGGTAAATACAAGGCTATCAATAATAGCTGGTTAGTTGTTTCTCCTGGTTGCCTGGCAACCTCATGGTAGCGACAACACTCCAAGTAAGTAACCCGGCCAAGAAATAGTGTGGTATCGATCTTCTCTTCTAACTCCCAGCAACATCTCCCAAAATGTCAACCTCATCCTTTAAAAGATATGCACTAGATCATACATGTGAAGAAGTCAACACCAGAGGATACAGTTCTTCCTAAAATACCTGCTTTGAAACATGTTTGCATGATAAAACACAAACAGCTAGTATCGATTATTCAAAGATGAAATGGTATTTAATCTTTTTATGGGACAGCTTGTCATGATAGTTCTCACAAACATACATGGAGAATGCTGCATATTCTCTTTTTAAGGCTGCAATGTGTAGGATTTAGTGGCATCAGTGAGGTTGCCGAACTGAATACCCCTCAGCCTCCCCTTCCAAGTGTGTAGGACGACCTACTGTGGCCATGAAACTCGGGAAAATGTGAAAAGCCCTCTCTAGAGCCAGTGTTTGGTTGTCTGTTCTGGGCTACAGTAGAAACATGGCAGGATCCGTGGAAGAGGTCCTGCTCCCTATATGTAGACATAAAAGGCTCATTCTAAGGTAACAAAAACACAACGATTCTTATTTTCATGGGATTATACACCCAGTAGATCCCCCTAAACATAACACACTGCACCATGAAGTCAAAACATAGAGGAGTTTGACTATTATTCATCTGTGGCAGCGTTGTGTTGTCATGTTCTGCTGAAATTAAATAACATCCCTGTCTATCTATGAAGCATGGTTTCAAACTATCAAAATGTATTACTGCTACAGTAGCATAGGGCACATTTCCATGTAAAATTTGCTTGCCTGTTTCCCAGCCGAACGGGCGTTAATATTTTTCGAGTAGATGAGCTTTAAATATATAAAGCGTCAGGGAATTTGGAACATGCAACATATTCTGTGCTTGACACTGTCTTGTAATTACCGATGACATGCTGAGCTGATAATGCTTTGTGACCACTTGATGTGACACTGGCCTTTAACGTGGCTTGTTGTATGCCTGCCTCGAAGCCCCCCCCCTCCGAGTATATTTATCAGGCAGATATTGCAGACGCCCGACTGTGAACTCTGTGGGTCCTCGTTTTTATGTAATCGCAGAGGGCTCCACTGTGACACATGTCAAACAGGTAGAAAATGAAGATCTGATGCACTCAACTACCTCTCTGGTTACCCCCTCCCCCCATCTCTCTCCCTCCCTCTCTCTCTCTTTCCCTCCATCCCTCTTTTTTTTCCTTGAGATCAATCTATTACTCAATCTGTCTTTCCACAGAGGTGCAGTGGGCACTTGCCACATAAAGGAGAGAGCGATGGATCTTGAGACAAGGCAGCAATTTGACAACGTAATTCTTATTTGGTGAAATTGAAAGATTACTCCTGGGGGCAGATGGGGACGAGGGACTGAACTGCCGTGTCAAAGTGTCAAGCACACTAATTTAATTTAAACCTAAGTGACAGCCTTTTGCATGAGGTGGTTGAGGCCAATAAAAAACTCCTGTGTTACTCATCTTACTTGCACATTATGCCAATAACATGGCCACATTACACCTGTCAGCATGAAAAATAGCCTCTATTTTGTGTAGACAAATAGTAACCTCACAGCTACAGTCTCTTCATTGCTACACTAATATGCTACTCAATAAGAGAAGCCCGGAAAGTAATGATTCTCATTTTAGTGAACAGAAACATTCCTCATCCTGGCTCACGCTTACATTTCACGAGAAGCTATTGTCTGTTAATTCCATTTTAACTAGGCATGCACTGATCCAACTTTTCCCATCAATACCGATACTCAAAGTCAGGATGCTGATCTGATACCTTTTTTTTGCCAAATTGAAAATCTGTAAACATTCGTGTGAGGAATTGATTAAGATAATTCCTGTAGGTGTGAAAGCTATAACTATAAATGTTGGCTCTAAGTGAAGACGGTAATGTACCAAAATCCTTGTGAAAGCTTGTGCAAAATGTAATCATGTTGTTTAGAAGGTTTATGAAATTGCGTTATTATAGTGCATCAACTTAATAATATAACAACACACCATCAATTCCAGTTTGTCTAATACATGTAACTGGTGTTACGTACACATTTTTTTTAAACTCAAGTTGCTAATTGTTCCAGTTGCTCATTTTCTGAGCTGCTCTTCCTTACTAAGCTTTGTTAAACATGCAATATTTTCTTCCTGCAACATTTTAAAATGACTGCAGGAGCAAAAGAGCACAAACTCTCTCTGAACCTAGTTGTAGATCGAGTTTAAAGCCACTCAAGCAACAAGGTGTTTTAGCTGCTAATATGCTCACGGTAACAATGCTAACATTCTGATGTGAAAGAGGTGTAATGTTTATCATGTTCACCATCTTAGTTTCAGGAGTTAGCAACCTGTTAGAAACCTGTTAATTGGCACTAGTGCAAAGTACACCTGAGGCTGATGGAAGAATCATTAGTTTAGCAAGTATTTACCATGTACCAAAATATTGAATTAATTAAAATTGTGACCTGATGTTGCCGCTGGATGAAAAGTAAGGAAAAAGGAGGGAACCAAAATGACTGCAATTCGTGTTGAGACATTTCACTCAAAGCCACAAATGTTAATCTCATAGTGGCGTTAAAGGAAAAGTCAGAGGCTGATAACCGATCCACTTAATATGATCAGTATTGGCGCCAATATTGATACAATACGATATCAAATGGATGAATGCATCTCCAATTTGAGCTGCAGATCTTTTAAGAACATGAAGAAATGGCATAAACACTCGTAACGGGTATTTCTAGTCATTTATTATAGAAAACTAGGGATCCAAAAATGCTCTTTATTTTCAAACGTGGATAAAATCAAAACGGGAACAAGCATTCTGGGGTAAGAAGATGGAATGAAAGATGAAAAACAGAGTCTGCAATGCTCTCCTATGGTGTCATCCTTGTCCTTTGACAAAAGTATGTCTGTTGTGAGCTTGTGGCCCACCAGCACTTACATCGTCGAGGGAAATTAAAGCTCACCAAACAGATTAGATGTCACAGTGCTGAAAACGCAATTTTTCATCTTTACCCATCGCTAATCTCAAAGGGGGGAGAAGGGATCTTTAAAGACGGGATAAAATGTATGAACAAGTATGAGGAGCGGGAGTGGAGGAGGGAATGTGTGTCAGCAGAGTATTAGGTGGGCTATGGAACAAAAACTACAGTTGTTTTCCCAGTCGAGAAGATGGCTGTCATGGTTACTATTAGGGGACAGCGGAGTGCTTGCGGCTTATAGCCTGGACATGACATACAGTACAGGTTCTGTGTGTGTGAGATGAGGTTTATCAGGAGGGAGGGATAACACACACTGTCCAGCCAGATCTTTGGGGAGGCAGAGGAAATATGGCTCACCACAGATAAGCCTCACTGTCACTTGGCTTTGACGACTATTAGTCCTGGCGTCCTGGTTGGCTCTCCGGCAAGCTCCCCGTGTCACCATGCTGTGATCGAGGATCGGCGTTTGGCCGGCCAGGGAGAAAGGATGCATATTGATTTTTCCTGTTTTATATATGGTGCCCTAATAGAGGGGCTCCCCAGGCTCTTCTACCGAGCAAATACTAAAGCACTGTAGCATGTAAACCAGGAAAAAACAGATAAGTAGGGGCATGAAATAAATTCAAGTTGGGGTTTGCGCTACACTGAGCAGCGAGGACATGTTTGTGATTTGTTAAAACCACATGTGCAGACTGCATAATTTAAGCCACTGTTTATGTCATTTGTTGCTTTGTAAAGCACTCGCTGATGTGTTTTGTTGAAAGGCTCTATAAATAAGTTTGACCTCGACTTTGACGGCGTTTTCCTGCATATTCCACCCTTTTGTGGGTAATCCATTACGTTTCACAGTCATGATGAATTTATGCACATGCAAGGTTTGACTTGACTTAGATTCATTTATGTATTCTGGTAGAGAATAATGTCTGGTTGACCTTCCTGTCAGATATGCTTGGTTGGATCATCCAGCTATACAAACTGCGGCGGAATGAGGCGACCAAACAAGTATAACACCTGTTTTGGAGACAGAACAAATACCCAGCCCACTTTTGTGAACTCCTTCATTGCTGCGGCCACTGAAGCACAAGCCAGTGAGCACATTAATCAGTCCAGAGACTACATCCATCTGTCGCATGGGCACAGCTCTCTACACGCAGGACCCGCGAGCTGTTGGCACTGCCTCCGCCTGTGTTGTCTCCCATTACTTCTGCCCATTTTGACTGTGTTACCTATCAGGCAAGCTGGTGAGGGAAAGCGAAAAACTTGGAGGGATGTTAGGGGTTTGCTGTCGGGGGAGGCTTGTTTAGCTGTCAGGGTCAGTGATAAAGGGGGTTTTGATGCATACACATTGTTCTGCTGCTTCCAAACGCCCGTATTTATTTGTCTTGATTGCATTCATGGTCATAAATATCACTGTACAGAGGCCACACTTTACAAACTGATATGAATCTGCATACACACATAAACAAATAGTTTGTGTTAATACAACTGCAAAAGCATGACAAAAACAAAACAAAGGAGAAACAGAATCTATAATTTCCATTTTGTCTGCTTTGCACATGAAATAACATCAATGTAACGATAGCTCCACATGCAAAATTATTCATGATGTTTGATGCAAAAAACGTTCATTTCAAAGTCGGTGTCATTCCCCCCCCCCCCCCCCACAGCCACTGCAGCTACAGATTTGACAAGTACAACTTGAGAGCAACCAGTCTCAAAGCGACTGAATACATAAATATAGACTCCGCCCAGAACTCCTTAGCGTGAAATGTTGCAAAAGCCCGTGAAATTGATTCACTGCAAACCTCTGCAGCATTTTGTCAGTACCTCTGCCTCGACCTACCGGAGGGATGTCCTCCTGACAAAATCCTGGTTTCATGTTTGCACTGGGCATCTAGTGCAAGGAGATACCGTATGTGTAAGGCATTGCTCTTTTTTTTACAGGGGTGCCAGATTGTTAACATTTGATGGTTTTACACATATAGAAATTCACACAACAGTAAGATTTTTTTTTATCTGGTTGAAACCCTCGAAACTGAAAGGGCACAAGACACTAAGCAGCTTTAGAGCTAAGTAGCAGACTGAAAAATATAAAGAATCTCTGGTAAGTAAATGAAAAAGAGCATTAGTTCCTATGTATGTGTGTGTGTGTGTGTGTGTGTGTGTGTGTGTGTGTGTGTGTGTGTCTGAAATATACCAATGCCTTGTTTGGATTGATCATGAGATCAAGCTCTGTGCCCAGAAGAACTCCAGCATACATGAATAAACCTGGACACTGTGTGATTAGTGGAGCCTTGAGTGGCAACTGCTGAACATTATTCATAAATCTTGGTGTTGTTAGGAAATCTAAGCCTTTTATATTGTAATCAATGCATTGTGAAAGGACAGGTACACACACACACACACACACACACACACACACACACACACACACACACACAGAGTGTAGCCTACAGCAGACGTTTTCAACCAAGTGGGATGCAGCGTACAAACAACAGTATGGTGCTTTGTCATCATTATTAAAAATGCAAAATTGGAGAAGAAGACGCAGTTCAATATTTGATATGTAACCAACTGTACCAGAAGGTGGGGTTAAAGGATAAAGCTTGTCTATCATTTTGTCCATTAAAAGACCAAAATCAACAATATGTTATTCTGTCACTCAGTACTCAGTACATGAATCTTTAAAAACTGGTCCAAAATATATATACTTTCACTTTCAAAGAGGCTAAATATTCTTGCTGAAACAGCTGGGCACTTTAGTTTTTATCAAAAGTTACTCAAACAGGAGAAAAAAGTAGTATTTGCCACCATGACAATTTTGTACGATGAATCCATTGTTAATTTTGGTCTTCTTGATTTTTTTTCAATTTTGATCTTACACTACCAGACTTTCCATTCCTTATATGCAAGCTTTTGCAATAAGGTGTCCTTTATGTGGTCTGGTTTCTTCCCAAAGACTCAAATTTGCCATTAGTGTAAATGTACAGCAAATATTAATGAATTTGTGTGTGTGTGTTTCAGTCCTCCTAAATCACATTAAGCATGCATAGATCATAGTGGGATGAAGGACATATGTGAATTATGATTGTTTCATAACAAAATTATAACTGTCGTCTCTCTCTGACAGAAAACTCAGTATGAGACCATGACTCGAGTCTCAGTCAGCAGCTGCATAGCCAGCTAGGGACTACATATATTTTAAAGTTTCTTCATTAGTCTGGTTTGAACCTCACCCAGGGTTTGATTACCAGCTTGCTTGTAAAGCAAGTGGTTATTCCATTTTGCATCTAATGCGTAGGAACATAAATCATACAATCACCATGGCATTTTATCCACACAAATTAATTCTTCATTACCACATTTTTTCCCTCTGGGGCAGCCACTACACGCTTCCATTAAGCTGAAATCCTGCAGAATATAAATTATTCTGTTTTCTATTTGGACCTTGCTGCACAGGGCATTTTAAGGCTTTAGAGGTACTGTGGCTTTTTTTTTTTTTATTAGAAAAGACTACACCTCTCAGGGCATGTGTTGACCATTTGCCTTCTATTAGTTGTTTACAATTTCTAAACTCTGGTTAACAAACAAAGTCAGGTTTATGCAAATCACCGACTGTGTGCATGCAGCTTGAAGTATTAAATGTTTTTTTTCTTTTTGTGTCACAAGCCAACTTTTAAATGAAAACAGCTAATCTCTCTGACCGCATGATTCACAGGTACAGCCAACACATATTAATGCACGTAACAGTCAAGCTGCAC
Organism: Scomberomorus guttatus; assembly: GCA_038419695.1. NCBI lineage: Eukaryota > Metazoa > Chordata > Actinopteri > Scombriformes > Scombridae > Scomberomorus > Scomberomorus guttatus. Next base: position 14,698,877 of record CM076467.1, read on the forward strand.
GGCCCATACATGTGGGAGACGATTAACATAAAAAAAAAAAAAAATCTCACCCACTCATTTCTTTATGAGAAATAAGTGGGTTTTTATTTCCTTCATGTTGTGAAGGTTTGAGCGAGGGTGTTAGGGCACCTGAGAAAAGAGGTCTTGAGGGGGAGGAGAAGGTGTGTGTGTGTATTAATGGTTATGGGTTGGTTTAATGGTTAAACTGTTAAGAGGGAGGTATGCGTGTGTGCATGTGTGTGGGGGTTAAAACCTCTGCTATCACAAATACTTGGCTTGGATTCCCCGCACTTGGAATTTCTCTAAGATGCGATGTGGACACAGAAATCAATATCCATCCAATTACTTGATACTGAAGTATGTAAAACTCATGCAAAGGTGCCCTGTGAGGGAAGGAAGGATCGGGCTGTGGCTTGACTCTAGCTAGAGCTTGTTTTTCCTCCCAAGACTCTGAATGTCAAACCTTTTTTCTTTCTTTCTTTTTTTTTTTTGGTGTTGTTTAATTAGAGAATGCTTATCATAGGCGCATGGCACACTACTGAGGGGTGACAACACCCCAGTGTTGTAAAATTAATTATATCACTAATGTGGACCCTGCGCATGTGAAATAGCTGAACTCTCCCCAAATAGCTCATTAATCTTCAGACAGCCACTCCTGGGCTAGGTGAAGTGGTCTTGAATTTCAATACCCACCCTTGCTGGTGTAACCTTTTCCTCTCTCCTCCTCTCGCTCGAGCAGCCGAGGGGGAATGGGAGCATTGGAGAGAGAATAATATTGTCTGCAGCGGTATCTCTAGCACTTCTCTTCTCTGAGTCATATAATTATACACACCTACACAGTTTGCCCAAACACAGAGATACGTACACACAAGCTCGGAGTTTAAAGTGGAGTGTACCTGAGAACTGCTGATGTATCCTGTGATTATTAAAAAAGACCCCGTGCTGGTCTGGCATAAACAAATCACTCCGAATCAAATTGTCCAGGTAATAAAAATGCCTCCGTGAAATAGACCAAACTAAAACCTCACAAGTTATTTCTTGGCCTTTCAAATTTGAGCCAAGTTCAAGAGAGGCCCCGTAAAATAACTCATTATCACAGTCAAGAAAAGTCACACATGAACCTGCAGTAGTTTCTTAAAACAGAGTTCTGCAGTAGTTTCTCTCATTAAATATTGCTTAATCGCAAATGTTCTTACTGTCAGATGCATTTTTTTAGCTTTATGTAAAATGACAGTTGGTTTTCAAGAAGCATGAGGTGATTTCAAGTTTTTTAAAAAGTTGCCTAGAAATACCCTCCCTTTCATAAATCAAGGTACTAACAGAGTAGCTTGTAACACATGATAAGTAAGACATAGGCCAGTATATAGCCTAGTAGATGTTGAGCTTATGGTCATATCACATGACCTTCACCAGCCAATGGGTTTTGCCCATTTGTGATGGAAATCAATCAGTTAATAAAACCTTTTTTATATAGCACCTATCAAACAAATCAAATGCAATTCAAAGTGCTTTACAAGCAACTGACAGAACGTAGGATGTTTAAAAATGGATTTAGAGACTAATGTGCACTGAAACAACTAAAAAAAGCAAAAAAAAAGTTAATTGAATAAGAATGTAGATGTTCAAATATCCATTTATTTTCTAATGATTTTTAAGACTTGTGGTTTAAAAGTTGAGTGTCAAAGTTTATATTTATACTTCAGAAACAGTTCACTTCAAGGTCCTTTTATTTATACGATTGAAAGCTCTAACAGCTGCTAAATGGACCTTGAACTGAAATTGTTTTGTCACCTGCTGTTTCTTTACAAGGTCAAGAATGAACTTTGATACTCAAACATGTACTGTACAGTGTAGTGAAGGCGCTGTCCATGGTGCTGATCCTGCTCAGCACTGCTAAGTTCATCCTGCTGCTGCTCATGGTGCTGATCCTGCCGGTGTTCTTGGCGCGTGTACTCCTCTACACTCCCCCCCTGGCAATATGTGAGAATGCAGCTCACATTAGAATTAGCCTGCCAATTATCCAACTGCTAGCTGTGTTACATAGTTGTGTGTCTTGCCTTAGTTGTTTTGGATGTGTGAATCTCGGGACACGGCACAAGATAATGCCAGTTGTTTCCTCTATTTGTTTTGTATCAGCAGTGTAGTAATTTTGCAAACCCTATTTAGTGTAAGTATAGTATAGTTTCTCTGCTGTATTATTTTCCCCACTGTTTGTGTGACAGTGAGTCTAGTTAGTCTGCCCTGTTGGCATTGGTGTTTGTTCTTTTGCTGAACTCCTGCTGTTGTAGTTATTATATCACTGAGAACCATCCTGTGCCACCGTGTTTTCTTTGCGTTTGAGCTTTACTCGGCTCTATTTCACGTTGAAAGTCATTGGCTTGAATTTTGCATGTAGTATTCATAAATTTTGGAACCTGCAACGAGAGAGTGATGCATCATTCACTTTAATTTGAATTAAAATGAGTAGACAGCATTCAAAATATATTCTGTATATCTATACATCTATCAGTCATGTACCAAAGGAAACAAATGTTTCCAACCTACAGGCAAGATATCCATGTTTGCAAACATGCACATCATCGGTGGTACTATTCTAATACTGGCTTTTTTAGTTGATAATGGCCTGTCATCAAGTCCACATTGTTGATTTTCCTGGTACCATTGCCTCTGGCTAAAAGTGACATGACGTAAGCCCCATGGCAATCTAACAGCCCCGTTCAGTCTGATTTTCCTCTCCTCAGCAGTCACAACACAATTTGGTTTTTAAGTATTAATATATTAATCATCCCACTAGCAGCTCCTTTCCAAAAGCTTCTTATCACAGTTTTCATCCATTAAGCTACATGAAACAAATCTGTCATCCCAATTATGATTTTCTTACTCGGTGGTGTGTGTTTGTGTGTCAGTATGTGTTTCTGCGTGTCATACATGATACGGTGTGTGACCGGATTGGTGAACATGAATTGTGACTGTTTTGAGAGTGTAGCCCTCCCTCCTGATTCTGTTCTATTCTTCACCTCGCTGTGCTGCTTTCTTATTATTAACTTCACGTACAGTGAGCACCTTATCAGCAGTAAGGAGAATCTTTAAGCTAGACGGTGAATCGGTGGAAAACTCTGTTTTCCTTCATTACCGCCTATTAGGGTGGTGTCTTTTCAAGGCAAATTGGCCTGGAGTGATCTGAGAAATGTTCAGAGAGAAATGTTCTGTAATTGGTTCTAAGGGTCTACACAGTGGGCCCGGTGGATGAACTTCATGTCGTGACTAAGAAAACAAGCTCTCGCTTTTGGTTTTTCTGTATAATTCTGAGGTTTTTGTCTATTGTCGAGTGCATTCAGACCCATACATTAAGACAGACTTGGCTTTGTAGTTGTATAGATGGACCTTTGTTGTTAGGCTGTGTTGCTTGGACTTGCAGAGTTGGGAAAACACACCATTGGTTTTCAAATCCTGTCTCTCTGCGTCCTTCTCTGGCACTGGAGGTGTTGTATTAACATACGTCACCTGAGTTTTGGATGTGGTGATGTTGAGACCTGTTTGCTTGGCAAATATGTGAAGCTTGTCTGTCTTTTGTTGTATGTTAAAGTGGCAAAGAAGCAGAGCTAAATGTGAAACATTTGGAAAGTAAACTTAACTGTACAGTTAATCTAATTTGATTTCAAGTACTTTACTTAGTACAGTACTTTTATTTAACTTACATAGTGGATACTTGTTAGCTACATTCATTCAATTACATACAGTATTCATCCATTATAGACTAACTGCAACTTCAGAATTACTGGACAGCATGTTTTGTGTGTTTACTGCCCCCTGAAAAGCACCAGTTGTACAGCATGACATTTATCTTTTTAGCAGTAATTTCTAACAAGACCAACATTGAATTCAGATGATGTTGCGACGGTATTTGATCCATAGAAACAGTTTGCTGCCTCATATCCTGTTGTTGCAATCAATCACTGATAACATGTTTTAATTTGCTGTGATAAAAAACAACAACTCAACCCTCAGTCACTTTACGGGAACCAGCAGCTTCATCACTTCCATCCTCATTTTTACATACCGGCTCAGGTTTTCATATCCTGCTGGGCCTCGAAAGAAGTCAGAGAAACATGACAAATACAGTACAGTAAGACCCACCCAGGACAAATACATCTGCTTTATTGGTATTCACCGTTTCCTCTCTCCATCTGCTCAGCACATCGCAACCTGATGTCTCCAACCTCTACCGCACTATTTTTACCTGCACCTAGATACCGTCTCCCTGCATGTGACGTCAAGGAAGGGAGAGGAAGAGACAGAGATGGAAAGAGCTGTTATCATTCATCTACAGTGTAGGCTAGTTAGCTCTTTGCTGTCATCCTCCAGGAAAGTAATCAGTATCTAATGGCAGAGCGAGACCTGCTGCTAGAACTTGACTCATTATGAAGGGTAAGGGGAAGCACCGTGTTCCAAGTTAAGTGTGCTGGTCTCTAATGGGAGTAATGTTTATGTAAGAACATGATCTCTGTTGGTAAAATCATTTAACATGCCCCTTTAAATCTCACGTGGCTGTATGACAGCAAAGTTTAAGGGTGACACAATGTTTTGCATTACATTTTCTCAACCTTTACAGTTGGTTGCACCCGTGTATTTTACAGTGTGCTGTGCATTTGTGATTTTCTTCTTGTTTTGAATTTCACTACACTGTAAAACATCACACAGGAATTTAGTGGAATCAACTAATATTTTACCATTAACTTAACTAACTAGTTTTATTTCAATACCATTTCAGAACTTATTAAATTAAGTTTCTAAACAAACATGATTTCCCAGCATGCATTGTTTGAGAGTTAAAACTCTCCAGAGATACTTCTTTTTTTTGTAGTTTGAAGAAAACATACACGACGGAAGCTGTGTGTCTTTAATACATGTTAAAATAAGTCATGGATGTTGAATGAAGGTTAGTATTGAATACATTCCCAACCCCCATATACTTGTCTGATAGCAAGGTCACTGAGGGCAGCAGCTAGCTCCTAAGCAGTTCAAAAATTAACTAGATCTAAATCCACCAGTTGAAGTCAAGGGTTTATACAGCATGTATTCTTTAGTCAAGATAACCTTTGGTGGTGTTAGAAGAACTAATTGTATTTGTTGACTTAACCTAAAATTTTAAGGCACCTCTTTCACTGATATTTTAAGTTATATTTTACATTGTAGAGATGCTGATTTCAAGCAATTATCTCAATTGATTATTATGATTTTAATAGACAATCAGCGATAATAATAAAAACATACCACTGTAATCGACCGAGCAAAACTGTCTAAATGCGACTGGCAGTATCGGTCCTGGTTTTTGGCTTTGAGAATATGTTTGCTCCTGCATTCAAGATGCATTCGAGCAAGAAATCTAACACAGTATGACAGTGCAAACAGCACTTAGATGGCTGTTAAATGTAGACAAAAAGCAATGTAACCATACCTGTAATCAGTGTGGCTTGAAGAATTTACCATCTCTTCCTTCTGGAGGTTGGCTGTAGGGGTTTTTTGCTTGGTGCACCTTTAAATTGTCTTTTAAAATGGTGTATAGTCCGTGATTTGAACATTGAACATTGTGATTGATGAACAATCAATTATCAATCGTGTACACAACTAATATGCACAACTGTGTGTAGCTGCCTTATTGTATGCATGCCCACACCTTTGTCTTTAAACGGTGTGTGTGTGTAAAACGTCTTTGTCTTTGTGCGTACGTGCATGTGTGTTTTTACCTCGGCACGCACCACAGTGCTCCCTGCCTGCTCACAGCATTAACGCTCAACCTTGTCCAAGGTTAATCTGTCACTCTTGCTGTATATTTGCATTCATTCTTATCTGCACCTCACCACTCAACTGACTGTCTATCTGCCCCAGCTGCTGCTCAAACTTAATCGTCTTTGTACATTATAGATGAGCCTCCAACAAAGTAGACACACACACACACAAACCTCCCTCCACACTGCCGAAGCCTCCTCTTTGCTTTAGAAACCACATCCTAACCACACCTACAACATATTCCCAGACTGTCTGTATTTGCTTTATATTTAATGTCTTAGCAAGCCATTAAGCTGACTCCTCAAAAGTAATATATTTATCACTGCATGGGGGCCAGTGTTGGATCTAAGTGTTTCCCTCTCCAGGCAGCACTAACTGCCTGGGAAGCACTGAGCTGCACAGGAGGGCAATGAGATAACTGTGGCTCTTTCACTTTTACCTGAGGAAACAAAAGGTTGGCTCTTAATTAGTAGCACAGAGTTGTTCCTTTGTTTGGAATAATGTGCAAAGCCAATGCAGAGGCAAAAGTTAGAAAGTGTATGCAATGCTCTATATAGTTTTTCTCATAATGAGGCAGCATACCTGTGCTTGACTGGCTTGTAACTGTAGCTTATTAGAATGTGTGGGGGGAAAAAAAGTCTCATAACCAGCATTACCAAAGCCAATAATAAACTGTAGCAAAGCAGTATGAAATATGTGATGTTTTTCATGTTGTTCAGGGACTGAGGTATGTATTTGGTTTCATCAGTTCTTTGGACATACAGTACAGTATGGATTTAATTGTTTAACTTCTTGACTACATGATAAATAAAATAAGTAATTGTTCTGCATGCTCCTAAAACTGGGGAACAATGTATAAATACTCAATTATAAATAAAAGACTTGCATGTGAAATTTCAGGTAGAAGTACATAAGTATAGCAACATGTACTTAAATAATCAAAAGTAAAAGTATTCTTTATGCAGAATGGTCCCTATTATGTGTGTGTGTGTATATATATATATATATATATATATATATATATATATATATATATATATATATATATATATATATATATATATATATATATATATGTGTGTGTGCATATGTATATAATAATAATGATAATAATAATAAACATCTCTTAATTCGTATAGCACCTTCCATAGAGCTCAAAGTGCTTTACAACAAAAGAAATTACATGCACCAAGTGCTTCACATGAAAAAAGACATAAAAAACAAAAAAAACATGTTAAAAAAAAACATGAATGTGACATAAGATGGAAAATAAAATCCATTAATAATAATTAAAATAAGATAAAATAAAGTAAAATACAATACATAGAATGCATACTTCAGTGGTGGTAATTTGAGACTCACAGTATTTCGCCATGTGTACACAATCTACAAATCGCGTCTAGGTCTCTGAAGCCATAAGCATAACAGAGGCTCCCTTTTCCTAACGGACACAGACTCACCACCGGTCTTGATTAACCAAAGTATTAGCATTCATTTATATGAAATGGTTTGGGTTAAAATGGTCAGTAAAATGTGGTAAAAATGTCTTGACATGACTGTAAAAATGCCCGGTTTAATGGCAATAAAATCCCCGATGTGACGGTAAAAATGTCCGGTTAGTGGTCTCCAACAGTGCTCTCCTGCTGTTGCCAGAATCACCTTATAAAAAAGAAGTCACACTATATTGACATCATCTGAAATGCTTTACTTCCCATGTCACTCAAATGTAACTATAGCTCACTTGTGGCGACTGAATTTACGACCTAAATAGCGTGAAATGACATGCGAAAAGCAAAAAATGCATAGTGATAATACGCAAAATGACTTAAGACATTGGGGTGTCATTCATATGCCATTTGGTGAGTCCAGGCTGACAATACAGGCCCAAGTTGTTTTAGCCTTCCTCATTCCCATTCACTCGAAGTAAAAATGTTATCTCTCAGTATTCCTAGGAGAAAACATCCTGATGTGTTGTGTTTGCAGTGCGTTTGTGTACTTGTGTACACAAGGTTCAACTTACAGCCTAAAAGCAATGTTGTAATTTAACATCTTACCTTTCAGCATGTTTGCCTATAAAAGCTGTTCAGGAGCTTATTCTGCTACATCACTGCAGCTGTCTGGGGAATCAGCTGTTACCACAAAAGCCCCAGCTGGCAACATCAACACTGACAAATAGAAACAGGCAAGTTTAATTTTAAAGTTACAGTAGATCCAGAATGCACACTGAATATCCATAATATGAATGTTCTGCAACAGTAGCATATTACCGGAAGTTATTGCAATAATACTTGGAGCTGTTGCTAATCTAAATTCAGGGGTCTGCTTAATGGTTCACCAAAACAAACCAAATCACATGTACATTATCCTCACCGTTCACCATCAATTAGGTCCTGAGCTCACAGTTGTACTGTATGAGTGTGAAATAGAGCATTGCCAATAGACTGTTGTACAACTCAGTGAGCTGTGTTGAGATGTCTGTGGGGATATAAAGGGCAGAAGTCGTGTCCCCCAAGTGGACATTGACTGATTGACTGACTGACAGGCTTTATGTGTGTTTTTGTGCAGGTGCGTGTGTGTGTGTGCTCTCACAATCAGGCACAACAGACATTGACTGTTGGGCGTCATCTCTCTCTTTCCATCCAAACTTTACCCCCCCCCCCCCCCCCCCCCCAACCCCCCAACCCCCCACCCTCTCTCTCTCTCTTTCCCTCTTGTCCGGAGCTGGTGACATCTTGACAGATTAAAATGCTGTGTGCTCTAGTCCTTGGTTGGCCACACTGGTGAACTGCGGGGACACCACTGTGAATCAATACAAGAAAATACTGTCTCTGGAACAGACATCACCCACCCACGCTCACTTAGGAGCACATTCGCACATGTATGGACTCCACTCTGGTACACACACATGCAAAATAAACCCACAACACATATGTATCATATGCTTTTTAGCTGCATTTAGTTGGTGGAGAGCACCATGGTTAAAAATGAATATTGAACTTACTTTTGTCAGGTGGCTAAAAACAGAACTCTAAATGGCTGATAATGTTGCTCCGTGTCTGCTGGATGTTTCCACTTGATTTAAAACAAAAAAATTACCATCTTTATTCAAGATACTTTACATTTCTTTAAACTATTCTCTGATTCAGAACAGTGCCATGAACAAGCAATCTGCAGGCAATCCACAGGGTAGCCAGGTTATTAAAGTCCAGGTTATTAAAGTCCAGTTTATGACCTGGCTCAAATTAAATAATGAACTAAATATAAACAGTATGGAGTGTGGAAATCAGTGGTACCAGTAGTGTATGTGATGCATGAAATGTGTGTGTGAGTGTGTTGGGAGGTGCATGAAAGCAAAGTAAAATAACTAAGGCAGCATAACTAAACCGAACCAGAGCAGGTGCCTGAAGGGAGAAGCAGAAAGCTACAAGCAACAGCAGCAAGCAGTCAGAGGAGGGAGAGAGACTGCCACAGCTGCAGCCTGGACTTTAATAACCTGGCAACCCTGCGAGCCCTCAGGTGTCGCCAGTTGCCCTAACGAGCACCTGCAGAGACAAAGCAGACAGGTAAATCACAAGGCCAAACAAAGATGTCACAAGGGGTCAATCCCAAAAAACATTTAACTCATGAAGGCTAAAATGGCAAATAACAAGATAATATTATCATACAGTTTTTTTTAAAGTGATGCATTACTTCTTAAGCAGATATTTCTACAGGAACATTGTTGTTAATTAACTAATTTAGCTTTTATTAAACAAATCCAGTCATGTGTTGTCTGTCAGCATTGTGCAGCAAACATTCTCTCCCTCTCTCTGTCACAAACACGCACACACACACACACACGACTTGACCTGTAAATGTCTCTCTGTTACCCGCTACCTCTCTGGTGACTAATATCAGCTGACGGATCCAGTTCAGGTCGCCAAGGTGATGATATGATAAGTAGCACTGAAGTATCCAGTGTTCCTATGACTTTATACAGAGCTGTATAATATGTATTAATCCATTTTCTAAACTTCAGTTTTGCATGGTGCTGGAGTTTATTCCTGCAAAGAATTGGTGAAAAGCTGCACACAAAAACCCTGGACAGCTCTCTTATTCATTCTAGACCACATTTGCACTTGTTACTTGTCCACTTGTTAATGGTTGTTATATAATTGCAGTTGTTGATGTTCAGATTTTGATTTTTTTTCCCTGAGCACTTCAAAGACTTCTCTTCCATGTTGGCTTAAAAGTGGAGGTTAAATTTTCATTCTTGACCTTGAACCTAAAAATGTGCCTGATGTTTCTTTGTGATGTTGAATAGCTTGTACATCATAAAGAGGGTGGGAACAATTCAGCTGATAGAACATGTTTCTGCTATGTTGTATTGGAATCTACAGTATTTTACCGTTTTGTTGTGAGTAATTGCCTTTTTTTTTAAAGATGATAATTACTTTTGGACTTTTTTTGTCTGTATTTGACAGTTGAAAGTGCAGAGAGACAGGAAACGTGTAGATTTCAAGGGGATGACATGCAAGGTTATGTGGCATGCATATCAACTAGTAGCCTCCTTGTTTCAAAAGTCGAGAAAACAATCTCACCACAAGGTCCATTTAGTAGCTGTTGTGGAGATTCCCATCATATCACATGATCTTAATCATCAGATGAAGAAAACATGTACATTTGAGCTTCTATGATTTCATGACAACTCCAGCTGCTTATGACAATTATAAGATATGATTAGAAGCCCCGGAACAGACACTAAATGCACCTTGTGGTGAGATTGTTTACTCATATTATATATTTGCTGCCGTGTTAATTACTCACTAATTGGGAAATCAGCAGTGTGTGTGATCTCAACAATTGCTGGTTTATATCATATCATATATGTAGCAGATGAACAATAAAGTTTACTGGTTCAGCGAGTTGAGGCTTCTATCACCTTAATGTAATGTTGGACAAAGGATGGCCCTGACTGTTGTGTCTTTATTGATTCTGCCAGGGTGCCTGAATGTGATTAAGGGGAATTAAACTCAAGCCTGCTGATGCAAATCATGGCCGGAGGTAATATAATGTCCAGATGAAGTGGAGAGATCCATCCCGATGGGGAGGTGGCCCTCACTGACCCTGCGTGGGCTCAGGCAATTAGCATTGGCAAAGTGCAACTCAATAACAAAATCTCCAAAATGGAGGAAGTGCTTGCATGGCTAATCCCCTCTGCCGCTGAGAGGCCCCAAGCCCTTTTTTTTTTCTTTCTTTCTTTTTTTTTTTTTTTTGGGAAGCCATTGAGAATGCAGGTCAGGGATGTGGAGAAAGCCAAGCCAAGCTGCCATCAGTCTAGATACTGGAGATGGCTGGACAGCCGCCAAGTGGAGAATTATGTTAATGTTTGTTCTAATAATAAAACACAGTTGAATACATTAATAAGTCAATAGATGGACATGTTTTTTTCACCATGTGTTGTTTGGAAGGGCAAACCAGATAGGCCATTCAAGCTTTTTAGCTATTCTATGTGTTTTTTGTACACATGTTTTGAGTTTACATATGAAATATATGTATATATTATGCCCACGTGTCCTTGACTTGTGATTTTGTGAGTGTATACTCACTAAAATACCACATAATGTGCAGGCTATTTAGAATGCAGAGATAGATGCACTGAATGTGCTTGATCTCAATGCTTATACACAAAATACACATGCAGCAGCTACTTTCATGCATTTGTATAGTCTGTCCACCTCATTAGTCTGTTCCGAGTTCTAAACGCTGGTGTTTGATGTGGAAAATGCTCCGACCATGTGTTGGGGCTTGTAATAATGAATGTTTCATGCAGGTTGGGCCCAAATGATCCATCAATCTGATTAGATTGTAATTACTAGGGTAGAAATATATTCAAATGAGTTCATTATCAGTCAGATCAGGAGCAGACCAAGCCAGTTTGACTGTTTACCAGAACCTCGAGTGTTTATGCTGCGATTTAAGAGAATGCTGGAGCAATTCCTGCAATTAGGTAAGCATATGTCTCAATGTATCATTTCAGTCAATTAGCCAAGTGCTCTTCGATCTGGCATCTTTACCGCCGCCGCCGCCGCTGCTTGTTGTTTGCATTAAGATTCAATCTGAATATGGCGGAGGAGGGATAGTTTTGTGCGGATCCTGCAGGGTTCAAAGTGTCAGGTAGATAAATACATAGGCTGACCAGATCGCTCGCTCGCTTTCTGTCTCAGCCTTCCCTGTCACGGCCAGCATTGGTTTCCATTTCTCCAGGTCACTGCTGAATGACTGCAGATTACATCGGCTACTCTCTGATGTCTACGGGGACGAGGCCATCAAGGCTGAAATGACACGGGGTGGTGACAGACAGACCCCCTCTCCGACACCCACCGACATGACTCCTATTCACAGCAGCTGGCCCCGTGACACTAATCTGATTCTAGTCTGTAAAGGGCCTGTTTTGTGCCCACCAGTCTCTACTAAAAAAGGAAATGACCAGCAGGCCAGGCTATTCTTGCATGACTTGCAGGTATTGCAGAGGAACCTGATGAATATTTTCCTTTCTGCTTCTTGAGGTCATGAATAGCCACAAATATAGTTTGTGATTTGCCTTTTTCCTTTTTTTTCTCTGACCAAATGTACACTGCCTTAGGTATTAATAAAAATGTGCTTATTATTTGAAGTAATTAGTCTTGTATAAGGATGCTCAAAGACAATAGAGAACAGGGTGCGATGGTCAGTGCAGTGAGTCTTATAAAACCGAAAGACCACAAGGTCATTTGTATGCTGGTTGAGTTCCAGATTAATCTGTAAAATGTATGTTGTTATTTTGAGGTGGGGAAAGTTTTCTCCCTCCAAATTGAGTTTTTGCAAATCCAAGCTTTTCAATGGAAAGCTGCTCTGCTGCTTTGCCTAGCAAGTGCCTTTGCTAGATTTCCTGCATCCAAAAGTGAGACCTCTGCCTACGTCTGCAAAAAAAAAAAAAAAAAAACGCCCACTGATCACCACCCCCCCCCCCCCCCGTCGGTATTGTCCTCATCATTACCATGACTTTGTTTTGGCTGACATGTTTTTTTACTGGCTAATAGTGTAAACCATCAGGGAACACTGGCTCTCCTTTCAAAGAAACTCGCCCTCCGTCCATGTAGCTGTGGGGCATGCAAGGTGAAGATGAACTGGGTCAACTCGCTTGTTTTGCGACGAGAGACAGGCCCCTAATTGGATATCATCTCACTCTCTTTCCCCTAATTAGTGCTGCATTGCTTTATGAACTGATATTAAGATGCGGGAAAAATAGTAATTAGCTAAAGGTTATTACCAGCCAGGGGCACATGGACATGGAGCATGCTGGGCAATGTAATGATTGTACACAGGTTTGTTTATTTTGGCTTATTGGTTCACCCCTACTGTAGGTACAGCTTTTCCACAACAGATGTTTTAGATGCTTGCCTAATATTGGCACAGTTTAGAATATAATAGTATTATGTTTCAGGCGTGAGAATATGTAATATGCCTTAACCAAACAAACAGTCTTATGCAACATTGACTCCCTTCAACAAGTTTTCTCTAAACCTGAATACTGTATAGGTGCAGTGCATTGTAAAAGGGTACAGAGCTGTTCCTGGTGAAATTGTTTCAGATGTGACTTTTTTATTCCCTGCAGAGCCATTTATCAAGCTGACAAGGCAGAGTGCTTGCGGCTTTGATGCAAGGTAGAGACCGGCCTTGAAAGGAAGCCTTTGCTGTGATCGCGGCTGACACTGATTATCAGTTGCATTCACTTGTGAGTGTTTGACCATAAATGGTCAAATATACACACAGAATGTGGAGAAGACAGCAGGGTGTATTCAGAGCAACAATATTGTGGAGCAGTCTGTTATAGTTACAGAACCAGAGACAGTCACAGTGTTGAAATCCAGGCTACAAAAACCCATCTGTTTAGTGCTGACTGCAGACATACACAAACAATTCTTTTTATATCCTGTGTGTGTGTGTGTGTGTGTGTGTGTCGCGCCGGAGAGAGAGAGAGAGAAAAGTGCATTCTGAAAAATTGATTTGATGTTGATAGTCGAAGTCAAATAAACATGCTGACATCGCAGTGCGGTTTATCTGCTCACACATATTCTCAGGAATCTATAAGGCAGAGGGAGCAAGGCATATCTGCCGTTTTTTCTGTCTATCGCTCTGTCCATCTCTCTTGTATTCATTTTCTTCCTTTCAACACTGTCGTGGGATTTAATGCTCAGCTGAGAGCGTGCAGTTTTCTAATCTTCCAAAAGAGGACAGTGTGGAACATGTCATCTCCAGGGAGAGAGATGCAGAGAGAAACTTGGGAGACTGTGAAAGTGGCTGTGCAACGTCCTGGATAAATAACATGAAAAAAAATCAACTGACAGATATGTTTGCACAAGAGTGCACAAGAATGTCTTTTTTACTTTATTATAGTATAAAAATACACAAAACTGTGAAGTTTAGTGAAATTCATTCATTCATTTTTATTTTTGTCTTTCTTTTGCAAGAAAGACTGTGGAATGAGATGCATCTACAACTCAAAATCAATCAATCAGCTCCTAACACATAATCCATCCCACGTTTTATTCTCTCCTGTTTAAGCCCTGACTCTCCCCCTGCTCTTTGGTCTCATTTTAAGTCTGGACAGACAGTGCAGCGTGATGAGACATTATTACAATGGCGTGTCACTCTGCCCTGCATATTCAGCAGGCAGAAAATCACTAGGAGGTGGAGGTGGAGATGGGAAGAGAGCAGAAGGCTATTGAGGGGAAAAAAAAAGAGATGCAGGAGGGAGAGAGAGGCTGATAACTAAAGACAAAGTGAGAGAGGGGAGTAGGCGATGCGGGGCGTTAGAGGAAGTGAAACAGACAGCTATGTGAGGCTCACAGGAAGAGGCAGCAGCCAGGGGAGAGATGTTGCATGCCGGGGACGTGAGCCGTTCTGACACATGGGTAGCAGAGCGAACAGGGCCGACACAATGGAGGGAGGCAGAGAGCACTGGGAGGCATTATGATTTACAGTAGAGCTATAGCCACTTCAGGTTTGCTGTGTCTCCACAGCCAAAAGCTCAGTGGGGATGCATTCACTCAGCTGAATGGAGCCCCTATTCCCCCCTGACTCATTGTCATTGTTCTCAACAAATGCTGGGATGTATAGGAGCTACCGGAGAAGGTCATTTATTGAAAGCGGTCAAGATGGAAGGGATTCGGGAGCATCCGCACGCGCCTCTGTTACTGTAATGCAACAGAACCTGCTTGATCAGCAACCACTATATTCTCAGTCTTTGTGTGTTTAGTGTTTCGATCTTTAAAAGGAGAAAAACATTATGGTAACTCTAAATTATCTGACATTTATGCTACAATTATTGTGACCAAAAATACCACGTAAACAGTATTATCCTGATATAATCAAACTTTCTGAAATACTGGTATTAGAGTTGAAATTTAGTAAAATTACATTACCTTCTATCAAACCTAACAAACAGAATAGTGCTATTTTGTGTAGCTGCAAAAGAACTATGACCAAAAACACTCTGACTCTGACTGGAAATCACTGTAAATGCAGCATATTGTTTCTGTCTCTCTTGTATGCACCCATTCGTGTCCTGATTTCTTTGGGGTGTCAATGGCCAAAATGATTTTTAACAGGCAGACATTAAGAAGTAAAACTGCACATAATGTAACAGCGATGGACGGACAGTGGCACAGTCTTGCATTCTTAATATTTAGTTGACAAACATCATTTGCACAGGATGGTAAAACATTTGTTCAAAATGTTAGAAAAGTTGTATATCAGGAGGTTTTGGAACATAGAGAGGGTGCTGATTAGGGCAGGGGAAATCAAAAAGTCAATGAAGACGTTCAATCAGTCAGTTTGAATAACTGTTTTGCCAATTTAGGAGCAACACTGAATGGGGATTAAATAATTTCTAAAGGATGGCATTAAAGATTTCGAAAAAATGTATTGATATATTTGAATAGTGACAGAGGAAATGCTGGTTCACATAAAATAAGTGCAAAACCAGAATCTCCAAACTTATGGGGATATAAAATGGGCGTATCCATTCCCCAACATACAATACAGCAGCTACAAAGTCCTACTTTTCATACACAACTGACACACACACTGTGCACACACACATAATTCCACATTCTGGCAGAAAATGGATTCACTGAACATTCATACATGCATGATGTGACAAACATACATGGCAAGTAAATTGGTAGCCTGCCAACGGCCTCAAGTCAGAGATTAGTACTGATATAGCTTGACTTTGAATATCACTGGTGTTCTTGGCAGGCAAGTCATGTGTTCATAATGCTACATCATGCTGTTATCATTGCCCTTTCAAAGACTAATCAAGCAATTAAAGACATCTTTTGCAAACGGTACTTGTAACTATGGCAACACCAACCCCACGGCCCATGTGGATGGACCTTGGTGTCCTCGGAGAAATCAATGTGTCTGTAATCTTAAGTTTCTATACAGCCCCCCTGCGCTTTGGCTGCAGTATTGAGTTATTGGTCCCCATTAATTACTGGGAGTGTGACCTGCAGCTACAGATCTGGGCGCTCAAGGAGTTTGAACGATAAAGTCAACTAAGGTAGAATGCAGAGAGCTTGAAGCAACAAAAAATCTAATTCCACATCTATGTGAGTGTTGATTAGGCTTTAATTGTGCTCTGTGGTATGGTGCCATGAGACTAAACACAGGTTATCTTTGAAGGAAATCTGCCAGTATTTAAACACACAGTTTATGCAGTTCCATAATGTTTGCCTCATACAGTTATAGGATGTGAATAAAGAAAATCCAAATACTGTGTTTAAATTTACCATCTAGTGTCCTTTGTGACCGTTATATCACGAAGGACACTAGCTTTGCACAGAGCTCATGAAAGTGTATGAACTGGCTGGCTGCCTTGGGCTAGTTTTCACAAGAAACAAGCAAGGTGAATGTGAGGTGCATGGCACTATGATGAGATGACATGGTCTAAAGAGAAAGAAAAAATACCCTGTATAGTGAGTTACTACCAGCTTACTTTTTTAAAATCGAACTCCCCAGTTAAAGTCGTGTCAAAACCATAGGCTGCAAAAATGGACATAGCCACTGCGACGTCACCCATTGGTTTGTGGACTCCCATTTTGAAGCCTCGAGTTTGCATTTTGACCGTCACCATCTTGGATTTTTGGAGCCATAAATGACCATATTTGGACGAGAAGGTGGAGCTGACCCTAACACTAGCTATAGCTTGGTTAGCATTTACAGTCTATGGTTAACTGTGATAAATTTTTGCTAGCGAAAAAAAAGGCTTAAAACCATTAAAACAAAATGTACCAGAAAAAACTTAACATCCGACTTCTTAGAGGGTCTTTTAGTTCAATCAAACACAGAACAAGACTTTTTTAGGCGACCAAAATGTTACAATTAGCTTTCATAAACTGAAAACACACTGAAATTGCGACGGTTATGGCTACACCTATACTCTGTGAATCTGGGGTTACGCCATGGTTACCTAACCAACGTTGTCACCATGGTAGCGACTTGCCTGTGACAACACCCACCTGTCACTCAAAGCAGCCACGTCCTTAGTTATGCATAACTTTAAGCCTTAGTAAAATTTAAACGATTGAGAATTCACCCCCGTACAGTTTTCATGAATGGGAAATTTAGCTATAGAGACCAAAACTGTTTTTTGTACCAGGCTGTAAACAATGTTTATTTCTGCTGTAAAGTTGAGCATTTTAACATGGGGGTCTATGGGGATTGACTCGCTTTTGGAGCCAGCCTCAAGTGGCCATTTGAGGAACTGCAGTTTTTGACACTTCAGTGTTGGCTTCATTTTCTAGCCCCGGAGGTTGCTGGTTGGTCAAAACTCAGTATAAATTCATGCAAACTGTTCTAAATGTATACTTTATGGAGGTGGAAACTGTATATAGACATAGTGCCTTCAAATAAATGACAAGAAGATATAAAGCAGAGAAATCTAATTAAATGTAAATGGTGCTACAAATACACTAATAATATGTAACATAGAGCAGGAAAATAATATAATTCCCATGGACCGCCTGCTGTTTATTTCTGATTAACCATCATACTAAATTACAGCATTACTAGCCACCTAAACTCCCATACCTGCTTATAAAGAGTGTACTCACGACATGTTATGTCAGTGAAAAACAGCAGTGGATAGTGGTGTTGTGAAAAAACAAATGATACAATCTTAGCCCATGATGTCATTTGATTGCAGATTTTCTCTGTTTGCGTTATAGAGTTTTATATTATATTTAATGGGTTTACTGTATGAATGGCTATAAAAAACTGAGTTGAGTTCACTGTATATTTCTTTGACACCTTTATATCTGAAGATGACTTATTATTTTTTCCTGACTGTAAGGTTGACTATATTGAAAGTGTTTTAAAGGATCTAAAGGATATCAGTTACACTCAGATATCTCTGGTCTTTTGTGTTGTTTTATCTTTTTCCCTGTTTTCATCTAAAGATTAAATAGAAATGTTCAATATAAGACTACTAGTGGTTCGTGTGTGTGTCTGTGGGGATGCATTTCCATTTCAGTCAGTGTTCATCTTGTGCCGCTTAATAAATCAACAATAAACTATGTCTCAGTGTTGTCAATATCTCTGTCCTCTAAGCACAATCTATTTCTAGATCTCTTTCTTTGTGAATCATAATGCAAGAAAGACAAATCACATCCACCTTATCCTCATTTGCATCCACAGACATGACCCAGTCATGCAATCTCACAATATCTGCATCCTCCAAACACAATCTGCTCAGAGTAAATGACACCTGCTCGAGCAACATAAATACATCTGAATGGTCCATTGACAGAGCCGAGGCATTAGGCGCCGTGGATGGGCTTGAACTGCAAAACTGGTGACAAGCTCAGGCGCACGGAACGCCAATTCCAAGCGCTCAGATCCGGAGGAAATGAGATGTTTACGGTAAATGGGGCTCTTAGCAGCACCCGCAGTGTTCAATATTGATTCAATGAATCGGATTTGTAAATATGAGGAGTAGCATCAGCTTTCCACTCTGCGAAACATCTACTTCCGCATAAAGAAGCAGCTGGAAAAAGAAAGAATAGCAAGGCTGAATGGTGTTTTTTTTTTTTGTTAGTGTGTGACAATGGAGAAATACAGATGTCAGTTTTTATTTTAATGTCGTGGCTGTGGCTGTGAAGATGGACTTTCAAATCCACCGTGCTGGAAACGTTTTAACGCCAGTAAATCCTTGGGTGCTTTGCACATATTATTACCCATTAACATTTTATTTTTATACTGTGCAATATCTATCATTTTTAAAGCATATTATAAAAACATATTTTCTAAAAACATCTTCAAAATAATGTGGTCTTACAGGAACACACATTTTAAAAATGTTATTTATTTATCAGAATCTAATGTAATCTATAAGATCCTAGATACCTACCTACCAGATACCTAAAAAAAATAAAGCCCCTGAAACAAATTTTCAGGTGATTTAAAGCCAAAAAATATATTTTTTAATGTATAAAAAGGTGACATGTATACAGTTAGACCTGCCCACAAAATATATATATATAGAATACATATATAGACAAAAAATATAGTTTGAACACCATTATTTACACAATAGATAATTAGTTCAACGTTACAGAAATCAGTTACAAGTGGCATTTAGAGAGTCTGAGAATCATCTTTTGATATCTTCAAATGGAATAGGGGATTCAAAGTTACAGAGCTGCATAAGGTAATGAACTCAAATATTGCTGCATTTCAGAGAGCGATCTTGACTTCAAACTTTATAAGCAGTCAATGGTAAATTCTAAATGTTAAAGTGATAAGCTTTGTTTGAATAGAATGTGTCAAAGGCCTCCTTGAGGCAGTGAAACTGTTTGGCAATTACGCAGCCGAAGCTCTTAAAAGCCACAGAACAGTCTGTTGAGTGAAAAGAGTATGACAGGGTCTCTGATAATGCCAGTTTCTTGGGGAAATGTGAAGAGTCACCTATTTTACTACATGGCGGGCCCCTTGTGAGCACCCCTCTGCCTTGATCAGCGCACGCTGAACTCTTGCACTGCAGGCGAGGAAGATACCACTCACCACTCCAGCTCATTGACTTTGAAATACGGCGCTGCTTGTGTTATTGCTTTAATTTCGATCTCCTTCATTTCTCTGCAGGATGAGCCGACGTGAAAAGAGGGGCAGTAGGATTCATTTCAAATTTTAATTAGTTGCCTTTTGTAAGTCTAACAGACATACATTCAAACCAACATTATCCTTTCAAATTTTTAATTAACAGCTGCCTCTTGGTTTCACCACATCAAAAGGTTGGGGTGTGTAATTGTGTGTGTGTGTGTGTGTGTGTGTGTGTCTTGTGAAGGGTGAATGTGTTTGAAGCCGTGTGTCCTTAAGAGCAGAGGTGCAGAGGTGTGCAATTTTTAAGGCTAAGCATACTTTGTGTCAGATGTATGTCAGGAAAGTTTACTACGTGTCAGCCCAGAGTTAGGGAGGGACATTTCAAATTGCACAAAATTGTAACAGTTTTTGATTTTTATTCCTTTTCTGCTTGGTTGCAGGACCACAGAGAAGTTTTAGTCACAATGGGAGAAAACATTGCAAATATGTTTGATACGGCTACAATATGAAAATGAAAAAAAAAAAAAAAGTTTCTTGTCAAGCAAGTAAAACCATATTTCAGCGCCTGGCACAGAAAGAAAAACAACCGTTCTTAAAGTGTGCATATTAATCTCCACAATGCCTTAACTGCTGCACTACACCGACTGCTTCCATGTGAAAAACATTACTGATGCAGTTAACTTCATCTGGGTGTAGCATATTAATCAACACCTGTGCCTGAAAATAGTCACATTCACAGGCATCATACTTACCTGCCAGAAGAGTGTTTGGAATGTAGAAATGTGTTACATTGTCTTCTGTCAATACATGCTGACAGCTGCTCTAAAGAGAAGTGAGAAACCAATTCAGAATTGTGACGCCTCCCAGAGAAGCTATAGATTTTAAAGCAATACAAAGAAAGAAAAACACAATGGAAGGATTTTTTTCTTGACTGAAATCAGGCGTTATGTCTGTAATTTGATGATATATCGCCTGTATGTGAGTATGTATGTATGTGATAACCTTACCTTGTCTAATCAGTAAACTATGTCTGTACCAAAAGTGTAGACTTCTAGACAAAATCAAGCCCAACACTTAAAAGTTGTCCTCTGAATTCCAGCTATTACAACTTGATATTTGGATATAATGAACTCATGTGTTTACCCGAGGGTGCTAGATAATTATGGCCCTCACTATTCCCAAGTCCTTTCTGCACCAGCGGGAGATTGTCTTCATTAGGACATACTGACCAAAAGGAAATGGCTGACCTTTCTTGGTTCCCATCCAAAACTGTCTTTCTCTCCCTCTAAATTCACCCCAGTTTCCTAATTAACATTGTGTAGCTTTAAAGCAGTGTTAGAAACATTAGCATAGATGGATAAATAACACATATAAGTTTCACAAGCAGCTAAACAAACCTAGATAGATTGTGTTTATCCATTACAATGGGATGCCCAAAAATGAGGAAAAAACCCACTAATTTTTGCTCCTAATGGAGGCACTTTGAAAATGCTTGTTTGTGTGACTTTAAAGCTTAGGAGAAAGTGAGTCAGTTACAAACTGGTTGGGTGAATATATAACAGAAGTGGAAAAAAACGCTAAAAACACACCACAAATCAGCTTAGTATCGTTGTTAGGAAGAAGGCCAAGTCTTTGAAGGCAAGTCCAAGTTGGCCTTAACTATAGGGGCTGGTCAATGTGCTGGGCTTTTTCAGTAACATTTTTCTAACCTTATAATCCCCCATCTCCCACATGCTGCTGTGTTCTCTCCCATTGACTGAAACACCATTTTTATACAATTAATCTTTTATCACAAGCCTGTGGCTGCATTTTCAGTCTGTGCCAAAAGTGGAGTTGTTTAGGTCCTCTCTTAAATCCGGGCAGCAAATAGATCTCAGCTTTGCCTGGCTGTATTGTCCTCTGTTTGGAGCCGGGGTTTGCTAATGGGCAGTGCCAAGCATGCACATAGGGGATACGGTGTATCTGAATGTAGTCCAGAGGAATTAGCATCCCTTTGTACAAAACTGTCTGCTTGATGCTCTTAGGTTTGATCCTGTGTGCACTGGAGCAGCGGTTGAAGGTCTATGGTGTGGGTATTATTGAAAGACTATGATTTTCCTCTTAATTTGTCTCTATCAAAGCTTGAGAGATTTTTTTTCTCTTTATTAAAAAATGCACAAAAAACATTTATCTCAAAATGAGAAGAAATGATTTATGCCAGATTTAGCTATTAGCTAATTTCCATCTGCAGTCCCTGGGCAGGTACACACATAACAATCACCAGACACTAAAAACATTCATTTACATACAACACCATTACACAGTCTCTGTCATACTAACAAGTATACAGACAAATCTACAAGCACACATCAACATATAAATACCAGTACATTTGTCCAGTACAACTATAAAATTACAATTCATTACAATTAAAAATCTTAATCATAGTCAAATTAATGTTGACATGACTCGTAGCTTAATATCCACTTTTTTGCACCATGGGAAAAAGAATGAAAGTCTGTGCAAGTTTTAAGCTCAGCTGGAAGCGTATTCCAATGTTTGATGGCCGTAAATGAAAGAGCATATTGTGCAAAGGCAGTCCGCTGCAGAGGGATGTTTAAGTCTGAGTTTAGAGCAGATCAAGAGTTTCTGCTCATTTGCTCAGAGTGGAGCTGAAAAAAAGCTCTTCAGTGGTGGAGAAGCAGCATTGTGAATTATCTTACCAATACCAATCGGCCTTTTGAAAACAGAATGAGGTTTTCAAAACTTAAGAGGTTGTATTTGGACAATATGTTACAATGATTTAATGATTTCCTATCAAAAACTTTTACGGCTTGTTTGAAAAGAATCTCAATTGATTTCAGCACAGTCTTACGGGCCTGGGACCAGCAGGATTTACAATAATGAAGATGTGAAAAAATCATAGCATGCTTCAATGCTTCTATTGTTTAGTTCCTATGTCTAAATTAACAATGTTATATTTCAATTTTTTACTCAACTTTTAAATATATTTCAAAAGTAAAATTGGAATCCAAAATCAAATATTTAACCTCATTAATGTTTTTGATTATTTGTCCATTAACACTAAGCTGTGGATACACGGTATGTTTTTGTTTATGAGCAAAATACACTGTCACTGTTTTCTTTAAATTCGAGGTAAGACACGAGCAACTTTATGAAGCGTTAATGGGAGCTTAGTGGCCACTTCTTCAACATCTCTCCCATGAGTGTATATGACTGTGTCATCAGCATATATCTGAATATCCACATCCTTACAAACAGATGGGAGATCATTGATGTATAAACTGCGGCCCCAGAATTGAGCCTTGTGGCACTCCAATTAAGTCCAATATCCACTCTTCTTTTAGTCTTGTTTTGGTCTCTATCAACTGCAGAGGTAAAATATCCAGCTTGTTAGATGCCAAATGTTCACCAGCTACTTGCTAACTACTGGGCAGGTAACATACAGTAGGTTTATCAGAGCTTTTTCAAAGTTGTGGACCATATAACCAGATCAATAAAAGATGAAAGATGTTACAATAGAGCTGAAGGTAACTTAGTATTCATTAGTGCAGCATTAATTTGCAGTACACATTGGAATTTATCCACTATTACGCCATTGAATTTTAAGGTAACCTTTCTATGACTCTGGTATACAGTACTTGTCTGCTAGTGCTTTCTCTAAACTGCTCTCCATCCTCTAAACCACTCACTCTCAACTCATATTTTATACTGCCTGTCTTCCCACTGTCTACAGGATAAACCTTTCAATTCCAGCCACTATCAGCATGACATTCATGCCATGTGAAGGCTGTGGTAGGAAGGGGCTCAGAAGCATGCTAAGGGGGGAGGGTTGGGTTATGGCTCTGTACGCTCCCAGCATTCACCCTTGTTAGCCTTTACCAGTTAGACAATGCCCTGATGAAACATGACAGGACAAGCTTTCATAGCCATGTTGGGGCTTACGCTTTAAAATGCTAGCAACTGCACTGTTTTGTAGCTCTTGCAGGGGAAAAAGAATTTTAAATGGCCACACACTAATGCTTTGTTTGCCAGTGGTACTGTAGGAATAACAATAACAAGAAAAATACCATCCAGAGACACACTGTAAACTCTAGAGTGACTGACTGCAAAATGACAAATGCTTTATTTGAAGAAAAGATCCACCCCAAATAGAAGTCCATGTTATACCAGTGATCTCAAAGAATATTCAATATGGTGAATATTGAATTATTTGTGAACATAAACAATCCCAGTAGGCTTGAGTCTGCGATGCCACCAAGAAACACAACCTGCAGCTGTTCTATTTATAAAAGTCTGAATTTGTTGAGTCTTCAGAAGGTCTTCTCAACAGTGTTACCATTGGCTCCTTGTACTGCTAACAGATATAAATCAGAAATGACCTTAGGTAATGTCACTGTGTACTCCAGTACATCCAGATCCCGATAATTTAAAAGTCAAAGCTGATAGTGTTCTTCTCTGAAGGTATTGCTTGCCTTTGTGATGATCTGGAGCAGCGGAAAGCTCATGGTATCACCTACATGTGTGTATGTGTGTGTAAGGCCATGTTGGTAGCTGCGCAACTGATTGATATCATAAGTGAACCATAGGCTGAAAGGTCCCCCAGCGCCAGATAAAAGGCAGGATTAACAGAAGAGGGGTTGAGCCGCGATGAGCACCGGGAGTGCATCAGGGGAGATCAGATGAGGAAATAATAGAGAAGGGTCCCTTGCCTTCAGAGAGGGGCAGACAGGAAGCAGGGCTTATGAGATGCAGAAGAGTTGTAGGAGATTGAATGATCAGTTCCAGAGAGTTGGCAGCTTTCCCGGGAAAAGTTCCCAATCCTCCAAAGAGCAGGAAGAAAAGCAATCTTGATGGCAAAGAAAGATATTAGAAATAGAAAAATGAGAGCAGCAGGGTCAGCAAAACACAATTTAGCTGGTAATTTTTCCTTTCCACAATCTGCCATTTGTTCCACCTCTGATCATTGGTTGTGATTTACAGGTTCACAAAATATAGAATTATACGTTTTGCCAAGATTCAAGTGTGTTTCAGGATACAGCTAAGATGACATTGGTCTCTCCCTGCCTGCAAATGTTCATCAGAGCTGGGCTTGTTATTTGTCTAGAGGCACAAATAGACTGATTGTGATGCACAATGCTATTTGAATGAGCTAATAAAAGAGGCTATGATTGGTGAATTCAGTCCGGAGCTGGAAATCCCAATCATGCCATTTGATGATGAGGCGGAGATCGCTATTGATCCATTTAGCCACTCTGTTTCCCATTTGCCCACCCACAACAGGACAGCGCACTGCCACCAAAGTGGGGCATTAACAGTTTGATTGCTTTATCCGGGAAGGGCTCATCGAGATTCATCCCAAATGCAGAACTTTGTTTGTGGTGTGTCTCTTGTTCTGTGCCAGGTTCTCTCAGAAGCCAAGCTGTTATTTTTCTCTCCTTGAGACATCATGTAAATAGTGTGTGTTTTATACAATGAGTACAGTCCTCTCATTTAATCTATGATTTGCTTTAATTCTGTCATGAAACGATAAAGACACACATAGATAACCAAGACTATTATTTTAAATATGATCTTAAAGCAGCTATAAGCCATTTTTCATAATAACAATATGAACCTACAGAGAATTATCAGCGACTCTGCAGCTCTCCTCGGCTTTACGGAGCTTCATAGTGAGTTTGAGCTTGTTGTTTAGCTGTCCGGCCCGCATTAAAAATCCACTGTACACTACCTGCTCAAACGGCTAACAGACACACTTGGACTAGCTGGTGGAGCATTTAGCAGCTAAAGAGCCAGATAGTTCCCTCAGGAGTTGGTAGAGGTCAAAAACAGAAAACCAGGCTGATAGACTGATTGCTATCAGAATTGTGATCTGGATAATTGAGATGCATGTAAGTGTAAACAAAATTGCTTCTGGATTTTATTTGGATATAACACACTTGAAATGACAAGTCTAAATGGTGCCATTTTAATGGTGTTTAAGGTTTCAAGAGCTGCTGTAACTGAAACACATTACATTCAAAATCGATTTTGGCTGTAGCTTTTCAAGAGTGTGGGCTAATAATAATAGTTTTATTTATTAACAATAAAACATATTTTTGAGAGCCTTAAGTAACCAGCATTTATTTATTCAACTGTAATATGCATAGCGTCTTTTCTGCTAGGGTGAGATGAATGACAAGCAAAAGAGACAGACTTGGCCTTAACGTCTTAATAGACAACATATTCACAAGTCATGCTGTATTGTTACTTTACTTTAGTTGTGTTTCACAGAACATTTCCCTGTATTTAATGTTCCCCCGGAGAAAGGCAACAAAAATGACAGACCTCATTACTACACCACTAATTGGCTGCATGAAAGATTCAAACAAAGTTCAGACACTATTTTCCAAAAAACAGGAAAGATTAACTAAGGCACCCTGTTATTCAAATTAGTCAGCACTGACTCAGAAAACATGCTCTTAATGATGTAACAAAAGAAATGCTGTGTTACGGCCCAGCTGCGGTCATAACACAGACAAATGCGCCACACTGTTTTTCAATTATTTTACAGGGGTGAAAATGCCCTATAGCAGTTGTTGTTTTTGTTATTCCATTCTGATGATTATGATGATACAAACCAGGAGAATGTGATAGTTTGCAAACTGGCAGTGATTGTATGGCGAGCTGCTGCAAACTGCTCACACGGGAAATAGATGTTTCGGAGAGATTGTGTATTTGCCATATTGAGCTCCGGTGCATTCGTCTAATAGTTAGAGCAGTTGGTTTTCCATGTGAAACTTATCACCCAGTGTATCTATGCCTGCAGCTGCAATAAATTCCAAATAAATGTATGTTTACTCCAATGGGTTAGCTTCCTTACTGATATGCGCTCACATTAGAATGGTTTATCATAAACAAAAGAAAGGAGGAAGTGCGTATATCTTTGCCAATAAATAATTTACAAATTTTCATATTGATACTGTTCTCAATCAAATGCGTCTGGCGGTGAATACGCAAGATGGTGTACTTCTGAATAAAATCAATGATTGTTTACACTGCTTACATTCTATGTTTTGTGACCTAGTATTTATATTATTGAAGTATATAAGACTTTGGCAAAACTCTAGTCAGTACACACCCCAAAACATCAAATTGGCTTATTCGGTATGACCCTTTTTTACCCTCACACACACACACATACACACACCCGAGTTCCAAGCATGCTGCGTCAAGATCTCTTGAATAAAATGTTGCTCATTTTGCCGCACATAACCAATTTCCCACCCATTACCGAGCCCATTCCCTTTCTCTCATGCTGTTCCAAAGTGTTTCTGATTTTCAGCTTCTAACCTGAGAAACTATCTGCTGTCCTTATAGCCTGTGTGTAGTTCTGGGAGGGGGGGGTGAGGCTGATGTTTGTGTGTGACGGGGGAAGAGGACACTGTTTTGACAGATTGGTGTGCCACTGCGACGGTCTGAAAGAATCCCGGGGTCAAACGGCAGACATCTACTTTCTGACAGCAGCAGGCACATTAGCTGTGGGAAGCTTCTGATCCGTAGCCTGCACTGTGGTATAAATGGGGTGGATATACAGTATGGTTCAAGTACTGACTGTGTGTAGAGTGTATACAGTGTGTACAGTAAAAGAAAGTGTAAATGTTTACTGTGATACATATTATTTGCAGTGTTGTGCTATAATGAAATATAAGCATTAAAAATACAGAATCTCACTTAAAAATCAAAATGTCTTGTTCCTTTAAACAAATTACAGTATTCATGAAACCAGCATGCGCACACTTCCTCCTGCATGCATCACACAGTGATATAGGACAGCAGGAGGCTAATTAATAGATGGGCAGTCCACTCACTGTTTCACAGCAGAAGCAGGCAACTTTGGGTGGTGGGGAGATACAGTATCAACACTACGTCAAACATTAATTAAGGAATGGGATGTTCCATTGTGGTTTATATAGTGTAACTTACTGTCTGTTTCAAAAGGCTTTAGTGTTTGTTTTAGGTTGTATCTAAAAAGATTCACTTACACCTACACCTACAGTCAGCAATGTAGTAGTTGCATCAGTCCATTGAAATATTTAAGATTGCATTATGCAAGCCATGTACCAGGACCACACATATTTTAACCTTTTGGATATTTATTATATTTTCAAGACAGTTATCTGATTAGATCTTGAGTAAATAGATCCAGTCCAATTACCGGCATGCGAGCCCAGTGGCTGTTAGTATTCTGTCTATAGAACTTTCAATATAGTTAAGATGCACTGCAGATAGTTATCTTCAATACTTATGAAGCAGAATAAATAGAAATTGTTTTTTTTTTTTTTTTTTAAATGATGATGACCATGATGATAACAAGGCATGTTTCATAACATTTTTTCTGCTGCCTGGTCTTTCATAAATTTTGTCCGGTCCGTGTCTAAATCCCTGCCCGGGGAGATCAATGGAGAAGTTGCTGTATTATATAAACTAATCTAAATGTAATTACTTCAACAAAGATGATCAAGCAATACTGGATAAGAAGTAGGCGTTAATGTTACATGATATGGATCAAAGGACACCACTACTGAACATATAGGTCTATTGGGGATGTATTCTCAGTGTATTCACAATTTGTACTTTTTCATGAAGCTGTAAGCAAAACAAATTGACATTAATGTTGTAAAGCAGTTTTGTTTTTCTTTTGGTCACTTGCTGAGCAGAACTCAACAAGGTAAAACACATGTTTGGCATAAAATGGCATTACAAAGTTGTTTTGGAATGTTTGCAAAGAGTTGTCTATTTACTGTACACAACCAGGAGAAACAAAACAACATTAGCATTCAGTTGGAGTTGTGTTTCCCATAACACGACAAATTAAAGTCCAATATTCAATCTCCTTTTAGGTCTGTTTTGATTTTCACTAACTCTTGAGGGAAATATCAGGCCCTTTAGCTGCTAAATGCTCCACTATGTTCACCAGTTATTTGCTAACTCTGTCTGTCTGCCATTTGGTTCTGGGCAGGTAGTGTACAGTGAGTTTATCAGAGGTTTTTCACTGAAAACAGCTGCCTGCTTGTACTGGAAATGATAAAAGCTGAGCCAAAACAATAAGCTGGAAGATGCTAAAATATTCCGCAGAGCCGAGACAAATTCATTTTCCGTGGGTTTGTCACGAGATCGGTGCAGCTTTAAAGAAATGTTATATGAATTTCATGTCAACAGTAACACAAAATGTGTGCAGCCTTCAACACTGCTGTGCATGTATGTATTCCACATTCATCTTTTATATGTTGTTTGGGGGTATATTCGAAATGAAATCATCAACTTAAAGTGTGTTCCACAAGTGTTGTAACATTCATCTCCCACACCAGTCAGAAAACATTGTCTGCCTCTATGCCTCAAGAAAGAACTCCAATTAAGTAACACTCTGTTTTCTTGTAATTATATGTACCAGCTTGCTTAAATTAGGCTGAAACCCATTACAGAATTAGAACTTGAAATTGGGTCAAGCGCGTGTCACAGTGTTTCTACTCAGGCAGTGGGGGAGTAATGGTTGTAGTGTAAGCAGGGCTGCGGAGGTGTCAAGATGGCCAGCTCACTGGTGGAGACGAGGCCCCTGGAGTCACTGGTGATTCCTTCACAACACCCCGGTCAAGATTCTTCAGACAGCCACAGAGCAGCCATGTCAACAAACAAATGCTTGTTTTCTACTCATTAGTGCACTCTGGTAAAAGAGGGAAAACCTACCCAAGAGTGGCTGGAAGGAATGGCGTGTCAACTCATGTTACACATTCTGCCTCTTTATTTCTTTCCTTCTTGGGGGCGTCAAAAAAAGAAAAGGAAAAAAAAGCACTGGCGGGGAAATGGCAGAATATTTGTGTTGTGGTTGTTGGTTCCAGGGCAGTGAGTGTGTATACTGCTGTGTGTGCTATTGTACTTCTGTCTTTGAGGAACTATATGAGTTTTAGACCTTGAGAGCGAGGACATTTTGACATTTTGGCTGGTCATTGCTTCTTTAAAAGGCTGTTTTGGGGACAAGATTTAGTTTTAGGATAAATGTTAGAATTAGATTTAAATTGAGTTTAAAGGAATAGTTTGTTATTTTGGGAAATATACATATTTGCTGTCTTGAGAGTGAGAAGATTTCATGTTTGTACTGTTGAACTGTAAATATTAAGCTAGCACAAGCAGATGATACCGATATATGCACACATTTTTTCCATAGACTATTATGCACACAAACATAGATTGTACTAAGTATGATTAAGAAAGACAATATATGAAGGAAGAACTTAGGAAAACTGGAGTTCAGGAGCTCAGCATTAAAACTTTAATGAACCTGCCAAGTGGGTGGAGCAGTAGAGTTTTCTTTGAGTTTATTATACAGACAGAATTAATGGGCCGGATTTAATCTCTGGTTCACACATCGAAGCAAAAGGTGTTGGTAATGCACCTAATACGCTGGTTGCCAACTGCCGTTATAAACCAAAAAGAAGTTTTTTCAGACAGAGTGGTACATGCTGTCAGCAGTTTCCTATCTGTGCAGCTGAACACAGCAGCTCCTCTGCAGATGTTTTACTCAGACGGTCCCGGTGCTTCCTCCACAGGCTCCACTTCACTCAGCTGCCCAACAGACCTGCTGCTTCTTCCTACCTGGAAAAAAAAAAAAAAACAGGGGTCGGTGCTGTGGTTGGATCCATACAGAGAGCTGGGGCTAGCTGGGAGGCTAGCCGTAGCCTGGCTAGTGGGAAGCACAGCCAGCTAGCCCCTGCTAGCCTGTCATATCAGCAGGGCCTATGCCGATATTTAATTTTAAAGCTTTTATCAGCTGATGTCGATGACGTGCCGATATTATCGTGGATCCCTACATGAGTGCTATCATTCTTCTCATTAACTATCAACAAGAAAGCAAATAGCATATTTCCCAACATGTTTAATTACTTTTTAAATGATATTCATTAGGATCAGTGCAGTAATAACTGACAAATTTAAAAACTGACAAATTAATTGGGCCAGGAGATATGGTCAGTTAACTCACAATATTTTCTTGCTGTTGCTGTTTTGTTGCTGCTGTTGTTTTTGCTTTTTTATTTCAAATAGTTTGCATGAGGCCGGGTTTTCTGCAGTGTTTTTGTCATGTCTTGGGCTGAAGCCTTTCTCATCAGTTTTTCATTAGGTGTCTATTTCCAATTAGGTGCTAGCCTCAGTGGACAAAAGTGAGGCAAACAAATAATAAATTAGGCAAAGGTGCAACTAATATATCTGCCAAGACATGCTTCAGTGGATCGCATAGCTTAGTGCCAACACCATTTGTTTCTGTGGGCATTTCAGGGTTTCTTTTTTTTTTTTCCAAGACCACAGTGAGACAAAAACAGAGATAACCCTGCCAATTATGTACTATCTGTATGCCCCTCTAAGTCAAACTGCAAAAACAGTACAAACTTCAACAGTCTCACAATATATTGTATCTTTAAACAGTCAGTTTTCTTCGCATTATATGCTGACTGCCTATAGTAGATAATACAAACCCATAAAAGGCTAATTATTAGTTTGCAAACACATATTGCAGCATTCTGTGGATATAATTGGAAATTGTTACCTGATTTCCTGCTTATCAATGCAACCAGCTGGTCCTTGGGCCTGTTGTCTCATGACAAGGCCCTAATTGCTTCCCACATGTGGTTAATGTAAGTTCATATGGTCACTAATGAGAACTGTCATACAGTAGAGCCTTTTTTTAAAAATCATTTATTATTCAAATGGACAGGTTTACCCAATGAACATAATGCACAAAAATATTTAATTGGAACTGGAAAGTTCTTATAATTTAGCTCAGTTGTTTGTACAGAGGAATAAATAGCTTAACTTCATGTGTCAGGGAATTTGGCAGCACCTTTTTTTTTTTTTTTTGTAAAGAAAAATTTTCCATTAGGTGTTTCATCTAGTTGGTGCTTTGCTGCATTGACTAACAACCTGTACAGTATTTCCGTTAAAACATAAAAAGTTTCACTGCTCAATATGTTTATCATTGGAACAGCATGTGTACATGTGAGGATCTTTTGAGTGTGTGAGGACACGCATTCATATTTGTGGTGCACATGTGTGCACAGAATACTTGAAAACAATGAATCGGCCAGATGTCACTAACAGCCTGGCAGGATTGACTCTTAAGTCATCTGTCCTTCTGTCTCCTGTTCCAGAAACTGCAAAGATGGAGTCAACATACCAGTACAGGTGGGCCAGAGCTAGAAGAAAAAGAGAATTGACAATCTTTGCATGGACTAACTGTGGGGTATACATGATGGAAAAATCACCTTGTTGTTAACGCAGTAAGAGCAGATTTCCCTACTAGTCCAGAACAGATGATCCATATGCTCTAAATTTCTAAATTGACTTAAAAAATCATCATTTATTGTTTTTAGTGTTGTTTCAGGTCAGTTTTTTTTCCCTACAAAGCCTCACAGTGCCGGATATATAAAATGTGAGCCCCCCTATCTATTCAGTATGTTTTCTGTTGTAGTCATATAAGTGATTAATTCCTTGCACATGCCACTGTTTGCCTTTTCTCTCCTGCCAATGTTTGCTTTTTGTCTTGTTTGTATTGCAATTACTATCGGCGTAGGTAAATGAGTGTGAGTCAGTGTGAGTATGTGCATCTGTTCCTCTCCCCATCCGTTGTTGATGTTCCCAGTGAGAGCATCAACAAAGTCTTAGTCATTGGGGAGCGGTAAATTTACGGTAATGGTCAGGGACAAAAATACCTTATCGCTGCACAAGCTTTCGCTGGACATTCAAAGGAAACAGCACAAATTGAGTTTCCACTCACTGTTATGCTTTTTGTCCGACTTAAGTTTCTTTTCTGTTGCAACAAGTCAGAATAAAATGTTTATTTCCAATAGACAGGGTTTGATGTATTGAGTTGGTGCAATTATACTAAGGAGAGATACCGAAACACCAGAATAACTTTGCAACAGGAACTCCAAATTTCAAAATCACTCAGACATCAGAATGAACTCTTCTTTCACCTGACAGCAGAAATGTACCACTGTCTGGAGATTGGCCTTTGCTTTTGAGTTTGAAACTTGAAAAAAATTTTTTGGCAGTTCTGGAAATGTTCAAATTTCTTCATTACTATCTGCCAGAACAGTTTCTAAGGTGTAAAAAAAAAAGTCTTGTACTATAGTTGCAAAATCATGCATCATTTCAAAATCTATAAGACCTGGTTTAACCAGATGTTTATGAGGCTTGGCAGTTACGAGAGGGCAGAGAGTCATGTCAACATCAAACCAGTCCTCATTGTTCGCTGATTGGCCAGACAACTCATCCAGTGAAGCTCGATCGATTCTCAGTGGATGTTTTTCACACTTGGATCTTGCAGCAGAAAGTGAGATTCTGGCTTGTCCTAGAATTACATCCTTTACAGTATATCCATACACTCAACTGAGACCAATACATACATTACCCAGCTACAAACATGAAGGCCTTTATCTGGCATATTTAATTATTTTTTAAGTATGATACGAAAAACATTATTTTTCAGTATTTAACCAATGAAACAGTTGGAAAAGAAGGTCAGCCAACCAAGAGTTTTATTGTGGCATATGTCAAAAGTAATTGAAATGGGAGACATGAAGGCACTGGAGTGGTCCCTTCAAGTGACTTTGTGCTCTTCATGGTCAATTTCAGCTCTAAACATATTGGACTGGGTTCATTAGAGGGAAATTCCAAAATCATATAAACTTATATTACCTTTTATCTACAGTGTCTGCCATTCATGGCTGTCAAAGGTAAGAACTTGTTATCCTCCGCTGTGGGTGAAGAGTGCAGCAAGGATAATGCAAGCAGGGTGAGAAAGAAAATCTATGAGTTTGTTTCTTTCAGTCAAAAGGTGTCATACAGTGCATCAGGGGCTATTGAGGCTACTGTCCATTAAGATATTGTTCCTTCTATAATGGATTTCTCATCGTTTAAATACAGTATTGGTGCAAAATGGAAAGATGATTAAAAAATGATTTGCTTTAAAGAAACTTCAGATCAAGGGATGCAAGGAACCGTGGTGGATTTACAGTCTTGCTAGTTGCTTAATATAATCTTGTATGGATGAATGGATGGGTGGATGATAGGCAGGTGGATAGCAGACAAAAACGGAAAATTGTTTGCGGTTGTGCAGTGATGACAAAAACGCAGATCAAACAATAGCAAATGTAATTTGAAGCGACTCTTCTTTAAGAAGGTCAGTTAGAGAGGGCACGGCTATGACTGTGACCACGTCAGTTTTGTTAATGTTTAGACGGCATGCAGCGGAGTAGATTTGCAGTTGGTGCAGTTCTGCTTGTCATGCTGCATATTTAGGAGAGCGCGAGCATGTCCCAGAGAATAAGGAGATGCATCAGTAACAAGGTTACCAAGAAATGACTGAAATGACTTTATACATTTGTACAGCAGCATCTCAGTTTCTCATTCAGACAGTTGTCTGTCTTTTGTGTCTGCTTTCCTCTTTTGCCCTATTTCTGTCTCTCTTTGTACTATTAGGATATCTTCTTGTACCTCTTGGTTTCCCAATTTGCAACAGAACATTTGATACTGCTTCAGAGGGTTTATTCCGACAGAAACTCTTTTATTCATTCACATTTCATTTGTTCCAGAAGCTTCCCCTGCAACCGTTGACCAGAAGAGCCCTTTTGCCCTTTCAGCTGTGCCTTAAGAGACACGTTTCAACAAGAAATCTCTAATCACAGTTCAGGCCCTTTCACATGACTGAATGAAGCCAAAGGTTTGGCCTCTGGGTCGATGGATTGCATATACTGTATGCGCTGACCTTTTGTCTGTATGTATGATCACTAAACATATCAAACAAAGACTGGTTTTGTCTTTCTTTCTCGAGTTGACCTCAGAACTCTTCTCTTTATAATTTCACAGCCAGATATTGTGACAGTTCCTTCCCCTGCTTTGCCCCCATCCCATAAATAAACATCCAATATTATTAGGATTCAGAACAACACCAGAAATATTGTCCAATATTGCGCCCTGCACTTTGCCTCTTCCCCATGTTTGTTTATGATGATATAAGCCTGTCAGGGGAACCTTATGGAGAGCGCCAGTGTAAATACCTGTCCTTTCCCCTGCAACAAGGAAACTAAGGTGAACGCCTTTGATCACAGTGACATAAGTGAATGAAATGAGAAGGAAATGGAGAGATAGCAATTGGGACAAATCGCTTCTAAAATTGAACATGACAAGCCTCTGATTGTAATCTCCATGTGGACTTTTGGGAGATGGAGTGTCTATGATGACGGGGAATATGAATGAATATAAACCTCATTTGAAAGAAGAGAGGTAGAAGGAAACTGACCTAAAGGTCTATATTTCAGTAAATGGGATACACATAGGTATGCATACACACCTACATAGTTATAGCTGTGTCCCAGATCCCCACTACGCATTAATAGTATACAGCATTTACTATATTCTAATTTTGATTATATACTGTTTTTGCAGTTAGTACGAAAACAATGAATTCTGTTGTTTTATTATACTAACAGCAACTGATACAATATGTGCACTGCAGTCATCAATCAAAGTGCAACTTTAGAACGCTACAGCCAGTTGAAGTTTTGAGAAGAGAAAGCAAACTTTTTGTGTCTGGAGATTTACAGTAATACTTCTTAGTGTTTGGTTTTCCAAGCTCTCTCCAGAACTGTCACAACCAGCTGCAATTATTTTTTGTGAACACACAAAATACCCAGCTTGCTTAGAATTAGTATATAGTGTAGGGTTGAGACACAGCTTGTGACATAGCCTTCTTTACTTCTTTCAAATGATGCAATTCATTTTGAAACAGGGCGTTGGATGGTGTGAACAGGACTGAAATGGTGAGCAATGGGACATAGCTATTAGTTACCAATTAACCAATTAGTTAACGACAGAAAAGCTGTGTGATTGACCTTTTTCACAACAGACATTTTGACTTGTCACTGTGGGAAAAACATAGGTTTTACTTATAACACTAACAATGGTTTTGTTCTATTAAATTGTCTCAGAAAGCTGTGGCAGTGTGACAGTGAGGCAGCACAATACCAGGACCCTGAAACTGAAGCAGCTAAATTCAGCCATCATTCATTTCACCATTTACACTTGTATTTTTTTCTACTGGGACATGTCTAAATGTATTTACTGTATTTTCACACCTACCCATTAAAGGTCACCATTAAAGATTCACATATGCTGAGGCATGTGGCATGGTAAATTATGCTAACAATCTAAAACAAGACTTAGTCCACAGCCATGCTAGCAGCTCTGTGAGGCTGTATACTGTGGGCACGGTGGTGATTCTAACTAAATGCTAACGCAAGCATGCTAACATGATTACAGTGAGAATTGTAACATGCTCATGTTTAGCGGGGTTAATGTTTACCATGGTCAACATCTTAGTTTAGCATGTTAGCATGCTAACACTCTACAGTTAGCCACAAACTAGAGGCTGAGGCTGCTGGGAATGTCATTTAAGGGATCCCCAAAGTTATAACAATTCACCCTGAGGTGGACATGGATGTCTGTACCACATTTTGTGGCAATCCATGGCTTAAAATGTATTTTTCTATACCAGTCAGTAACCAGCTCTGTTTAATTTGTCTCATGTTAAACGAATCCACCTGTGCATTCTGGTGCTATAAGGTCCATTTCAGCTTGATGAGATCAATCAAGTATGCAGACCTTGTTATCCACAGTGACATTGCCAAGCCTGGCCATTGTTGTCCTGTGCATTGGTGAACATACACACACGCAGACTTTGAGTCAGTGCGGTATGCAGCTGAGACGTGGTGTATCCGTGTGTGCATGTTTAGATTGAAATTTATTTACCCCATGTTGATAGGGAGGCCTGCTGCTGTTTTCCTGGCTGTTACCAACTGAAGATTAAAGCAGGCAGTAGTGCGTGAGAAATGGAAACGCCCCCACACCCGCTTTCACAATACACACACTGATACACACACCATTTACACTAACGATCACGTCTGGCAAAAGAAAAAAAAGATACACATACATACACACGCACGCATTCGTACACTGTAAGAATGGAAATGAGACATGGTGCCGCTATTTCGATATAAGCACCTCAAATGCATCTATCAAACACATGGACTTTGTAGTGTATTAAGAGATTTTTCCGCCTCTGTAGAGACTTTGTTCCTCGTCTTTTTTCCCCCCCTCCCTTCTCCTGATATGTTAAACTAGACAAGGAGTTTTTGAAGTTCAAAAAAATGTGCTGTTCAAAGGCTAATTTCCCAAAATACAAATAAGCGGGATTTCAAAGACTAAAAAAGACAAAGTTAACTTTCTCTGTTTTGTTCAGATAAAGCCTGGAGAGGATTTTTTTATATGAATGACACCATTGTCTCTCTCTCTCTCTCTCTCTCTTTTTTAAAAATTATTTATTTTTTTTTGTCCAACGTATGCTAATTTCCATTTCTTTCCCACAAGTTGCTAACAGCTTATTCATGAAATTTGTTGCTGTTAAACTGTACCGGTTTTCAGTTCCTGTCCTTAAGACCTGCAGCTCCTCTTGTTTCTATTGTTTTCATTGTATATTGAGTATATTATACACCTGGACTGCAAGGTGAATTCAATTAATCATAATTAATGGCCCAGTAGGAAACAGAAGAAGTAGATGTCTGCAACTCTGCCTTAGGGTAGTAACATATTCAGAACCTTCTGCTGGGCTGGGTTTGAGCCGATTTTTTTGTGCATGGCACAGGTTTGGGGCTAAAATATAAATATCACTATTAAATATTACTTTCAATATATAAAAGAATAATAATAGTAGATATAAACAAGTGGATATAGTATAAATAATAATAGAATAATATATGGATTGGAATGCATGCTGATAATTAAATTCTCATGCTTCAGCCCAGGCTAGAGCCTGAATGAATTGGGCCAGATCGTGCTATGTCTAATAATTACAAGCCTGTGCAGTGCAGCCACACAAAGATCCCTGGGTCAGGAGCCAGGATGAAACTTACTGTGGATGCATTAGAAAATAAAGTAATGGTTTTCTTCCGGTGCACTGACCTGTGTGGGTGAAAGATTATAAATCCACAGTGTTCCTGCTGTGTGGCAAACATGGATACAGTAAAGAAAAAGGTGGGAAACAACACACCACTCTGCACTATTTATGTCAAGTGCAAGCCACTGTTGTAAGTGTTGTAATTATCTTTCAATCTCAACTAAGCACTTAGTTTTGGCATTGCATCATGTGCTCACAGCATTGTGTTGTACTAATTGTGTAGGGAGTGGGCCTAAAATATGAAATACTACATTCAATATTGAAAACTGAAATATATATATCAATAACAATGCACACTACAGAATTTTGTTCTTGCCTTGCTTGGCCTGAATGAATGGGATGGATCGGGCTACGCACTAAAATTACAGACCAGTGCCAGGAGGATTTATACTGCCATTCTGGATGCATTGAAAAAATACAGTAACAGTTAACAATGTCTTTCTCCTGGTGCACTGACCTGTGTAATGACCTGTGGGGAAGGACTTCAAACACACAGGGTTCCTGTTCACTGGGTCAACATGTAACATTAATACAATAAAGAAAAGGAGTGGGAATGAACACATAAAATCTGCGCTGCTTCTGTCAAGTGTGAACCGCTGTTGCTACACCGTTGTTAAATACTTTTTACTTTAGGTAGAATTTCAACACCAACGCAGCATTTACAGTGCTTTCCATTCGCTCATACATAAGTTAATACACCAGAGTAAGGCCAGTTTGAAATGCTCTAAAAATACTCATCCCTTCATCTAAAAAAAGCCTCATGGCCATGGTATGTATCCTTTATCATGTAATAAATGTGTTCTGCCTCTCACTCTCATTTTATTTCTCCCTTTCTGTTGGCCTGTTAGAGGGACAGCTGAGGAGAGTGCCTGTGATAACTGCCATTAGCATGCCACTAGTCGGGTGTTAATATGCAGTTTCTCTGGGATGGCATTTTGCACCGTGTTATTACTGCTGTCCAGATGTCACTAGAAGGGTCGGCCGGGCTGCGTGTGTGTGTGTGTCTCTCTGCTTTTATTGCCTCACTCCCTCTTTCAGACCCTCTCGCTCTTCATCTCCGCTCTCCATTGTGTGCTCGTGCAAGTATAAATTCTGGCTTTGGGAGACTTCCTTACTTTTATTGTCTCTCACAGACCCTCATGTATGTATGCATGTATTAAAATGTATTCATTGCATGTATGTAGGTATGTGCATCTAGCCTAGCTTGCTCATGTGTCCTTATCGTCGTCATTATATGCAGCTGAGATGTTGGTCTATTAGTGGATACTGTATTGTTCTCTGTGGTTGAGCTAATCTGTTCCCTAATTGCCTGGACAGACAGGGAGAGGTCCAAGCTCCATTTGGCCAGCCCATTTCACAGAGGCCTGTTTCCCCATCATTTAGCAGGTGAGCCACATTACACATCTGCTGAAATGAGCGTATGGTGAGATCAGACTAGGCCCATGCCAGTAGTAGCATGGTGACATTGTGTGGGAAATCATTCACCTTCTCATTCTGTGAGGTGAAAAGTTACTTGCATATATCCACATTTTGTACTGTATAGCTAGAACAAACGGCAAACAGGAAGAGGAGGACATGTGCGGGTAGTATACTGTTTGAGAACTGGAGGACCCAGTGTTTTTGGAGCTTAACCCATATCTCAGCCTCTGCTGACTTTATGGAAGAATAACTGGAATACTCTTTTAAAAAGGTACCCTATGGCATACATACTCATCAGGCATGTTCTGGTATGGATCCCAACCGAATAAAAATTTAATCCAGACCTGGATCAAAATTTAACCTGAACCTGACCCGGACTGCTTTTGAGTGACACATTGTTACACCTCACTCAGCTGTCATAGTTCAGCCGCTCATTACTCGCCACGGTTAGCAAGGTTGTTGTGGAACGTAGGAGCTCTGGTTGATAAAGTGAAATGCTGTTACAAAAAAGAAAGGTTGACAGTGAAAAACATGCATTTGAGGATGACTGGACTGAATATGCGATCATTTAGCCCAAGGGAAGAATGAGACCATTATGCCTGATTTGCAATGAAACAGTTTCCATAATGAAGAGCAGGAACGCAAAACACCACTACAACACCAAACATGCCTGTTTTGAACTAAACTATCCCACAAACATGGAGATAAGAACCACTAAACTGAACCAGTTGAAGTCGTGTTATAAAGACTCCAGTAGAATAATTGTTAAAATCAAACATTTTCATTTTTTTTTAATGCTCAAGTTTAAGGACTCGGTTACACAACAAAGGTGTCACGTCTCCCATTAACACAGAAATGCTGTTCATGTACTTTATAGAGTTATGTTTTTGTTCTGAAATATCATCATGTAATGTACCTCTGCAAATGTGTTACAATGAGCATTTTTGGTGAGACACACTGAATATGGAATCATCCTTCAAACAGTTTTAAAGAACATTAGTCCAACATTTTTATTCAAAATTTAGTGTGCTTTGTAAAGTGTATGAATTGTATCATGCAATGCAGATTCACAGGTCAAAGACACAGTGTTCCAGATTTTGTTTTTGAAATTTTAACGTCTCTACTTTAGAGTAGAGAGTCGCACTGGAGTAGTTTGTTTTTTTCTGTTTTGCAATGCTTGTTAGCAATGCTTGTTGTCTCCGACGTGTTTGTGTGTCAGCTTGCATTAGCCATTCATGTAAGGAGGTTTGTATGGAATAAGTATGTCTCTATGAGCAATAGGCCCGCCCTGCTCTCAGACATAGCCGTAGGGCATTTGAGTATCTCCCTCTCTCATTCATTCTTGCTCTCTCCCCCTCTCTCCCTCTCTGTCTCTGTGTCTGACTGATGGGCTGGATGTTGGGAAAGCATTCAGCTGCAAACTACAGAAGCCTGGAGCTTTTATTTGGCTAGGTGCCTCTCTGAGGTGGCTGAGGAATAACCCACTATTCCTCACACTCCCCCAGCACTCAAATGCAACTACTGTACTTACTGTCCAAGGACTCATATTTGGAACAAATTGAGGTAGGAATAGGCCAATGCCGAGGTGTGTTTTTGTGTTTGCCAATGCACCAATGACGCTGTAAAAAATAAAAATGGCACTACGAGATGCCAACTAATCTCACTACCAGACCCACACAGAGAACAAAAGCTCATCTCAACTTTGGTTGCCATCCAGGTCATCTCTCCCTCTCTGGCCTCTCTTCCTCCATCTCTTACACTCTTGCAGCATGTCAGGCCTGATGTGAAAAGAAATATTGTGGAGGGCATAGGCAGCCCAAACAACAAGAAATACACAGCCTCCCCTAATTTAATTTTACAGCAGATGGCAAAATGTAACCTATGGCCCTGACAGATTTCTGTTTTGGTAAAGCCTTCCAGCACTATCCGGAAAAGTGAAAGAAGCAGACGGATGAGGTTGAGAGGAAATAAAATGGTGGAGGCAGAATACAAACATGGGATAGCATCTCCAGACAAACATCTGAGCGGGCAAAGCTGAAAAGATGCGTTGAATAAAAGCAAAAAAAAAAAAAAAATCGACCTCAAGACAGTCAGATAGAGTTTTAAAAAATGTAGCCACAAGTTAATCCTGACAGATTTAATGAAGATCAACAATCTAAACTTCTCGGGGACAAACAGGAACGAGTGAGAACTCAGGAAAGAGGTGTCAAAAACCATGAAAGGCCAATTAGGAGCGAAATCAGAATAGCGATGAGCAGTAAAAAGTGAGATGAGACGAAGAGCAGGAAAACAACTCAAAGCTAGATGATAATTATGAGCAAAATGCTCTGATCACTTGTCATCTGTGATGCAGATGATAGAACAAGGGAATGAGTATTAATTAGGCGTGCTATTTGGAAGGCTAACCTTCCTTAACCTGCATCAGTGCTTTGTTGGGATAATGTGATACACTTCTCATTTCACTGCAGAGCAGAAAAAGAGGAGTGCAAATGAGATAAACAAAAACAAGAAGAAAGACATGCATTACAAGTGACACATCATAGGGACTAGACTCTTCTTCCTGGCTAATTTTGACCTTAAGCTAATAATACTTCATATTGAAATATGGTGGTTCACAAATGTCATTTCTATATGATGTTAAATCTAACATACATTTTTAAAAATCATAGGAAATCACAATAAAAGAAGAAGAAAATGATAAAACAATCCCCCATATGGAATAAAAATAACTTTAAAATACGTTTTAAGGTCACTAGGGGGCAGTAAAACAAGATATAAATTGACAAATCACATTTTTAAACTTGATATGGTCAAACGTGTTAGCAGTTTGTTAACAATTGCTTATTCACACATCTAGCAGACACAAAGCAGCATAAGCTTTCTTTTGGAGTCATGTTTCTGGCTATCTGACAAATTCTAAGTCCGATGTTGACTCAACTTCTAGCACAGTTTTGGTCTCCATCAACTCCTGAGAAAAATATTCTTCTTAAAGTCTCAAGATATTCACCAGCCAGTCTCTAACTTAGTCTCAATATGGTGCCGAGCAGGTATAGTGCACAGTGGGTTTATCAGAGCCTTTTTGCTGAAAATGATGAGACCTATGAGACTGAAACAAATGAGTAAAGTTTTGGGCTGTGTTACCAAAACACTGAGCTGAAAGACACTAAATTGCTGATCATTCCCTGTAGGTTCATCTCTACGAGTCACTTAAGATGCTTTTTGTGATTTTATGTCATTTATATACTGTTATAATGTCAGATGTCTTAAAGAGCCAGTTTTTTGAGCTGTAAATCATGAGAAGATATTCCAGTAGAGCCCCAGAATAAAAATAGCTTGTAATGTGCATATGTCCTCTTTAACATTGCAAATAGTAATTCAAGCCATTGTTGATATAAAAATGTTGATTAATGCAGCTTTAATGTGATTTTGGATACTTTTAGTCAATATTGCTCACGTATCGGCGTGAAGATAATGTTTGATATCCAATCCAGTCACTTTGAAAGATGTCCATTTGAAAACACTAATGTGATCCAATACAAGAACACAGCAGATGTTGCTCAGAAACACTGCAGCATGTTGATCAGTGATAACAGTTAGTAAACTTATCCATTCATTCAT
Source organism: Scomberomorus guttatus (assembly GCA_038419695.1). NCBI lineage: Eukaryota > Metazoa > Chordata > Actinopteri > Scombriformes > Scombridae > Scomberomorus > Scomberomorus guttatus. The sequence continues at coordinate 14,741,871 of CM076467.1, forward strand.
GCACTTATTTATCTAGCTTTGTTAAGCAGGTCATTTGTATTCATTATGAAAGACCTCTTTTTCCTCTGCCAAGTGTATTTTAAAATGCCAACCTGAGAAGAGGACCTGAGCAGCCGCATAGCATTACAATCTGTGGCTATAAGGGCTGTAGAAGTAAAGGGAGGACTCCTCCTAAAACAGCAAGCTTATTCAGAAGAGAAATGTACTGTATGTGCCGTAATCTAAATACATGCAAATGAAGGTGCAAATGCAGCACTGCTGGTGCTAATGAAGTGGTGGGTTGCTGTGGGAGGACATTAGTACCCATGACACTGTTTTGTGTATTGAGAAGGGCTTTAATCTACTTCTCCGGGGTACACAGGACCCACCGGGGTGCGTTTAGCAGGTCAGCCCTCAACACCTGCCTCCACAGCCGCATGTTTTGTTGTGCTTGTTGATTCATGTTATCTCAACATTATGGTATTGAACAACACTTGAGGGGTTTTCCAAAGACCCAGGCAGACAGAGAGGAAGGAAAGCCATTTTGAATGATAACGAACCGGTAATTTCTCTAATAAACTAACACATGCTTGGCGCTAATTGAGTTCCAAATTGCTGTAAGTGAGTTTGAAAAGGTTAAATTGGCTTCGCTAAACTGCTACAGAGATTTACACAACCGGAGTTATATTCAAGATGTGCTGCTGTACTTTAAATAACTTTAGACCTGTCTGAGACTGTGCCTTGCAATGTGAATTTTATTAACCAATCAATACACTGCATGTGCCTGTTCATTGTTTAAAGCTCATACGCTTTCACCTCTCCTCCACAAAGTTAGAATTTTTAATAACCGCCTTTCCATTTGACTTTGATAACTTAATTGGAACGAGTTGATATATTTTAAGGAGACATACAGGAATGGATTAAATCTATTAATATGTCTTAAATGTAAGCTTCTGTCCTAATTAAGGGACTGTAGATGAAACCGTTTTATTTCTAACATGAGGGCACTTAGAGTTCTGTCTGCGAAGAATAATATTTTTATTTTTTCTTCTTCCAATTGCATCACTATTTAGATTTAATCGGTTTTTAAATAGATCAAATGGGATCGGAGAGATTTCAGTTTCTCTAATGTGGCTTTGTACATTGTCATCTACAAAAGCTAAGGGCATTTCAACCCTCCCAGTATTGAATCTGCATGAGAATGTATTTGGGGAGAGAGAACCTTTCCTAGAGGCCCAGAGTTCAAGCGCCTTTATTCTCCAAGCAACATCTCACTGATCCTTGATCAAGGCATTAAATTCCTACCAGTCCAAGAGCTGCTGGTGTGTAGCTGAAAGCTTTGGTAAATAAAAAAGTGTGTTTTTGCAATAAATATTAAATTACTAAGGGTTGAAATCTGGAGCTCTGGACACCTCTAATCTATTTTCTCTGGTTTTGATAACACTACAAGAGGCCAATTGCAAACAAAACATCTGTCAAACACTCTTTTGGAGAATACAGACAGATTAATTCAAAACAAGAAATGGTAGAAATCTTACAAACACAACTCTGACCTTAGCAAAACATTTTCAGCATCTGATTCGAGAAATTGCTTTTTCTTTCTGAGAATATTGATCGCCAGTCATGAGCAGGTGCAGAGGGCCGATCATGTGTTTATACACTGGATCATTCGGGGAAAGTTTATGAGTGATTGCTGTACTCCTGATCAATATGGCAGCCACACATTCCATTAGGCTAGCGATTAGCTGTACCAATGGAAAAGTAATGTATTATTTTTTGAGGGCGGTTTAGCAGACTCAACAACATAAATCATTTTGGGGTTTTTAACTGTCATCCTGTGCAGTTCAGATTTTATCAATTACAAAATGTCCCTGACACCACATTTAACAAATGGAGAGAAAAAAAAAAAAGAGAATCTTTTCACTGTCACATAAGCTCAAGCAGGTTAGCTTTCAAAATTGTTTTCATGAGCTGGACCGTATGAAACCTATAACTCGGGAACGGAGACGTGAGAAGGTCTGAGAACAGGAATGTTAGGCAGAGAGAGGAGCAGCAGGGGTGAAAGTGAGACGGCCAAAGAGAAATGGCAAGCCACGGAGGGGTGTCCTCCATGTTTCATGAGGCCCCTCGACTGTTTCGAGTTCAGCCTTGAGGCTTGACCTCCACACACTGACAGCCAGCTCCGAAGATCTGCGCTGAAACTTTCAGTAGGAGCTGCGAAAATTTTCACACACTCTCGGCTTTTGTAGATAAGTCTCTCACCATTGTCCATCATCCAGACCAGCTGTGAGCTGGCTGAATCCACCAGCAGGCTCTTTCATCTTTCTTTCTTTTTTCTCCCATCACTCAGGCATAAGAAATGGCTGCAGCTGGATGAAGAATGAAACGATTTGCAAATCAAGAACAATATTTAAAAGACTAATGGCGCCATATAGACAGGTGGGACTTTAACTATAACGATAAACACCATCCAGTCTCTTCCCTCCGGCAACTATTGTGCATGCGTGGAGCTGTGTGAATGTGTAGTAGCACTTGTCTGTAACAGCAAATGCGTGCTCGATGGATTTTCCTTGGTTTGTAAAATCAGGTACCGACTCCAGGTGAAGTCTTTCAGTGTGCTTCCTTGCGGGGATCAATAAAGTCTTATCTTATCTTGTCTTGTATAGTCATTTTTGAAGCTATTTTGCATTTAAAGCGAGGCCGTAGCCAGGATTTTACAAATTCAGAGGTCATCAGTTGAAGTCAAACACCAACCTCAATGTTTTTTTAATGTTTCTTATATTTTTTTATTTATATTTTTTATTCAAAGGGTTCTGATTTTCTGCAATTTTTATTTAAAGTCCCCCTCCGGTCAAAAATGTGTTTTTCTTTTTCTTCCTTCAGTTGGATGTTTGAGCTTCACTGTGCAGAATGATGTATGTGCAGAGAAGGTGATTTTTACATTAATCTGCTGAAAGTCTTTAAACAGAGGAGTATTATTTATAAACTTAAGAAACAAAACTAAAATAATCACCTGCTGTAATTTGTCATAGTTATTTCCAGAAAAACACTTATCAGGCAATTACAGACCTGTAAAACAAAGCGTTACCATTTTATTTCCCAACATAATTACAATTCTGTGCTGAATCCACTATTTATATTGTTGTAAATTCCCCACAGATTAAATAATGTACGTTTGGTGTTGACTTATGTCTGCTATATGCTGTAAATGATGCCATGATCCACCATGATAGAAAAACATCCCTCTCTACAAGCCTGTAGTATTAGCTGCTACATCCAGTATACACAGGCTATTCACTCAGCTGCTGAAAATTCAATCTTCCCACCGCAGTTCACTTTATTTTCTTTATGTCATCACTGCTGTTTTTTTCAGGCTGAGGGATACAGGTTAAAGTGACATCAAGGCGGCTACATGACTGCAGCGACACAGCAGCCATCCTGATGCCCCTCTTTTCTTCTTGCCTGCTAATATCCTGTGAAATCCAGCAAACTTAATTTGAGGGAAAGGAGCTGAACCTGAACTAAGCGGATTGAATTAATAAATGTATTTTCCATTTAACGGTTTGATTTCTCCAAAGCCTGTTTACAGCCACCGAATGATCTGCCTTTAAGTAAGGCGCACGCCCAAATCTGCTTATAGTTGCCTAAATCTATTATCTGCGCTCCACCTTATGGCGAGTCACTGACTCTGTGTCTAGCTAGTGTATGTGTGTGTGTGTGTGTGTGTGTGTGTGTGTGTGTGGGCATGCATGTGTGGTGCCATGATTCACACATATTGACATGCACATCTGGGGTTAGCAGTACAAAATAAAGGGATGTGACTCAATAAATTGATTTTCTTTCTGTAAGCTAACGGTGTTACCAGAAAGCAAAAAAGGGCCCGAAACCGTGATGTCATTCATTCAGCAGATTTGCTGTGAACTTACTGCGAAAAACCTTCAGGTCATGTAGTTTTGAATTTAAGATTAGAAGAGCTCTGTTCCAAATGTTTATGCATCACTGTTGGAATAAGTTAAAAATCGAATTTTGCTCATTTTCATGTTCAACTGCAGGATTTCCTGATGTGTGCAGTTATACAGTCTCTCATCTTTTCGAGCTTGTGAAACATTTGGACACACTAAATGCATGGTAGTCTTTATAACTATGTTTTATAACTATACAACCTTACAAAGGTTTAGGAAACAAACACCTGAAATGTAATATAGCTCAATAAGCAGTTGCTGAACTGTGCTTTATTTTATATCCATCTATAGTTTAAATGTTCAGTTGAACATCTGAAACATGGCAGGTTGGGGGTTCCCAGTCTTTCTGGCTTGTGACCCCTCAAAATGACACTTGTCATTTATTCTATATGTATGTTTGGTTGATTTTTTCTTTTTTTGGATACATTTTAAGAAGTCTAAAGAGATTATGGAGGGCCTGACCACCTGGTTGGAAACCACTGATCATGTCCAACCTCAGGCTCTGAACGCCTCCACGGGGTCATAAAATAAATCTAAAATGAACAAATATCTAAACGAAATGCCATGCCAATCATACAGGCATGTTCACATATCTTTAAAGGTCTCCACCTCTATTTTATTTTTGAGGCAGGGGGCTCTATGAAAGAAAATCAATTTCAGGCCTTTTTCAGCGTTTTGATTCTCTTAGGTAATTGAAACTGCATGGTCCAGAGCCTTTTTTAAATATTAATCGAAGGTTGCCCGGATGCTATAACTTTTCACAAAAAAAAAAAAAAAAAGCTAATTTGGTGCAGTGCTTCCATTCAACTTCATTAATTTCTCCGAGGTGAATGGGGACAAGAGATGGAGGCTGAGTACATCAAATCATATTCCTTGCTTGTTCCTATTATGTTTCATGATGGGCGTAATTACCTTACTGCCCCTCCCTTTCATGAGTCAAAAGATGGGAGCCAAAGTAGACGGTGTGAATGAATCAAGTGTTTGATAAGGGTTAATGTTACAGGAGGCAGATCTGTGTGTCTTGTAAAATAAATAAACTAAGATGCAGTCGAGAAATTATTAGAAATATATATTTGTAGTACACAAATTTGGACTGCAAATAGATCTTTCTGGATTCTTGGATTTTACTACATTGATTCACAGGCAGCGAACTGGAAATCTGTCCATGATAGGTCATGTAAACCTGCAGCAAAAGTCTGCTTTTATGATGAAGCCGTGGAACAGAATAAGCAACATTTAACAGTTGACAGTTCAATCCACCAGGTAGCTGTCAACAAAAACGCTGCACAATCTATTCAGGTTCAATTCTGACCTATCCCTGACATTTTCAGACAGCGGCACTCTAACTCAGTGTTTTGCAGACATTGACTTCATATGGGTTATTTGTCTGCGAAATGGGCGTGCCATCAGCTTAGGGGTACTCTTGGACACAGCAGAGAGAGAGAAAAAAAAAAAAAGTTGAATGATGTCTGAGATTGATCTAGAACAAATGTATTTGTTCTTGTTGTGACCATTAAATGCCAACAATATATTTTCCATTGCCAGAGTTGCACGTCAACCTGCCCCAATGTTGATGAAGATGCACTTGTAGTCTAACAAACAGCACATCAACATGACAGCAGGTTGAAGGCATGTGGGAGGAATGGAGAGCCAGTGTCTATAAAATGTATTCACCCAACTGGAAGTTGTCATGTTGTGTTGTCTTGCAACATTAAAACAAAGAAGATTTAAGGTGGCTTTTCTGACAGTAATTAGTAGAAAAAGACCCCTTAATGTCAACGAAAAAAATATCTCTATATTGTTACGCCAGTGAGTCAGCATGTAAAGCTAAAACTGAATGCATTACTTTACTTCCCCCATTACTTTGCACTATCTCCTACTGTTAGCATGAATGGAGCTGTCCTCGGTGCTGAAACCCAACAAAGGGGACGGTCTCCAAAAAAGTTTTCCCTTGATTAAAGTGTCTTCACATGTTCATTCAATTATTAATGAATTTTTAGATCCACAGAACACACTTTAAATCTTTATTACACTGTATTAGCATTCTTCTGTGTCTTTATCCTTTGTCTGTCTGTGCAAGAGTTTTTATTATAGTGAAAATGGATCTGACCTGTTGAAATGTGGTGTTTTTTTGTTATATATATGTAGTATCGTGGTTAATGAATTTCCAAGTCGCTATCTGAAGTCAAATGAAGCAGAGAAGATACCAGAAATCAAAAATGCAATTAGCAATCTGCTACCTGTGCACAGATGATTTGGCAACAGTTGAATTACTGTCATGATGAAGAAATTTCCAGACAGTATCTATTTTTTTCTCTCTTACATATCACTTTTAATAAAGGAATAAAAAGGTTGTTTAATTTAGACCAATTAAAAAAAAGAAAAGTACTCATTACACAGTTCAGAATCCCATAATCTGAGGACATAACTTCAAAATGATGTTTAGGTTTCTCTGAGTCCAGATATATAGAGTGACTTCCAAGTAATGTTTGATTTTCATATTTAGTAGAAGCCACTAAAACCAACAAAACAGGATTTCCACCATGCAGGTGTTATTCAAATATATACCAATAGACATATTGTTGTTTTTAAAAAAATATATTTTATCTATAGAATGTATTCATACCAGCATTAACAACAAATTGACAAATCAACCATGTGAATGTGACATACATTGGACAGAAATAGGTTTAATAGTATATTCTGATACCAGGCAGGCAGATCTCAGCATTCGTGGATGATGGCATGATTTGGGTATAAAAATATTGGCTATAGGTCGGTGTAAACAACAAGTTACAGGCTTGTGTGTGCGCATCTGCTAAATGTGCACTACATCAGGTTTAGTTCAAAATGGAAAATCTTATTGGGATGCATAAAACCTTAAACCATTCTCCTGACTGAACTGATGGTGATGGGAATATACTAACCCTCCACTGAGCTTTTCTACAGGACTAGCTGGGTTATAAAGTAGTGCCAATAAGACACTTTGCCAATAAAGGATTAAGAGCTTGGGCCTTCTGTTTTAGCAAAAGGGGGAATTGAGGGCACCGGCACTTTTTGAGGAAGTAGGATTGAGGTGTGACAGGAGGATAGGGAGTATTTTCTTCTTGAATTTTGGAAAGAAAAAAAAAACACACTGCCCATTATGGGGCTACAATACAGTAAACAGTTATTAGATAATGTGGTTTATTGTTCCCCTTAAGTGGAAGTAAACATTTGAAATACTTTCATTTAACTGAACGTGAAGTAAATGCATTTCTGCTACTGCACACTGATAAAGGCCCCTTAATTAATCTCAGAGTGTGCAGATCTGGTCTTTCCTCACAGCGAGTCAACACAAAGACCTCTGCAAGAAAAGTATTTCACACTGTTAAAGTGATTCAGTTGTGTTCAGCCAGTTTACAGCCGGTGACTTACAGCCTTTTAAACAAAGCCAAGACCACTTGTAAAAGACAAAAAAAAAAAAAAAAAAGAGAGAACTTTAATCAAGATTTAACAAGCAAGGATGTATTGAGAAGCGTCTTTCTTACCTTCCTCTTTCTGAATCACCTCCTCTTCAATCTTTAAATCCACAGTTGCCGTATTGAAGTCACTTGACTTGAGTCACCTTTCCGGCTTTTCCACCTGGTGGTCTAGTCCCGGGGAAAACCCTCGAACAATCTCCAGCGCTCATACTGAATCTTTTGACACTTCTCAGTGTCACGGATGACAGATCGTTAATCATCCACACCTGTCAGTCATTATATAAATCACTACTGATTAGCGCTGCTGAAACTCTAGCAACCCGCTCATGAGCAAGTCTGATTAAAATGAATGTTCATAGAATAACAAGCACCAACACTTCACACACAGTCTACTGCACATGCTTGGTTTATGACGTTGTACATCACTGTCCACACACACGACAGTTATGTCACTGTTCCTTTAAGCGACAGATAGCTTTTCAGCGTTACATATTTATTGTTTATTTTACAAAGAATATGTCCTTGTGAATATTCCATTAGTGCCACAGTGTGTTTCTTTAAAAGCTGCACGCTTTTCATTTTGTTAATTGAAATTCCACAAGGTCACCGGCAGATTTGAAATGATTTGTTTACAACAGCTTCAGGTGAAAAGATTTGACTAATTACAGCTTTGCCCTGGCCTCATTGGGAGATGGTTTTTGGTGCTTGTGAAAGACGCTGAAATGGAAAAATGAACAAAGGGGACACACAGTAGTTTAGCTGCTGCGAGTCAAGATCTCATCTCTGAACACATCTGTGAAGTCAACGATGAGTTTTAAAGGCCTGGGAACACTGTTGTGTGTGTGTGTGTGTGTGTGTGTGTGTGTGTATGTGGGCCCACGCCTTTGTTCTGTGGGTCTGTATGAATGTGTGGGGGAAAAAAAAAACATCAAACCATTCATCAAAAATATTTATCTTACAATTTAACTAATTCATCAACTACACAGCCTATTCACTTTGATTCAGATGCATTTGGCTTAAGGGTATTTGGTGCTGCTGAACATAAGATTAATTAATAAGATATCACACCCTTGCCATTTTAGACAATTTACAAAAAAAAAAAGGTTCTATCTGCTATGAATCCAACATCAACATGTTCACATATTTAATGAGTCTGCTAATTAACTGAGATGATAGCATGCACCACATTGTGAATGTACCCTATTTTGCCCAGCAGTGCAAACTTATTTGTTTCCGCTCTTATTTATTTATTTAGCTGTGCACATATTTTCTCCCGGGAGAGATATGTGAAACCTTTGCTGGATCTGTATCTCTGCCTCCCCCAGAGGATATGGCAGTCTTCTAATGTTTTGAAGTTTTATCTGATTAAGAAGATGAATTTCAGGCTGTGTTTCTTAACACCATTGTAAATTGGCTGTCATAGTCTCACCCTAATTGCAGGTATGCGGTGTTAAAATGGATTAGTAATTAGAGGAACTTAGCTGATGTTTTTTTTTTTTTTTTTTTTTTTTAGTGGATTTGTGACAACTCTCTTATCTAGGCAAAGTATTAACATCAACAACAACAACAAAAATCTAATGAAAGAAAAACTGCTGATGAGAAGGCAGCAGTTAGCAGAGTGCTTTTGAGAAGTGAAAAAAACGACGTGTACAGACTTAAAAAATACAATTTCTTTTTTTTTTTTGATAAAATTATTAAGGATGTCAATGGAGACTCCTGGTGACACAGTAAAATATATATTTTAAAGTGCAAATCTTTAAAAATTTATATCTAAAGATAAAAGGACAAAGAATCTTGGATTGAAGATTTTGGGCAAATACTGATATATTCATACGCTCACACAAAATGGAATAAATAAGGTGTTCCAGCTTGGTTTCTTAATGTTCTTTGAACATAGATCAATATTGTGTTGAGTATAAAAAAGTAAGATTTAAGCACTTGCCCTGGACCCCAAATCATTATTTTTTCCTTCCAGTTTCAAGTGGCTGCCTTAGCACACATCTCATTTTTATATTGTCATATTGACCCTGATCCAATTACTTACATTTCATAAGACACCACAGAGGTTGTAAATGTCATCAAATTTCCATACCTGAAATGCCATCCATCACGTGTTTGTGTATGTGTGTGTGTGTGTGTGTGTGTGTGGGGCGAGTAAAATAAAAATCTAACCAGAGGCGACCACAGTTTTTGCATTGCAGTGCATTCTGACATTCAATACAGCATCAAAAAGCATCAGTTATGAATGATGACTAATGGTTTGATGTGCTCTGAGATCATACAGTGTGGCTGATTGGCTGCAGTTGCAGAGTCTTTCCAGCTTAAATGCACTGTTGTCACTCAGAATACTGGATGAATTTGGTCTTGTTAAGGAAGATTTCGACTTGAAAAGAGCCTGGCAGAGATCTCTGGAAATTCTGAGAGAGAAACGGCGGGAGACTGATCGACAGGGGCGGAGCAGGAGGAAAGTAAGATATGATATGCACAGGAGATACAGGCAGGGAGCTTTGCTGCCACTGTTTTTAGCAATTTGCCTAGTGTGATGGCCGTGGCATAAGTTACAGCTTGTTACCCTGCAGACAGTGGCAGAAGACTGCAGGAGAATGAGTGGGGAACAGTCAAAGGAAAAATGGGTCATAGGAATACAAAAGAGAGTATAACCATTGGAACACATTAGTGTGGTGAAATTGTAGCATGGCTGCTGAGGCTAATGTACCTTAAAAAGTATGATGATTATGTGCGATATACTGTAGGTGTGACAGAAAGTGTATGTTTTTTTTTTTAGTATCACTTGAGGAGAGCAGCAGTCAATCTTGTAGCTGACAAGTCCAAATATTTGTCAAGAGAAGGTATGACTGCTGTCTTTTTTATTGGGCACTGTGGCTATATATAACACATGCCCAGGCAAAAAGAGAGAGAGGACGGATGGGAAGATTGAAGGGAAGTGAGGTGGGGTTAGAAGGATTAAGGTCAGAGGGGAAGATTAAGCTCAAATTGATGGCTTAAATTAAAGGGTTAAGACGGGAATTGGTTCAGTGAGTAAATTGCCGGGGATGAGCTGATGAGTGAGAGTCGACATAATTTGAAGTCCTTATGATTTGACTGGAATTTAACGCTTTTTTTCAACATGGTTTTATTGTTGTTTTCCGGGTGGAAGGGGGTCAAAGAGGTTGAATGAGAATGAGGAGGACATTCAATCTTGATGGGGCAAAGGTTTTTTGGGGGGTCAGTAGGGTTGGGGAATTTGAGAGATTCTGAAGATTCAGATGTAAAATGAAAAGGCAGTAGGTTCAAAAATGGGTGGGAGGGCTTTCAGTCAGAGAGACATAGAAGTGGCCGATTCAAGATGAAGGTGAAAAGGTCTGTGGGAGGGCATGAGCAGGTCAATGGGAGGGGCAAAGGCTTCTCTCTCTTTCTTAGTGGGTGAATTGCCTTTTGCTTCAGAGGTCTATTAAATCTTGCTATCATCTCAAAACCAGTAATCCTGCCAAGCGACTGGAACCCTTCAATCACTCCGTATCTGCGCGATCTCTCTGCAACAGCCTGATGATAGGAGTCGGCTGGGAGGGATTTCTGTTTTGCAGGAGGCTTGTTATTTTGCTTTAACCATGGAGATTTTCATGTCAGGACTTATTATAAAACTGCCGTCAGAATTGTTTATTCCAAAGTAAGCGTACAACACCATGACACTGTGCTTTAATTCTGCATACATATCTGGGATTTGTAAAAGATAATAATGTACCCGAATACTTGAAATACAAGGACAATAACAGACCAGGTTTGGTAGCTCTATCTTAAAATCAGATACTGAGAGGCTTTTGAGATTAGAAGTCATTTACACAAGCAAAAGGCCGCCCACCACGCTCTCTTAAAATGCAGATATGTTGGAGAGTTTTCTTATTGCCAGTGTCTTTGAACTCAACAGCTCTTGCTTTCTCTAACTGACAATTAGTCAAATAGGGTAGCACCTCACTGATCCAAGAAGCCTATGCTAAGAGGCTGCGAGCAATGTGATGACCATTTCTTGCCTAATTGTGCATACATGATCCATAAGGCCCACACTATTTTAACGAAATGGACCCCATCTAGAGTCATTCTAATATCCTTCCCGACAATAATTACTGGCCATTTCTTGAGCTGTGGAGGAGAGGGAGCCTGCCACAAGGTAAAGGGCTAATTGCAGCCTCCCTTTGGTGGAGAGCTCATTGTGGAAATGTAATGCAGCAGGCAGGGATATGGAATTACTGTAAATAGTGCATTTAGAGAGTTTATGAGTGTTACCATTAACAGCCCTAACTGACACTGATGAATGCCCAGCTGTATATTCCTTAATAAAACGACGGCTCCACTACAGAATGGTCATTTCCACTGACAAATTATTTGATTGATCCCTGGCTACACCCCATCCAGTCTGGCAATTTGCCTTAAATGCAAACCAGCTTGTGTTTGTATCATCTTTCAGTAAAAGGTGCTAAAATGATTCTTACGACTTGTGCATTGAGGGTATTCGAGTGTTCAGTGGGCCAAATTGCAGGGCTTTATTGGCAACAAATTGATCATTATGTGCACTGGTTTGGCTTCAGACCCAATTCCTTATGCTGCTGAGACAAATGGAAACATTGTGTCTTAGTTTGAAAATTGCCTCGATTTGCCTCCAATACTAATCATCAACATACGAGTTAATGCAAGTTAATGCAACTAGGAGTATGAATGGAAGATGCACTCAAAGCAAAGAGGATAGTGTGCATTTCAACCAATGATAATGCACTTTTAATGGACTACAGCAATTGCTTACACACTTACACACACAACAGAAACATAAAGGGTCAGTTAACCCAAATAGTAAAAAAAGAAGACAAACATGCACATTGTTTTCATGAGCCGACAGTACTGTGCACCCCATTTTTTATTGCACTCATAATCAAGGACTCAGGCCTGTCTGGCTGGCAGAATGTGAATATGCAAATGTCAGTATGTGGCTCCACAAGAACGGGAGGTTAAAAACCATAGAAACCGTGTAAAGCTGAATTTATAGCTCTGAGTCAAGGGGTTACAGCTTAGCTACAGAGCCTATGGTGTAGGTGACGTGCACCACATGGGGACAACAAGAACTGTGATTGGTCACCTTGGGCTGCTTGTGTTTTTCCTACAAGTTCTCGAGGCTGGTAGAGATTGTTGATAAAGAAAACAATACAAGGCAAGCTGAAAAAAAAAAAAAAAAGGGCTCAGTAATCTGCTGCTTAACCCACATATAGCAAGGCCATTTCCACTGCTAACCTTCTGCTTACCACAACTGCTGCTCTCTGTCACAGTGAATGAAAGAACGTAAGTACAGTGATTGTACAGAATAGCCTCTAATTCAATAACGAGATAAGGCAGACCTTATCACGGTTACTCGTATTGCAAAGTGAATGAAAGAACTTACAAAGAGTTACTCTGGGCAATATAATTCAAGCATGATACTACCTGCCCCCCGCCCCCTGTCAAGTATGAATCCAGCTTTAGTCAAATCAATTTTATTTATGTATCCCACAATCTGCTGAGCATACAGCGCCCTCAAAGCTTAGACCATCGGTTTGATTAAGGGCAAACTCTTTGAAAAGAACAAACACTGGAGCAAAGGTCTCTTTGCTGCATGATTGTCGAGCAGAGGGGTGATGCACCTTTGCATAAAACATTTATCAAATGAAAATAGCGCTAAACCTCAAGGAATATAACATTATAATATCAAACCTGAGAATGGGGAAGCAAATCTACAGCCTTGCTCACAAATTAAATGTTAGAAAGCAAATAATATTCTCTGCTCTCTGTAGAGATCGGAAACACACAATACAGATGCTGTGGAACAGTTTTGCCTTGAGTGCAGAAAGTAATGCCGAGATTAGCCTTAATTGTAATTCCTGTCTCATAACCTCCTAGCTTCCATTTTCCAGCCTTTAGTTTTTGATGTTTTTCATGCTTAACTTGTTACTCACATCAGCAGGCCTAAATAACCCAGTCTGATAGCAATCATCATCCTAACAGGCACAACATCTGCACGTAACAATAACTTTGCTAGATGATGCACACGGCTGTGTGCGCCTACACCTGAGCTCATGTTGTGTGAATACATGTGAGTGATTGTGTGCAATTGATTTTATGAATTGAGTAACCTTTAGTTTGCTGTTGCACATCCACAACTTAATTTTCATTTTGCACACGGTCAACTCATTTTAAATGCACAGCCATTCAGTTACCTAATTAGTTCACTAAGTCCCTTCATAAAGAGCTATCGATCCTCATCCCTGCTGGGAGTCAATCAGGAGATTTGAATATTGCTCTGTTTCCTCATGAGCTCCACACACACACACACAAAAACACACCCACTCAGGTTCAATCGCAGTGTCCTATCTCTTCACTCTTTTCCTTTCACCCTCACTCACATGCAACCCTAGATGAGATATGAATATTGTCTCCCTTAAGCTCTTCCACTGCACACATACAATCTGATTTCCCAAGTATGGCTTGGTTACAGTGTGTGTGGTGGAGGGGGGGGTCTTCATTATTTTCTCTACCTGTGTGATCCCATTGGTTGTGAGCGTGATCAAAGGGAGACAGGCTCATCTGTGCGCAGAGGAGAGAAAATGGTGGAGAGCCTGATCAGCAAGCCTGCACTGTAATCTTCTCTGAATGCCGCCTCAGCACTATCCCTCTCTCCAAGTCTCTCTCTGTCTTCCTCTCTGTCTCCTGGCAGGGGCTGCTCGCTAACCAATAGCCACGCGGCTGGGAGCGGAGGAGAGCAGGATAAGTGAAAACAGGGGGGGGGGGGGGGGGGGGTGCGGAGAGGGGGCAGTGGGTAAGCATCTTCTGCCGTCACTCCCACCAGCTACCTCCTCCCTCTCTCTTTGCAGTGCCCGTCTGTCATCTCTTTATTGTTTGTTTATGTGCTTTCTTGGTTGTTATCGCTCTCTTCTCCTGTTGAAATACTCCTGTCTCCATCATATACCTCTCCCTATCTCATCTTCAGACCTCTCTTTCCCCTCCCTCCCACCATTGATTGCAGATTCCCGGCATACAGGAAGGAGAGTGAGGTAGAATCAAACAACAACAAAAAGGCCGGCACTCAGCCCCTAATCTCTCCATCCACCCCTGCTTTAGCATGCTCTCTCCCACTGCACAGTTTCTTTTTTCAGCCCTGAGTGGAAATATTTGTGTCCATTAAACATGGATGACTTGATGGGCAAAGCGGCTGTTACTCAGCGCTATCCTCGATGCATTATCAATCACTATTTTTAGCCTTTTTTTTATTATGAATGTAAAAGGAAATATCCGTGCACGCACATGAGGGATATTTGCAAACAGAGACATATGGCGGAGACGTCGAATGAGAAAAAATGCGCAGGGGAGCAACATAAACAAAAATAATGTGAATGCAGAGGCACTGGAGATGTGGAGTACTGACTCAGCGCAGCATTGTTTAATTACTGTTCACCTGGGCCAAAGGCCTAATGGAAGACTTGGCTGCGGGCCCAGACAAACAACGTTCCACTTGGGTTCAACCGCCAGAGAATCTTGGGTCTGACTCATGCAGGCTTGTTGGTGTCGTTGGTTCACAAACTGCAAAGACAAACTGCAAACACAGGCAACGACAAGGGGGATTCTCACTACCGACGTATCTACGCAGGTCTGAGAGCTCACCAACAACACTGAGATTGTAAACTAAAATACCAAAGAAGATCAAGGCATCGATTAAAATTATGAAAATGCACTGCTGAAACGAGATGGCCAATATGTGTGTAAACATAGTTCCAATTTAAAATATTCATTCCTAATGTGTTTAATATCAAATTTCACCTAGGTATGATGTTATTGACAATGTCTGTGTGTGCGCGTGTGTTCGTGATCATGCGTGCCTGCATGATTAGAATGCCTCCAAGAGCTGGGGTGTAATACATTGGACACGTGACAGATATGGAACAGCGTCAGCATTATAGTCTTTCATTTAGACCCTGTCCTATTGATTTGTCCCACTAAAGTCTTGATTGAAATTACAGGGAAGACAGCTCCAGTAAAATACTCAATAGCCAGGCTCCCATCAATTATACTGAATAGAGATTGTGGAGGGAAAAGGGTGCTTGTGAGAGGACTGATAATTTTGCAGTGTGAATTGACTGTAACTTGTCGGTTAGGCATTAATCTGTAATGTTCAGTGCATGATTACAATCAATTAGGTAAAGGGGAACCCCAAAATTGAATGTACAGAATGCAAAGAGCACTAAAAAGATAATTGGTTGTCATAGCATATTTTTTTGTATGTACAGTCAGTCTTGAAGTGCAAACACCTTCATGCAATATAATTAATTTTAATGGATTCAAATGTGAAGCAGATGCAGTTTTTAAATCAATTTACTGCGATGCATCAATGTCTTTTACAGCAGTAAAGGTACATAAATAAATATTCTATAAATATATGTCCTGTAAAAAAAAAACTATATCTCCAAAATGTTAGATTTTAATGAGCTTAGAAAAACTGCCTGTTCTTAGCTTTCAGATTTTCAGAAAATCCAATTGTCAGAAATAGGAGGAATTTTCTCAACCCATAAGGGACGACTTAATCCTTCAGTTTGTCTGAAAAATTAAACATGTACAAATTTAGAGATAAATGGTTTTAACTGGACAGCGGCAATACACTATAAATGTTCTGTATGCCTAAAGTAGATACACACGTGTGTGTGTGGTACAGCCGTGATGGTAAATGAGTTCAGACTTGGGTTAGATGATAACAACTGAGGAACAAAAAAAGATTTTTCAAGGATTTCTGAGACAGATTGAACATTGTAACGTTGTTCATGTGTTAGTCACAGCATGCCCTCACTTAAAACCCATCATGACAGGCAAAACAATCAGCTAATCCTCTGCCTTCAAATTCACAAAACTCCTGAACACATTCAGACAGGTCCGTGTTTTTTTTGTGCTAATTTTAGCTGCAGCCTTGAGCTAATGCTACTGCTGTTCTTGCTGTAATGTCAGATGTGTTGGCTATGGCTCATTACCTTTGCTCAAATAGTGCTTCGGCGTATGTTTTGATTTTACCAGTCAGTAAGTATCTTCATGGCAACTTCAAGTTCTTTCTCTAACAGATGGTATTTGCTAGCTTGTGAGGGAAGTTGTGATGTTAGCTTGCACTATGCAGCCCTCCACTCATGTTCAGTCCCTGTCTCCATTTAACATAACTGGTAGTGCTTGTGGTCTCATTGAAACATCACCAGAGGTTTCAACGTCATTATTTTGTATGACCAAGGTGTAAATTGCTTTTAGCAAATAAGTTTTTGGCCACTTGGGGGCATCAGAAACAAGTTGTGAACACAACATTGGCGTATTACTAGTGAACACGTTAGCTAACAGTTGCTTCTTTACACATCCAATGGACACGGAGCAACATAAACACTCAACTGGATTCATTTTTCTGGTCACCTGGTGAATGTAAGTCCAACAGTCACTCTCCCTTTAGCTCTGTTTTGCTTGCCACCACTTCCTGATTTAAATATCTTGGTCATTAGCAGCTAAATGCCTTACTGTGTTCACCAGCTAGTTGCTAACTTTCTCTGTTTAGTACTGGGCAGGCATTGTACACTTTTTAGTGGTTTTTTTTTAGAGATTTTCATTGAAAACAGCTGGAAACAACACTGTTGAGAATGGAGTGAACCAAAAACAGTTAAGTTGCTGGCAGTAAAACCAAACCTGTCTTCTGGTTCCTATGGTTCATAACTTACTGTGCTAAAAAGGATATACAAAAATTCACAAATAGTAAACAATTATTTCACCTGTAATTTTAGAAATAGTTATAGCAAGTCATGCATATTATAGACTTGATCTATGAACATCACTGGTGGCCAGAAGTGATCTGTGATTGAATGGCAGCAGGGTAAACGTTAAACTCTGTCCTTTGGTACTTGTCCAAAAACAAGAGGTGTTGTCTTTTTGTCTCTGTATGTCTGCTCCACTCTCTTTCTCACTTTCTCCCTCCATTTCTCTCGCTCGCTCACTCACTTGTCACTCTTTTTCTGCCTCTCACTGCTTCTCGCTCTGCCTCACGTCCCTTCATTTCTACATCCATACCCACCTTTTCCATCTCTCATTTTTCCAGATTTTGCTTACACAACTTCTACCTGTCAGCCGAGCAAATTCCTCTGCAACTGCCAAAATTGTGTCAGAAAGCACTTTCATTATTTATATATTTCTTCTGCTGCTTTTCAGCGGTGCTGCCGGTAGTTTAAATAGCAGTTGTGCTGGGTGGAATAGACTCATTACAATATGAGCTGAACTTTGGGGGTGTGTCTACATCTCCACTTTGCAAATTGTTGTGAATAAAAGCATTAGATAAATGCCTGAAATGTAATCAGCAGGCAAGAAATAGTTATGCGACTTTGACAAGGCATCACTTTCATGGAAAGTGCTAATAGGTTGTTGTTTTCCTTGTACAAAGTGACAAACCAAGTTCAAGTTTAGAGTGCAATCTATTTTCTTACCCATAGCAGCATCGCCATGTGTTCAGAGAACTCAAAAAGATGGGAAATGAGATTAGGAAAAAAAAAAGTCAAAACATTCTACTAGTCAAAGGCCATTGCATCAAAGAGTGTGAAAAAAATGAAATTGTAATTTCAGGGTGGATTTAGAAGTGATGAGATGAGAGATGATGTACCCTTGACTTCCATTAAAAAATTGACAACCCTGATAAAATGTGACCCACTGTATACAATACTGTTGGCCTGTCAGCTGCATATAAACTAAACCCCTGTGGAAGTGTTTGCCAAATGCATTCTATTGGCTCTTTTGTTGTCCAGTATCCACAAAGGCATTCAAGGCAGAATTGAACTGTTTAATACACAATGCTATATAAATATTTGGAGGCCATATTGCCACAGAATTATTCATCTTATCTGTGTCTGCTAACACGATCCATTTCGGTCTTGTTCCAGTTGCTTTTGGCGTGGGTCGCCGCAGAAAACCAGATTATCAAGTTCACAACACACTTTGCCTGATACAATATGCAGTGAAAATCAAGTCCATCTCCAGACAGGAAATGCAGTGCCGTCTCCTTATCTTTTTGCAGTTTGTAGGTCGCTTGATGGGGTGGCATAAATATTCTGAGACACCCTGTTAACAAGAAAAAGTATACATACAGAATGTGCCACCACGTGTAGAACATAGGAGACAGAGTGCTAGAAATGAGTGTGTGTGTTTGGTTTGAAGTGACACTAACTGACTGTTTGCCTCCAATCAATAGCCTGTTTGTACTCACACTGTCCAAATAATTTGAATTTCTCTTCTTTTTTTTCCCTCTGTGTCGAGTCTACTGGATGTTTCCTGAATATTTCTGCTTTTTTGTCATCATGTACACCATTGACTGTCTTACTGGTTTTCCAACTTTTTTCCTTTTTCAGTACTGACTCTCAAAATTAGCGTGTTAATGAAGATATTATGTGCCATTTTCCAAAGATAGCACCATTAATCTGGTACCAAACATGTCTTAATTGCTATGGCAATATCACATGGTCACATGCATCACATGCAGTTACATTTGGGACAGGTTTACATACCTGCCAATTTCATTTAGTCACCCATTTCCACTGTACATTAGCTTTGGTTGATGTTTTCATGGTCAAATGAAGAAATGATCCATTGTGAGCGGCTGCTATTGACTTCCATCCTGTGGAACAAAGGGTTAAGTGTACTACTGTAGTGTAGTAGGTTGGCAGGAAAGTGAGAGATGTGATGGGTGCTATAAGTGCATGAGCTGCCAGATGGTGCTCACAGAAGCGTGATCATTTGGCATTTTTTCACCAAAGGGCTCCGGGGGGGATGGAGAGAGTTGGGAGGGAGATGCAAAAGTGAGTGACGAAGGAATGGGTACAGAGAGACCCCTTCTGTACCACGTGAGAGATATTTTTTTTCTTTATTTTCCCATTTGTTACATGTCTGCCAACCTAACATTCTTTCTCCACCACCTGTGAAATCTTTTTTTTTTTTTTTTTTTTTTGTGTTTGTCTTGTTTTTAGTTGGGACATCATTTGATACACCCATGTTGGAAATTGTCACAGCAATGCCCAGCCATCCTGTTTGATATTTGGCCTCCTGTCTCATGTCTGAATCAAAGCTAATTGGCTTGGCTGGCATCGTTTACATGTTGTTCTCAAGCTGTGCCAACAGGGCAAGCAAATCTCATCTGGTACACAATCGGTAAACACTTTGAAGCTAAAGCCATGACTGCATGTTCTGCATGTGTGTGTTTATGCATGCGTGTACTTATTTACTATGAGCGTGCTTTTGCACATGTGAGTAAGCACCTGACAGGGGGGGTGTCTCTGGGTTGGTGTGGCTGCAGAGCGGCTTTATTGGTGTGCTCATTTGTGCTTTGTGACCGGAGGCGCACCTGCTTGGGAGACCCATCACCCTGAGCAATAAAGCTGGCGGCCATGTTTACCATTGGGCTACGCATCCCCTACTTGGGTGGCAATTGTCATTTAGACATCCAGTGAGCTCAGCTAAAGAATACAAAATTTATAAATACACCAATTCCTATAGGTAACTTTACCTGACTCTTCCTGAAAAACTAGTTTTTCAGTCTAACAATTATCTCTTCAGTTTTTTAACTTTTGTTTTTACCTTATTTATGATCATGAGAAATGGGAAATGAGCATTCACATATACGCAAGAAGCTCATATATTCTAACTAAGACATTACCACGCCATACAAAGAAAACTATAGTAAATGCACATCACTATCTAAAAAAAAGAATACGTGTTGAATTTAACCGAAAATGCAAATGAATTGACCTATACGCTGTAATAAGCAATGTGCACTGTAATTACAGAACTGGGGCAGCATTACACAGTGGGATACAATGCAGTCTTTCTGTGTTGCCCCCAAGGTAGTTACATCCTCCACCCAGACTTGATGGCACTCTTTGTTGGCTCTCCTTAATTCCTTAGAGGAAGAGAGGGAAAAGAGCAGTGATGAACAGAAACTTGAGTGTACGGCAGAAAAAAAAAAAAAAAAAAGGAGTGCATTTCTTGCTCATGGCTCCACTCACATCCTCTCATCCTATTATCATTAATATATGCCTTATGGTTAATCAGCTACAAAGCTCCCTATACTCTCCTTTAGCTCTTCCATTCATTTCTCACCCATTTTTTTTTTTATCCTCTCCATGGCCTTAAGTAGAAGGAAGAGGTCAGGGTCCAGAAAAGCAATTCTCTTCAGGCTATAATTAGTGCCATGTAATAAGCAGCAACAAAGACCTCAAAATAATTTGACAACAACCATGGGAGAGATGGTGATGATGGTCAAACACAAATGACCAGTTATTAAAAACAACAGGCAATGATGTTCTCATTACTGAAAATTTTCCACACACCCATCTGCAAAAAAAAAAAAAAAGAAAAAAAAAAGGAACAATGAGAGGGTATATCCTTTGAAAAGTGATTATAAATTGACTTGAGGGAGAGTGGCGAAAATGGGAAGGAGGGACGGTGTAGCACACCCTTGTGTTCTATAATTCTTTTCCGAGGAGATTGCAGACACTCGCAAGTAATTCCACTTGACGGAACAAGGGGCCCTTTTTGGAAGCAATTGGGAAGAGAACCAAAGTCTCATTCAGGGAAGTTAATCCCCGTTAATGGGTTTGTTTAAATTCAATAAAAAGGAGAATATGCACAGAATGAATTATGAAAAACGATTAATGAATGCTCCAGCAAGTAATCATTTTCCGGATAAATATGCACATACATATTCATTTTCTCCCCAACCTACCTCGCCACCCCCAAAACCCCCAATCCCCTTCCACCATAAAATCTGCCTTATTTTTAGCAGATCCTTCCAGCGACTCAGCTCTGTTGAACCAATGCAGTGCAAAGTCAACGGCTTTCAAGTACAACTAGATGAAAAGAAAACCCTTTTTCTTGTTTTAAAAAAAATACACTACCCGGGGAGGTGATATCAACATTTTTGATCACTTGCCAAACCGGTTCGGGGGGCTACTCGCCTCCGTGCAGGCTTCTTGTTATAGAAGAGGCCCCCTGATAGTGCTGATTACCAGAGTGAGAGGACACTGTGGCAGGAATGACAGGTGTGGGGACAGGGGGACACCGTCTGCCATACCAGGTGACACCTCCATGTCTGGCAAGGCGAGCCCTGAGGCTGAGAGAGAGAGAGAGAGAGAGAAAGAGATAGAGATAGAGAGAGCGAGAGATGACTTTGTGTGAAAGGAGGCCCAGAGGGTGAGTGAAAACTTCCTGGTCATCCTCGAGTTGTTTTGGGGGAGCATTTTGAAGAGCTTAGCAGATAGTAGTGGAGGTACCCAAAAAGCCAAAAAACTAAATAAATATAATTCATATTCATCCTAAAATGCTTGATTGCTTCAAAATGTGTTTATTCTTCATCTAAAATGCAGGCTCTGTGGTAATTGCTATGCATTACAAAGCCTATAGAATATAGCCTACCACCCACAGAGGATTTCACCATTTCACTAGATTGTGCTCATTTAGAAGCTGTTTGTTTTTTTTTTTTTTTCCAGGTAAATGTTTGCCGTGCAATGTTTGTCCAATTCAGCACGGTATCTTCAATGTTTACAGTCTATAAGGCACAGGCTCACTGACTGAAGGTCATAGAAAGGGGTGACGAGTGGGGAGTCATCACAGCATCTGCCTGAACAGCGGCCACTAATAAACACACCCACATGGACATGCTCACACACACAATGCAAAGCCACAGAAAAAAAAAAAAAAATGCACTTAGATATAAACAAACACTCATGAGAGCACACGGGCACACACACCAACAGCAGCAGCAACCAAGAGACATTTACAAATTGGCTTCTTGGCTTGAACATTGCTTCCGTTCATAATTATTTCTCCCTGTCATTGGGGCCTCTGCACACTGCCGGTCCCCTGCTAATGCTGTAAGCACGCCAAGCAACTCCAGAGCTGTCTCTGTGTTCAGGCAGCCAAGGAAATCTCTTTCTGCAGCTAAAAGCCAATTATTTCCTCGTAGATCGGCAGGACTATTTGCCCCAATAATTATTCCTATATAACCTCTTTACAGGAGGAAATTGAAATAACATGGAGGCATTAATGAAAGAGGATAATTTCGCTGTGTGCTTTTCTTGTGCCTCCTCAATTTGTGCGGCCAAGTGGGCCAGATCGTTGGCATACCAACAGAAACACCTGCAGTGGCACTGGGAGGAAATGAAGAGGTAAAACCTTTGGTGTGTGCCTCCTCCATGGGAGGCTGAGAAATCATCAGATGGTCTGCTTTGACGGTGTGACTGCAATGACACAAGTGAACACGAGCAGTTGGATGTGTGGTTAAGCCCGTCTGTTTATGTGTTTAAGTAAATTTGCGTTCTGGCTGTGTATGTAGAGTACATTTGTGTGAAGTCCACATGCTAGTAAAATTCACCAATGGGAGAGAGATGACCTTCTGATGAATCGTCACCCACACCCAGATGGATGGATATATGGAGAGATGAAAGAGTGGTACAAGAGAGGAAATCAGAGGCTTAAGACAGGGGTATGCTTGAAATGAAGTTTGTACATCGTGTTGGCGGTGTATCTTTTTTACACAGTCTCTGCTTGAAGTAGTTCGATATATGAAAAGTGACAAAGCAACTGTGTGATTAATGAAAAGAGAAAGTTTAGAGAGAATTTCAAGCCATGCTTACTTTCTCACCTGTCTAATCACTGCATGAAGTGGGTGTGCTTGTCGGATTGTCAGTTTTGCAAAATTACAAAAAAACAGTTGGACGGACCCTACCAAATTCTGACAAGGTGTCCGGAGAGGGGGGTTCAGGCACTGTTCGACCATTCCACAAGCACTTTGGTTGAAGCATACCGAGGCCTTTAGTGTTGGTGTCTCAAGGAATTACATGAAGCACTCTTTGGCTTCAAGCACTCACCAATGATAACAAACTCCTTAATACAGAGCCTATATCGTCTGTGCTATGAGTGAGGCTGAAATAATAATAGATCAATGTAAGACTTATCTAACTGGAAATGTGATGATCTCCACCAGATGCATTCTCCACTATCTCTTTGTCTTAAATGATCAGAATATCAGAATCCACAGTTTTCTTTGACTTTGTCCTCTTGGAAGAACGTTTTGTATGTTACAGGTGTAACTCTTGTAACTCTTAAATGCAACACATAATGGCCACATCAAGGAGCATCTGATTAGCATCAAGTGTGTCAATTGATGCTGCACGCAAAAGTAGTCCAAGCACTGTAGTTGGGATTTGCTGATCTGAAGATAGAATGTGATGAAATCGGAGACGGTCCTCCCAAGAAAAATAACTATCACTTTTAACAAATACCCAAAAATGACATATGTCACTGCTCAAGTAAAGGCCTTTAGGTGGCAGAGAAATTATGACTCCAGTCCATTGGAAGCAAAGGAGGAAATAGTGTTATAGAGTCACAAAATCCCCAGACAAGGGGTCGAGCTGGTTGGATGGGTCAAAAAAAAAAGTCAGACTTTGACATGAAGAGCAGTATTTGCTTTATGTTTCCTATTGGCCATCAGTATTGGTTTCAACCATGACCACGATTTTTCCATTACCTTCACCAACTAATAATTTCAATCCAAATCATGACTCTTCCCTAACCAAGTCATTTTAATACTGACCATACCTTAAACATAGTTCTGTCAGATCAGTTTCTGCCAATATTTCTGCCAGATAAGAAAAAACTCATGTTGTTCTGGGGGAAATTACACACAGTGTATTCTCTTATTTAAAATTGCTGCATTTCTGTAGTGTTAATGCATGTTGATGCTGTCATATAGGACAATGACTAATCCTGACAAGTTGACGTTTAAATAAGTCATGTTTTTTGTAGCCCTTAACCCTTACTAACAAGTTCCACATTGAAAAAGGGTTAAATGGTTAAAATTTCATCTAGAACGTCTCTAACATAAATTGTATGTACAGAACTTCTCCATGATACACAGTTTACCCTGAAATGTTTCAAAAATGCTGCATCAAGGTCTACTTTCCAACCACTACATTTAAACATTAGTAATAAGCTAAATGGGAATCAGCAGTGAGAGGATGTTTACATTAAGCTGCATAGTAAAACACAGGGGCTTGGAATCAGTCAGTGACAATAAAATGCAAACCTTGTACCTACCTTGAACCAGAACACGGAAGGCAGCAACACATTAAAAAATAGTAATAACAGGAAAGCATAAATAATAATTGTATGTCCTCAAGACTGTGCAAAACTGATTTCCACTTTGCAGTATTTTTTGAGTTTAAGTACTGCAGGGGCTGCACTTAGAGGCTGCTTCTTTTGTCCTGGAATGGCCTGTGCATATTCCAGACAATAGCTACCCCTGAGAAACACAAAAGGTTAGGGATGAACAGGAGAGATAGAAAGGAACATTATCTATGGCTCAAAATCCTTTTAGTTCTCAAGTGGAAGATGGAAATAGACCAAGATTAGTACGCCAAGTTTTATCATCTTGACATTTATTATATGTTCTAGGACTTCTAAGTACAAAGAGAAATAAAAGACAAATATTTTTTTAAAGTTCAGACCATCTATAATCTACCAGTACCCAAGACGATTTCAATTTAATTTGGAACTTCTGGAATAGTGTCACAGACTGTAAAGGTATATTCAGATGTTAGGGGAATGAGAAAGAAATGATGTGTGTGGGAATGGACATGTCGAGGTGGGGACTTAATGTAAAGGAAAATACAGAGAAGATGCCACAGACTAATACCAGCAGACTAGACCAGTATATGTGTGTATGAGGCTGAGAAAGTGTTTTGATAAAATATTGGCTGCAGGGTGAAAATTTAGCTGCCAGACCCATGTCAGGTTCAGGTAGAGATTTCAGGCCTCTCAAGTAAATACATTATTTACAGAAATGATGAAATTACACCACACGGGCATCAAGCTGGGTGGACCCAGACAAACTGGTGGACAGTCTATGAAACATCTCCACCATACAAATTGATATAATACTGCAATTTTTCAGCTTTACCTCCCCCCTCTTTTGTATTTTTATAAAATCTTTTTTCTCTTAGTCGCTGTAAGGGCAGAGTGGTCTTCACCGAGTGTCCTAGATACACAATGGGTTAAAAAATGACTTGTTTGAACAGTGGCTGAATAAAATAAAATATAAACTGTGGTTTTTATCAGTATTCAAGTGTAACAATCCACCCTTTAACCACATGGATAGCCGGTATGAATTAATTTGACCCCAAGAGCAATATCCCCACAACTCCAGCAATGAAGACAAATGATAATTCTTACCCCCTCTGTACATTTGTGGACTAGTTTGGTAATTACTCTCACAACAGCACGGCAGCAACAGCGTGGGTGCATTTAGCCCAGCATTTCAATTAAGTATTGGCAAAGTCTAATTTGTCATTTACCAATTAGGATAAAGGCTGATTTGGCTCACTATTTCACAGCTAAATGGGGACCGAGTTAAGATGCAAATCATGATCCCTGTTTTCATTCTCTCTGTTTTGAATTTTAGTCTTTCCAGATGAGGTGAGAAGCCAATTGAGGAGCTTCACTGTTTTTTATCCACCTTGAGTTTTTCTATACTTTGTGAACACAATGCTCTTCTACTACCTTCAATGTCAAACCTTCCGATTATATGTCTCTGTATTGAGAGCCATCTCAATAAAATGTTAGACATCAGTGAACTTTGCCTAAGGCTACCATTTGGGTTGTGGTCTGATCAAGAGGTTGAGGCTAGAACAAAAGCTTTCACACTGGTCAGTCAAGCACATACCCTGTAGCAAAAGTTATATTTTGTGTCAGACAGAGGCCTTTTAAATAATTGATTTACTGAAAGTGCATTTCTTTAACTCCTTAACTACTCAATTATTAGTAAATATATGTAATAAGCCATTAGTGTTACAGGTTAGTACATTTTCTATTTGTAATCACTTCAGCAGCTTCATGTATTCCCAATGACCATTCAGCCATGCAGCACCAACACAGCTGTTTGCATTAATATCATTTAATCCTACCTCATGAAGACGTAATGGGAGCATCGACTCAGTGTGTTGCCATCTTTTTCAAGCGTCGTTTGTGCCCCATCATAAATTGTCAGACACCTACATCAGCAAAATACATAGTCATAAACTGTGGGAAGTATAACAGATTATGGCTAAAAGTCATCATCAGCATCATAAATATAAAACGGGTTTAGATGAGGAGAGAGGGGGGCGAGCGGTAGAGGACCTAAATGGTAATAGATGTGGTGTAAGGAAAGCTCTCATGTTAATAAAGGCAAGAATTTCCTTGTGTGGTCTCCCATCGGTCAGTGTTTGCGTTATGAATCACAATTAATTTTGCAGCATAGAGACACAAATGTTGATACATACTGACTACTTGTATAGCATGCTCCCTCTTGGAATTACTCATCTTATTCTGGGTGCATACTGTTTGAGTGCATGGCACATCAAGTATGTGCATAACACTATACTTTCTCATTTAAAAACAAACAAAAAGAGAGACAAGCAGCTCGCAGGAAATCATTAAATCAATGCTTTTAATAAACTTTGTCCTCATGCACCGCTAGTTTGCATGCCTGTGCGCTCTTTAAAGCTTTGGAGTGCTCATCTTAACCTACAATCCAGGCTTTATCCTCACAAACCTAAAGTGTGTAGCCACCAAGGGCCTATTTGGCTTGTCAAATGGTTACTGAGTGAGATGCTAAACCCCTACCTGCCCACTCACAGCAAGATAACAGTGTCAGCTAAATGCCAAGTTTAAATGTAAATGTGTATGCAGCCTGTATAAGGACAGAATTAGGCACAAGCTGCATATAAACACACATTTCAGATGGCTAATGGAAAACCAATACAGCATCTTTACTGCTGTGAATGCAAAACATAAGATTTTGTGTTGTGGTTTAATCTCCGCGCAGTGCTGTCTGACATAAACAGCATGCATGGGGATGAGGATTTTTGCCTCAATCGGTCCTTTTTAGCCTCGACTTCCCTGCAGAATATCGGCTGCAGCTTGATGGATGGCTTAATTAGAGCCCTGCATCCATAGTTGAATCACTTTCTAGAAATGAGCAAGCTGTCATCACTGCGAAGCAGATCAATCCTCCCAGTCGACCCTATTCCAACATCAGGTGCTCCATTCCAGTCCAATTGTTTGATGGAGTCCCTGCATGAATCTGGGAAGGTGTTCGGGGAGGATTTTTAATCACAACAAAATGATGAAAGATCCAAATGGATTCAGATCAAAATCTCATCAAGCAGCTCCTTTGCTTGAGTGACTCCATTTGGCGTTTCAAGTTTACCCTAGCTTACAGCCCCTGTCTGGAGTCATGAACATGATTTTTAACAGATGTACACATCAGACATGATTTGTATTTGTTTGCACATCAGTCATTTGAATGGTCAGGTGTGGTTAATGGTAGTTTAGCTTGTTTGTCACAGCATGGGTTGCCCAGAGGGGAGCAACAGTGCCGGGGTTGCTACTGTTTGTTTTTGGTTTGTTCTCCAGGTTTGGACAGGCGGTACTGTGTGCGGCAGTGGCAGCCATTCAAGCTGGCCATGCCCTCAGGGGGTAGTGGGGGGTTCGGGTTGGGAGGGGGCATTGTAGCAGATGTTTCCTGTCCGTCTGGCGGGGGGGGGGGGGGCACGGGGAGCGTTAGATGACAGAGACGAGCGGCTCGGTGACCCCTCCTCCCCTCTTCCTCACACCTCCCACTCCCGACATGTGTCAGTCAGTGCCAGGTCAATGTGGTGGCCCAGTGCGCCTGCCGATCCGCCATGTGCTTCCAAGGCAGGGACTGGCAGTGCTGCACAGCACCGCGCACCAGCACGAGTCATTTTCACCCCCTCCACCTGCCAAGTGCGCTGGGACCACGGGAATAAATGAAACCTTGTGGATAAACAAACACGGCTGATGAGCACTTGAGGAACTAAAGGCTCATGGTTTTGCTTTGCTTTCTTTCCCTGTGTAGGTAAGGTTAGTATACCCAGTGTTCACGCTGCAGTCATATTTTCTGTCAAATGTCTACTTCCACATGCTAAACCAAAATGCACACACTGTCTGTAGGTAAAAGCACACAGTCTCAAACATGCCAAAAATTGTACCCATTTTCCTCTCACACCCACAACCTTGCTTCCCTCTCTTTCGTGCCCTGGCTGTTGGCTGCCATGGCTACCCACTCACATCCACCCACACGCACATCACCCAACCGCTGCAGTTTATCTCATTTGTAACACATGACTGGCCATCATACAGCTATGACCAAAGGGAACGCAACGGAGCCAGGCAGAGAGAAAGGGGTGTCGGGGGTTGCGGCCGCCGGATGGAGGGGCGGCTGGTGGACTGAAGCAGTGTTTGGCTCGGTCTGGTTGGCTGTAATTGGTGTCCACTCTTCCAGAAGCCCTGCAGTGATGGCGGACAGGATGACTCTCTCCGCATTTTCCCTGCCATCCATAATGTGTGTGTGTGTGTGTGTGTGTGTGTGTGTGTGTGCATGAGTGAATGGAGGCACACACATTTAGGGGGCATACAACTGGTGACAGAGACACTGACAATGTCCATAGGGGCTGTGTGAGTGGGCAGCCAAGGGGTAAGTGTTACGATAAGTGAATGTAGCATCTCATTTGATCACATTATAACGTTTATTTTGCACTTACATTATCTTATGCTTCAGTGTAACCTTTGTTTACAATATGAACAGAAGAAGATTTAATTTGGGTGCAGGGTTATCATAGCTTGCTTTTAAATAAATAACAAAAAATGAATTGAAAGAAAGAAATCACATTAGTTCATTGTCCTGTGACCCATTTTCAGAATTAAAAATACAGTGAAAGAACTCTTGGAATGAAGGGTTTAAATGTCTCACAAAAATGTATGGGTAACGCTTCCAACTAAGATACAAACACAGTATTGGCATTTTTTTCCTACAGGGCTAATAAAACCAGCGAAATCATGTCCAAACCTTCCTGCCGCAACAGATCAACACTGATAGCATACAAAATACTATCGGAACCTGTCAGAAATATCATGGGGAACTTGTGGCATAGGTTATATTTTCTTCATACTGACCAATTCTGCTGTAAAACATATTTAAATTCTGTACCACTGTAATTTTACTGCAGACTGTAAGCCTGGTTAATGTTAATCACATGACATGGAGCATAAACACTGAATGAATAAACTATCATCAAATTTTTTGACTATGAAAACATCAAAGCCCTTTGTCGCAACCCGACTCAAGGCTGGACATACGAGGGGAGTCCACACATGAGTTGTAACTAAAAACAGATTTATTGTACATAAAGAAAAGACAAATTAAACGAAACACAACCAAAACCAAACATGGTGGAAGCCAAAGGAGAGGGAGGGCAAGTAACTGACTGCTAACCAGCTTATATAGAAGAATCTCTTCAGAATCTTCAGAAGAAACTGAAGCTGATTCCTAATGTGCATGAACAAAACCAAAAGGCAGTCCACACAAACAAACTGGAGCTTCCCCACTCTAGGCTCATGAACACAAGTAACTACATAAGCTCAACCCTGGTCTTCAGGCAGTTACTGATGGGGGGTATTTATTCACTGTAAACCAGTCGGTCCAGTAAGTACCTGCTATGCAGTTACCCCCAGAAAGCCATGGATGTGATCCTGAGCATATAGCTCTACCCACTTTCATTGCCACTTTAAGAGGTCAAGCTTAGCCTGTTGCCAAAACCTAGTGGGAAAAACTCCAGTAACATAACGGACACCTTAAACCAAAATGCACAATAGACAAGCACTAACGAAATTTCAACCAAACACAAAACAAAAAATTGACAAAGGACTAGAAATTTGCTCTCACCCAAAAGAAAACAAAGCTCATGTATGATACTCCCAAAATTGGTAACCGAGTAGGCAAACTCTTGAGTCCAGACTTTCCAAAAAACCAAATGCCTACAAACAAATTGACAAACCCCCATCACCACAGGAGGTAGCAAAACAAAAGTGGGCCAAATTACCACACAGGCTGAATTTCTTAACAAAATGGTTCATTTGATCCCAGACGAGCCCCCACATGTTATGATTGGGCAAGTAACATGAACGAAGGGAAACTGAACTACAAAAAACAAAAGTAAGTTTATTAAATACACAAACAAAGGGGAAACAAACAAATAATGTGGTGTGGAGGAGACTCTGCTGCTGCTGCAGAGTCTGCTGGCTGAGAGAGATATACTGAGGATGTGGAAGAAGGGCCTTTTTGTAGGTTGCTCAGCCCCGAGGAGGAAGTAGAGGTAACATTGCAAATGAAGCATTCAGAGTAGGCTGAAGCCTGGGCTTTTAACTTTCAGTAAACATTTTTAGTTTAGTTTAAGTTTTGACCATGTTTAACATAGACATCCGACATCATAACAGTATAAAAATAACAGAAAATCACAAAAAATATATGTCGACTAAGTTCATATGCCAGCTGTGCAAGTCTTGCTGAACAACATTCAGTGTATACTTATGTAGTCCTATGAGGAATTAATTCAGTGTTTGTAGGCACCTCAGTACCAAAATGCAGCTGCTAGCATGCTGCTAACACTCAATGTGAAATTATTGTAGCAGTGGGAACTGAAGTTAACAGGCTGTTATGGCTACTGAGGAGCAGCGCCCACAGTATTAGTGCACACAAATTAAATAATTTAAATCATTAATTACTAATATGTGTGTGTACAAAATTAATTTATCCCCTCCGTGACATTCATACATACACATGAATCCCACAAAAAACCTCATAACAATATTTCCAATTAATTACAGTACAGGTCATGATCACGTTTTTCGGGCCTTTTTCCTCTCCCTTTTTGAGATTTTAACCTCCAGGCAAGCTATTAGCATGACAACTGAGAAGAAATTCCAATTATTTCTTACATCTTAGGAAATGAAAATGGCACACACAACATAACGATCAATGTACCTTGTGATTAGTGTTTGCACATTTCTGGGCCACACATGACCACACTGTACAGTGCATATATTATGCCACAAGTCTATTATCCAGATTTAATGTTTTGTGAAAACCTCCCAATCAAATACAACATTGTTTGTGGTGAAGACTGAGGTATTGCCATTTTCTTGAAAATCTTCCTCTAGCTTTAACTGTCTGTAATAATGAGGGTGATATAATTCTATGGGGTGTTATTATGTGATTAATCAGGCCTTTAGACTCCACAGTAATGCAGACAGCATCTTGAGATCTCCCTTGCGCTTTTGTTTCCTGTGTTCAGTCACTTGTTTATAGCCCGACTTTAAAGCATGGCTGGTCATAAATAATACATCTATTACAGATACAGTCAAAGGTTTGGACACACCTTCCCATTAACTTGAATGGCAAAGTGTGTCCAAACTTCAGACCAGTACTGTAGATAACATCTCATATATCCAATGGGAAGATATCTTAATAGCAGGAAGATATATAAATTTTATTCAAATGTTATACTCAAGGGCAATTGCCCCAGTCTTTCTTGAAACTGTAGAATGGATGCTGTGAATGTCAATAAGGGTAATAACATGTAGTTCCTACTTCAACTGCTGGAACTCAGGTTGACAGGGAACCATTTGATTGTCATTATAAAATCTGCTTGGGCTGACATTATCTCATAGAGAATACTTTATAAGGTGATAGCATCCACTGTGACGTTTCTTTAAAACATTGCAGGTGTGTGTGGTTATTTCAGTGAGAACGCTTAAATCCCCATCATATTGCCATTGAATGACTACTGTGTGTGTACTGTCAAAGGGTTTTGCTTGTTAAGATTAATGATTTAGTGACAATTTTGCCTCATTTTGTTTGGTTTTATGATACCCATAGTTTAGTCTCAGCATTCCTATCAACCCTGTTCTTTTCAAATAATGTCAGTATGCCTGTATGCCCAGCACCAAATGGCTGGCAGTAAAAGTTGGTGACGAGTTGCTAAAGAAAGTCGAACATATAGCAGCTAAAGAGCCAGATATTATTCTTATTAGATGGCGGTGACTAAACCAGAGCTCAAAGAACAGGGAATATTGGACTTACAGGTCAGAAGGCCAAAACAAAAACAATATATATATAATATAATGGGATATGTTTCTCTGTGCTGTCTAGATGCCTGCCCTCTAGTGGCCAAAAATTGATGAGTATAGCTTTGAACAAGAATCCTTTGTTTCTCATGTGTTTCCTTTGGTTTAATGAGCTGTAGGAAGCATGTCATGAAACAGGAGAGAGCTAAGTAAGAGTAACACCAGCTCTTTTTTCCCCCTGCGTATCCTCTACAACCTGAAGCTAAATGCCAGCCTGGTAATTTATAGGCCATTCTTATAACCAAAACAACACAGAATACCAATATTAACCTTTATTGTATCATTTCTATTTTTCTTTTCTTTTTTTCAATAGGTATGAGCATCTGGTGCATGCATGCACCTCAAGGACTGGCTTGAGACCAGATCTAAGTCCAAATTCGGTGGACATCTAGATTAGCTATAGATCCAATAGTGCTGACCAGGGATTAGCCAGGGGAAACGCTACTGAATACACAGCCAACAAATTAGATGTTTTCCCCTTGGGTCTTGTTAAATCTTTAGAGAGGAGACATTTGGTGCTTATGGGACTCAGCAGGTAATCCGGTTTGGGGCACGATAGGTCCTGTTTGGATGGGACTGGCCAGATCTGCCCACTGGTTAGGGGATCTTTGGAGCTTTGGCTGTCCTAAGAGGGGATTGAAAGGGAGACTCAGTGGCCACAAAGCCTCTCCCCAGCTGGCCTTGCACAGGCTTCTTTTATGAGATTACTGGGCCAGTGAAAGTGTATTAATGGAAAATGGCCTTGAACGGGTATCTTGTGATGTTAAATGAGACAAAGGGAAAAGATTGTTGGGTGACAACTTATGTAGGCCTGTGCCCCCCTAACTGTGCGTCTGCCTCTACTGACATTAACTTCTCATGTCTCATCTGTCTATCTATGTGTGACAGGCTAGTGAGCAAGAGGCCATGCCCTTGCCTGAAATAGAAGAAAATAATCTCATTCCGGTCTCGCCCCAATCTTCGCCTTGCCGCAGTATGCCGGGGCCGCCCTGTGAGATTTGGGTCAGTTTAGATCAATTGACCCTACAGACTCAGTCAGAGTAAGCCTGGGGGCTACTATGACAGATGTTGTCTAGTGGCACACTGAAATGTCATTTTTTTTTAGCCAGTCAAAAATAAAAGGACATATAGACAGAGAAGAAAATTGATCAGTTTAGTCATTTGACTTTGTGAATCAACACATTTTTTTTGCATAATCTTGAGATGCTAGATTAAATCAGCTAAAAGTGTTTGCATGATTGCCATTTTCTACTTGCGTTTTGTGTAGATTCTGGAAATGTACGAGTCGCCTCATTCTACAACCTGAATCTTGAACAGAAGGTATAAATGGAGAGCATGAAAAGAAATCAGATTGTAAGATAGGGTAAACATGTAAAGCTGTTAGAGGGGCAAGAGTGAAACACCAAAAAGAAAAAGCTCATCATTCATCTTTTCAAAACTTTGAATTCACAAATGACATTTTCATGAGAAAAGGTGTACTCTACTTATGAACCTTTTTTTTTATCAATCTGAATGCAAAACTAATTTCCCATTGGGACAATAACACCTCCCTTGACTGCAACCTTGATGTGACGAACAGACCACCATGACCATTGTATTACTGCATAACTGTTGTATCTACAGTGAGGCTGCACTGCAGTCTACGCTTATTTAGAAAGAAGAAATTAAGTAAGGAAAGTGATGTTCCTTTTAACTTTCTCTCTGTGCCAACATTTATATGTAGTTGTGCTGGCGTTGTCCATCTCCAGCTCTCACATTTGCTGATTTCTCTTTCCTCTCCTTAGTGACAAAGTTTGTGTGTGTGTTTGGTGGGTCAGTGTTTAGCTGTAAGTGCCCAGCTCAGAATGAGTCTCCTGCAGGCTGAAGTCCCAGGGTCCTTCTTCATGGCCAATGTTCCAGGGAGATGTACAACATTTATTTGTCTGGCAGTAATGAGGAGACGGAGGCTCGAGGTGTTGTCAGGCGTATCCTGATTTGCACCCCACCAACAAACACACACAGAACCACCAACGCCACCAACCCGAGCAAAGCTTCCCTTCATTACTGCAAGAGTAAAACTCAGTAAACTTCAATATGGCTAGACATTGGAGAAAAGGTGCAGATGCACTCGACTGGGTGTCAAATGTGACAAATACAGTTGGAGATTGTTGCTAAGGTGTAAGAGGATCTCATATGTACTGTGTGCAACAGTTTTTATTGTGTTGTATTAAAAGTTTCAGTGTCATTGTGTTTTGCCCTTCTCTCTCTCACACACATACATGCTTTCAAATCCTACTGTTGTTATTGCTTGGTAGAGTAAGATAGTACTGTATATGAGGACACAGAATGAAGTGAGAGAACTCATGCCTGGTGGGTCTCTGCACTGTTAATTCAGTTATATGGCTGCTCTGCAAAAGCAATGGGACTTAATTAAATGTCTCACCTAGAGCAGCGGAGGATCATGTTGCCACTAAATCCGGTTTGAGGTAATGCCGCACTTTATTGTGATGATCAGTGCTTCCCCAGGGGTTCAATTACAGCTAAATCTAATTGAAGGGGAACCATGCAACAATGCTGCCCCCCCCCCACCTGTCCCTTTCCCTTTTTGTTCTTCATAATCAAAGTCCCCAGCATTTTAACTAAGTCGGATTACCTTGGGAAGTCTTACGAAACTCCTTTGTAGACCTGAGACCAACAGCTGGTGGCAGAGGTCCACAAACTCATTACCTGAGTTAAATGTAGAATTGCCTGTACAAAAGAGTGATCTAATATCCTCAATTAAATGTCTTTGTGAATGTAATTGATTAACTAAAGCTCCAATGGACTGGAATCTTCTGCTGATCAGTTGAACAAGTTGTGCACATGTTGAATATAAGTTATTAAGCTGTTCCAAAATAATTGGGACATTTATTAAGTGGTTGACAATCTTTTGGATCACGAGCAGTTCCCATAGTAACAAGCTGCAGTATTTCGGCCCAAATTATCATGAAACATAATGTGTAAAAAAAAAAAAAGAAGAAGAAAAACTCCTGGCTAGGGATTATATTTGTGAAACTCTATGCGACACCCAAAAAGAATCCCTGAGGAGAGAAAAACAAAACACTTAAGACGGAGGATCAAGGTATGTAAAATGATATTTTATGCAACTGGGCACTGATCACCATCTCACAGTTCATTAAGCAAGAGTAAGTGACGCTATCCAACAATCTGCCAGTCACAACATTGTCTTCAGGGGATTCATTTAAGAAAAAAAATGGGCTTTGACTCTCGTCCAGGTTTTATTGATTAATTATTTCAAAGAATGTGCAATGAAAAAGTACATACCTTTGTCAACAATAAATGACTGTACCACCACAGTAAACTGGATAACATAGGTGCAGTTAGTTTTGGCTACTAATACTTAATACTACATTACATTTTAGTTTAGATTTCTGTTTTTATTAATATACACTCAAACATGCTGTACACCGGCATACTGTGTATGGTAACGTCTACTGTATAACATAAGGTTAAAAATAATTTTCCAAAAATGTTCCCCATTCCTGGACTTGTCAATAAATCTCCAGCCCATTCTGTTGTTGTCCCTTGGCGATAAGCTTATTTACACGTTCACTGCAGGGATTCCAGTCATTCCAGTTTCAATTCATCAAGCTTAATAGGTATATTTGAAGGGGCAGGGGATCTGGCTACGTTCGTTCTGACCATTTCTTCTTCTAAGTTTCCTAGCTTGCAGTAAAAGTACACTATATATTTTTCCACATAATTGCATCTTTGCACCAAAAGAATACTTCAAGGTTATTAGAAAGTGTAATAGAAATGTAACTGGGAAGGAAATGGGAAATTTGTTGGTCACTGGAGGGCTTTTTTTTGGTACTATACACAGTAATCACAAAAGGAAGCTCTCATTGGCTCAGTACTGGTTTTAGGTGAGCATTTGTTGCTCTTTTGGACTATTTTGTGAAACTATTTTGACGAATTCACACACATATGCACAAACGCACGTCAAAATAAAGAAATAAAACCATGTTTCAAAGGACTTCTTCCAAAGGGAGGTTTATGGAGTTAAAGAAACAGAGTCCCCTGAGTTTCCTCTCTCTCTTTGTCTGTTGGTGCCTTCACCGCTGCAGCGCTAATCAAAATTGACAGGTCCTGCTTTGCAAATCCCTCCACTCAAGCATGCATTCTCATCTTCACATTACCTCCATTGTAGACCATATCAAGGTATATAAATAAACATTAACCACTGCGCTGAATAGATATGGGAGGGAAACGTAATGAGACAAAACACTGAGATCGTAACATCTCTTTCCCTGGAGACTGATATGAAATTGAACATGATTAATAAAAGGCCTTCAATTAATTGTCGTCTTCTTTGTTCAGCTCAGGGTTGAAACTTAGACTGATGTGATTTAAAAGGAAACAAAAGGTGCGTAAGAGAAGGCAAACCACGCTCCCTCCTTTGGATTGATACACAGAATGTAATTCTTGTTTTTCACAAGATAGAGCCAGTTGAGTATTTTAAGTCAGACTTTTATTTATGAGTGTTGGGTTGAGCCTCAGTCAACCTCAGTAAGCATTTTTCCCATGTCCTTGTTGTTAACATATTGGTCATTATTTATAGCAAAGTAGAGTCCTTTAATGCAGCAAATATTGTTTCCATGCATATAAGTA
Organism: Scomberomorus guttatus; assembly: GCA_038419695.1. Lineage (NCBI taxonomy): Eukaryota > Metazoa > Chordata > Actinopteri > Scombriformes > Scombridae > Scomberomorus > Scomberomorus guttatus. The sequence continues at coordinate 14,779,015 of CM076467.1, forward strand.
TTGAATTAATGTGATGTGTCTATGTTGATTTGCCATCCAGGAACAGTGGAAAATAATCGACACACTGTATGACTGCAATACAACCAGAGATTTCTGAGGGGTGCATTTTAAAGCCTGCAGTTTTGTGCATATTCCTGTGATATTGAAGGTTGTTTTGATGCTGGAGATAGAAATTTAAGCAACAGGGTGGGGACTGGAGGAGTGGAGTTGGCACTATCAAACAGGAACCATAATGGGTGGGTATAACTTGAGACAACTGCAAATTAACCAATCAAGCACCCACACATAACCATTAAGATCTTCTTAAAGGGACAGTTATTTATTTTCAAAATCACCACTAAGATAATTACGCCTTTATTCCACAGGGCATGGCTGTGTCACGTTCCAGCTGTGACGCAGTTTTGTTCTGTCCTCTGCATGGCGTCGTACACCACGGTGACGTAGTTTCTGTCAAAAATAGACTAGGTGCGTATTTTTAGCGGAGCAGAGCGGAGAGCTGCTTCTGGGATGCTTCTGAAATGCGCTGCGTCACAGAGGGGTTACAAGCATTCACTAGAGCGGCCATGATCAGTTCCAGCGGTTGCTTATAGTGACAAACTCGAAGAGATTTCTCACGCGAGTTTGCAGTTCCCCCCAGATCTTTAGCATCATGGAGCATTCAGCAGCTAAAGAATCAGATATTTCCCTCTTGAGTTGGTGGAGATCAAAACAGAGCTAAAAGAAGAGTGAAATATTAAACGTGCATTCTCCAGGAAGCCAGAGACATGACTCCAAATAAATGCTAATGAATGCTCTGTGTTTGCTGGATGTGTAACTAAGCCAGTGTATGCTAACACATTCATGAACTTTATCAGGTGATAATACATCACTGTTGTGTTTACGGCTTTTTGAGCTGTTCCTAAGTGGCCGAAAAATCATTTAGTGTAGAAATGAGGTTCTTCAAGCACTCAAAAAAGTGATGATCTGACCCTGTCCTGACTAAACATGACTTAATAGTGATTTTACAAAATAGTTAATGGTTTTTTCCAAATTAAAAAAAAAATTAAATCAGTTTTCCATCCAACAATAAACAAGCAGTTGCAGCATTAGTCCTCCCTTTGTCCATCTTCAGAGCATTCCATTTTGAATAACTAATGTTAACAGCTTTACAGAGTTTATCACCCAGGTCTACAGATGATGTGGAGAGAAGCATTTATTAGCCTTTATTTTCTTCCCTTCTTCCGGAGCGCAGTAAACTAATACCAAACACTCCACTTGTGGATGCTGCCGGGGTTCATCAAAAGTCCAGTCACATAACTCCTGGTTATCTCCCCTCTAGGCTCCTCTACCAGACACAAGAGAATAAACTGTGTGCTGAATAACAATACACAAAGAGTTAATGGTGTTCAGATGCTGGTCTTCCTTTGTCTGTCTCCACCTCTCACCTACTGTAACACTTGGATGGAGGCTGCCTGGAAGTTTCCAGGTCACAATACGTGGTGAACGACTCACCACGTTTAGCTGGAACAGATGACTGCAAAAGGTGAGTAACGTCGCCTGTCATTTCACAATTCACATTTTGGCTTTTAATATGTTCTGCATCCTCGGTGCAGAACAAAGGTCAGAACTCTGTAAACCCATTCACACGTGTACCTATATGTAGAGCATTCATTAACAAATTTCCTTCAGCCAAATCATGTAGTAACTCCAATAAATTGTAACCCTTTTTTTTAACCAAGGAAGTCCATCTGTCTAACACAAGATGTGTTCCATTTGGTTTGTACTCTAGCTGAACTTGTGGCATAGTGAGGGGTCCTTCTGTGGGTTGGGAAGGCAGACGCGCAGACACTCAGCAGATGGACCCCACTTCAGTGCTGCGACAGGGTGACTGCTGGGGAAAATAGGAGGTCCAGCAGGCTTGAAGACCCCACAAGTCTCTGGCATTGGCCGCCATTGCGCGTACACAACTCACGTACACTCACAATCCCTTGTCTTGGTAACAAAAGTGAGAAACTTCACACTCTATCTCAGCGGATGCAAGACAGGTGGTGAGGAGGATGGAGGGAGGTGAGAAGAGAAAGACGGAAGAAAGAGGCAAGAGAAGCAGGAGCGGCTGAATTGAAGGAGACGCTTGCATACAAACCGTCTTGGCAGCAATATAAAGTTGGCAGTGCGTAACTGTTCTCTGCTCTAATGACAGTTTGGCTGATCGACACGCTGGCAAAAGCTCAACTCGCTCCCTAAAGGTGACAGCAGACGCTCAAGCCAGGTGGAGCTGTGACACTGGTGTCAGACATCCCACTTGGAATTCAACTTAGGAGGGAAATTCTGTATGTCATTCTCTTTCTGGCTGACACACCATTTTTAACACAACATTCTTCATTTCTGAGTGACTAATGTTATCTGTTGGACTTTAATATTTTGGTTGTTCAGCTACCAGTTTCTTGAGAGAGTTCTTAATTCTTCCATGGTTTAGTATTTTCTTGTAAAAGAAAAATGGGGGTTGCCATCTAAGCAGCGTAGACTGGTGACTCCAGGGGGTACATAGTAAAATTGTAGAGTAGCCAAACTAATTAAAAATATATCTTAAGATTACACTTTGTTTAAAAAAAATATTCACATTGATACCTGAACACTATGTGTTGCAATTGAGAGCAAGTGAAAATTAGTTAGCAAGTGAGCATAAAGGTCTAAACAGTTAGCTAAAAGTGATGCATAAACAGTTCAAATACTTAGCTCAAGGTAATCAATAAACAGTTGAAATGGTTAGCTAAAAGTAACGGATAAATGGTTGAAATAGATGGCTAAATTAACAAAGACAGAGTTGAAATAGTAACCTAATTGTTAAATGTATCACATACATTTAAGAGTTTACTAAAAGTATTAAACTGTTGAAAAAGTTAGCCAAAAGTAATGGATACATGGTTGAAATAGTTAGCTTAAAGTAATAGATAAATTGTTGGAATAGATAGTATAAAATACTGGATAAATGATTAAAAAGATGGCAAAAAGTAATGGATAAGCTACATGTAAAGTATAAATAGTTGAAATAGCTAAATGACTATATGGTTGAAATAGATTGTTAAAGGTATTAAAATGTTGAAATACCTCAAAGTAATAGATAAATGGTTGGAATCGATGGCTAAATTGACAGACAGTCAAGTAAAGGATAAATAGTTGAAATAGTTAAATATATTGGGTATATGGTTGAAATTGTTTTCTAGATGTATTAAACAGTTGAAAAAGTTAGCTAAAAGTAATGAACGGTTTAAATATAGCCATGGATAAGTGGTTGAAATGTGCTGCTTCTGCCATTCCAAGTGGTAGTAGTACAAATGCAAACTTGACCAAACCAGCCAAAACTTTACTTCTATTGAAACATTATTATTTTATTTATAAAAACAATTCAAATTAATACATTTTGAACATGATGTGTGTTCTTGTTGAAGCGGTACTTGAGTTCAGGTGACAGGGCTGTGGGGGTATATCAGATAGAAAAGTTTGGCATAGACTATAAAACTGCTTCATTTGATAATGGTGACTGTAAGTTGTTTTCTAAATCTGAATTTGATCTTGAATGAATATATTCTTGATTATTAAAAGTAATCTTTGGGTATGTTGAGTGATGTAAGGAGATAAATATTTCAGGTTGCCTGGAGGCATTCACACATTCCAGCAATTTAACACTAATCTACTATCATGATTTGCTTCCCTTTCCCTCAATCAAAAGACTTGTATTTTACATTCGCTTTCTCACCTGGGGGACGACACAACAGAGTAATTCACCTTATCTTCGGCCAGGTTCTCAAATCCAATAAACACAGTTTCCCATTGCCTCTTGAAGATGGGCTTCCCTGTTGAGCACAGCCAGAAATTGGTTTTATGTGGCATGCAAAGGCCTAAAAATGGGCAAACACAATGGAAGTGTAAATGACAAATTTAAAGGATAGTTGAAGCCATGGACATCAAAGGCTGGGCATCTACTGATCAAACCCCTTGATAAACAACCTCTAACCATCCTCTCACATTAAAGCTACATTTATCTGCTTGCTGAATAATTTTGTGTTGTAGCGGCTGTTTAACACCTAACAGGTAACAAAAAAATTGAAACATTTTCACGACAACTAACGTTAGAAAGAAGGTCGTCTGCTTCAGTAACAGGTGCTCCTTTCTTTGCCCCCCTCCCCTCACCCTCAGCACCATTACCACCACCAGCCCAAGGTGAAACCCTGATAATTGGTCATATGGGATGGGGGCTGATATTGCTCTGGCAAAGCGACTTGGTGTGTCGCTGAACAGGCCAATGATGAAGCCTCTGCCATCTGCCCTGCTTTTCCTCTCTTCAGCACATTTCGACAAAGATTATCATCACCTCTAATTTGTGACATACTATTTTAGTGTGTGTGTGTAGTGTCAGTGGTGAAACTGCAAGTGAACTAATCACTTACTGATTGCACTGCAGCTTTTACTGCTAAGAAGTGCTTATGATTGATATATGATTTGAATGTTTGTTTGATTTATTTAGGGGTAATTGTAAGCCTTGCTTGATTGTTTTTTTTATTTTTTTTATTCCTGACTGTATTAGTTTAGTGTTCCTCCCAGGTTTCTCCCTGCCATGCTTTGTTCTGAGTTATGGGGTTCAACAGGCTACCATATGGACAGTAAATGTGGTTTCTGTCACTGCAAAACTCTTTTACACTTTACTAGCGCTTTGCTTTCTTAATCATGAGCGCCATTATCATTATCGTTGATGTAGCATTTTGTTTTGGTCGTTAGACTCAGGGCTTTGCATGATTAAAAATAAAATATATGGCACGGTGCAATCTGCGGCGTCTGTTGTGCCTGCCGAACTAGCAGTTCTGCCGGCATTGTTATTGCTGTCATCAAACCCTACAAATGTATATTTCAGACATTATGCCTCCACTGCAGGATTGCAGTCACATGGCAGTTTTATCATCCGGTTGGTGAAGCTGCATATGAATATTTTATATTTCTAAAGTCAACAATGTTCATAGCACCTTAGAAAGGATTCTAGAAAATTGGGTTTACAGCAACAATGATGTTGTCACGTGTCCACTGATACATGCCTATCATTCACATGAAGAGGATGGGTCGATGCTGCAGGGGGAAATCTGCCCTGCTATCACACCAGAAGCAGCTGTACACCCGGCAGGATGCCTGTATACTGCACTGCAGTCATGTTTCACCTGTTCCCCATTCTGCCTTATACACCGTTTGCTTTGTTTGGGTATTTTCAGCACTTGCATCAAACCTTTCTTCATCCCACTTTTCTCCCTTGCTGTCCCCTCCTCCCCCTTCCCACAATTCATCTGAAGGGTTCTTTGTGGTGAGCTGCACGGGGAAGCTTCGAGCCCCATAAAGCCATGCAACGAGCAAATTAAAATATCAAGCTCAAACAGAGCGGCCAAAGTGACAGGATTATGGCACAAAATGGCCACTCGCGGATGAAGGAAATGAACACTGAAAATAGGACAGAGGAAAAAGTCACCCATTCTCTTGGCAGTACTGTCTTACTGCATGAAAAAGCTGGTCCTCATAAAAATAGCAGCTCCTGTAGTGGTGCCTTACCCTACTCCAATCCGCTGTCTGCACTGTTCCCACATATTCAAATGGAAATCTGTAAGACAGCATCTTTTTTACACGATATTAGTCGGTTGGTTATTAATTGGTTGAGATAAGATGTCAGCACAGTGTGTGGCAAAGTGATTGTCTTCCTAAATAGTAGTGCGTTTCACATTCCATGGCATTTATTGACAATAAGAAAAGCTAAGCTGAATTCACAGGGCAGCACTAATGAGGTGTCATCGCCATCCGAGCCACTGTGGAATCAACTTTGGGCACGGCAGTGAGACAGACGCCTTGGCATGCACTCTGATTTCTCTTACTTGTCTCTCACTCTTTAGTTAATGACTCAAGTACAGAACCCCAATGAAGCAAGGACAAAGAGACTCGACTGATCGGCCAAGTTCATAACGTCTGCACACTTTCGGCTTTAGCATGCAGCACACGCCCTTAATATTCCTGCATTTATCAATGGAGACCACTCTCACCAGAAAGACAAGAGGATATGCAAACGACCCTTGACAGAAGGCATTTGATATGCTAAAGGCTCCTGATAAATGGTATTAACTTGGCCAGGTGCTTTCCAGCATACGAATAAAAGGGATTTGAGAAAACAACAACATTCAGTAACAGAGAGAAAAGGTGAAGGGAGCCGAGGTGTGTGTAGGAATTGAAGAATCCACAAAACCTATGATATCAGGACTTCATCTCTTTGGTATCCACATGCTGTAGTCAGGAGCTGCTCCACCACCGTTTGCATACAAATGTAAAATTACATTTCCCCAGACTATAGCAACCAGAGCTAGCAGAGCATGTTCTCACTACACTTACAAGTTCCTACCAATGCCTTTTGGATTCTAATACTTATGCCCCAAACATGTGCCGGGGGAGTTAATGAATTGAAGACTGGTTGTAAGAAAGACCTGTTTCTTGCATGTAGCCCAGTGCACACCAGCAAGATTTGCCTCAAGTTAAAATTGTAGCCAGAGTAAGAGCAGCATTTCGTCACCTCTTGATCTTACCAGAAATTGGGTGCACTTTTTGATCTTGAATGTTACTGGCCTCCCTGCCCCCACCTTCCCTCACAGAGTTCCTGTCAATAGAAAATTACCGTCTAACACATGTTTCTTTTGTCTGATTTAAGCGGAGGTTGGACAGCCAGGGCGATTGATCCAGGCCATATATCAATAGCACAACCTCGAGATACTCAGCACTTTTCGGAAGGAGGCTGCATTTCCCTTTTTAATGCGTGCGCTTGAAAGCTGAGAGGGGGCATTTGGATTCCGGCATCAGTGGATTCAGATGCCTCCACCACTATTTACACATGCATGAAAACATCAGTATCAGTTTTACATCCATGTCTTAAGAGAGGCTGCACCATGTTGTTCTTTGCAATGCAGGCCATGTATGAACATACATGAATCCTGTCAATGGCGACGCAAACATTTATCAGAACAATGAAGGAAGCTGCGTGAACGCAGTTAAAAATTCTTCAAGGTTGTGTGTTATGTGACCCAAGTCTACAAGTTTGAAAATGATCTATGAACATGTAAGTAAACATCTAAGATGGTGGCAATGACTCAAAATTAAGAGAAGATACAAAACTGCAGCAACATGTCTCATGTACATTGTGAGTATGACATGTACTCACAATGTGATTAGCTACTTGTTTATCCCTAAATGAAAGGGAAATGAAGAATGTGAAGAGGTAAATGTATAGTTGATGAAAACTACTAAAAAAAAAAAAAACATTTTCCTGTCTGTTATCACTGATTTGCCATGTTGTGCTGAATTTATCCTGTGCTGCACACCTACTATATCTTTAAAGTAAATGCGGTGTAGTTATCCACAAGCATTATAAAGCTGAAGGCCCCCAGCTGTGGCAAATGAGCCCCGGCTGATTTTGCCTTGAACAGTGGTAAGAACAGTAACTTGTATACCTGCCCAGAGCCTCAGGCTAGGGGTCCACTTCAGTGATCTGACGCGCCATCGGGGGTCATGGATCACAGAATCCATGTTTCCTTCCGGCCTGCTGGTGGATAAGATAGTATGGCCAGCCTAGCCTGGCCCTGGCAGTGGCTCAGTAGGCAAGAGGGGTTGCCCCCCATGTGCTTTGGGAGGCAGTGGCCTCATTAATTCCACCACCCACTGGGTGAGTCTGTGCCATTAAAGCCAGGAATGTGGGTCCCTTTAAATCTCTTTACTTATACAATCCACACTTCACCCAGCTGAACAGCTTATCTTGTGGTGAAAAATGAATATATTACTGTGGAGTGGTAAACGTTTATTTATTTTTGAGCTATTGTATTTCGATAAGCTACATTGTGTGCCAGTTACCAAATTTGTAAGATGATTGGAGTAGTGGGTTTCTGGTGGTGAGTTAAATTATGTGCATAGTTAATGTGGTGGGAATAAAAATAATAATATCTGTGGCCTTATTGTAGAAAGATCCTAACCCTAAAAACCTCTCATGTTTGGTAACAAAAGTTTTATAGCTTTGGTTTAGAATCTCATTGATCGACCAACATAATGATGACACCATTGGAACAGTTTCCCCAAAACTGTCTTGTACTTGTACCAGAGGCCTTGCTCTATGCCGTGCAATATCCCACTTTTTTTTTTTTTGTTAACTGACTCAAAAATTCAAACCTCTTTCAAACTACCCATGCACAAACAGAACAATGAAAAGGCAGGCAGACCGGCCTGTCAGAACTTTTTAAATTGAAATGCTGTCAATTAAAAATTAATCCCAGAGGCAAATTTTGAATCCACTCATTGTTTCTAATGATGTTTTAAGTTCATCAATCTTTGTTAGCTTTGTAGCGCTCAAGATAAATGCTGTAATAATGACAGAAATCGCTGATGGGATCTATAAATTAGATAAGATATAATTGCGCAACTATAATTTGGTAGTTTAGCTTATGTCCGTAAAAAGCAAGACACATCGGTATCAGCAGAGCGCGCACACATACACACACTTACTTTCCTCAAGGGCATGAACAATAGCACACAGGAGAGAGGGGTGTGAGGAACGGTGTGGCATATTGCTGGGACTAATTTACCAGTGGCTAGGGGAAGTGCTGAGTGGACACAGCTCGGCGGCTGATTCGGGGCCAGAGCTGGAGCCCCTTGGCGACAGACAGACACCGCCAAGGAGCTGAGGCAGCGGAAAAGTCTACCACACACATACACACACACACACGCGCGCACAAACACTAAAACACACATTCACATATACTCTCCTTTGCTTTCACACTCTTGTCTTTCACTTCCTCATCAAGGAACAGGGGGTGCATGTGAAGGATATGTCACCCTCGGGTGCCAGCTGCAACTCCTGTCGATGCGTGTACTTTTCTTTTGTTTGTTGTTGTTAATCTTTTTTTTTTTCTTTTTTGGCATCTGTCGCCTTGCTCCTTGTGCATGTCCATGCTGTGTCCCCCTCAATGACAAGGGCATCCCATAGCGCCAGATGGACCTCCCACACAGCCAACCTACACAGCCTTCATAAAAGTTGATCTTGTCACAGTTTTGAAAAACAAATGGCATTTCCCCCCTAACAACTTTGCACAAACACATTCTGGTCATGCTGTGAATTTTCAGGATCCCCGCACTGCTAGTGCAGGCAAGCGGGTACATTATTAAAAACTTCTAAAATCGAAATATGGGCTTCAGGATATCCAACTTATTCTCATAAAATTCAGGGATTGTTATGTATGCAGTTTGTATTATAGTTTGATAAGCAGTACACAACATTAACTAAGATTTACATACAACAGATTACAAGAAGGTAACCAGACTAGAAATCACATAACAGCTGGACATACTGTGTAACATTACATGTAAAAAAAAAAGTCCCCACATCCTCTGAAGAACTATGCTGCATCACAATTCAGCACCATGGACAGCGACAGTAGCTTGTCAACCAAAGACAAAAGCTGCGCCCCCAACTACATACTATTTACAGAATATACCATCACTAACTGTTTTTGCAGTTAACAGGCAAGAAATCAACATTATTGTTTTGTAACTACAGGAAATGGCAGACACACTACAACTTTAGAATAGCACTTTTTTGTTTAGAGAAACTTCCTCCTTGTCAAACTGACATTAAAAAAAAGTCTGACAAACTTCAAAATGACGAAGCTCAATATTTTCCCATAGGTTTAATAACCTTTTATGTTTGTTTTCCAAGATATGTCTGTAGCTGCTTCGCCACCACCTGCAATTTCTTTATCTATTTATATTTTTAATTCTCTGTGAAGTGACTCAATTAACTTGTGTGTTTTGCATTGTGGGAGAATATTGTCCATCAGGAGCACACTCAAAAATCAAGCATATTTTTAGTGCTGAGTTTTTTGATTATACATAAATTGTGTCACTTCCCAGTGTGAACACACTACACACTCAAACCCTGCTTATAATTAATATGTAGTCAAGTCAATTTATTTATAGAAAAAAATGTGGACCGATGTGGTTTACAGACACATGAAATTACAATAAAAAAGCGGTGTGGAATCAGCACACTGTCTTATCTTCATCTTTACCCTGGCTGCCATCAAAAGGGTGGTGCAATGTCTGACTGGGAAGAACCACAGAAGCTTTAGTCATGCTGTGACTCACTTCACTTTCCTTGTGAACAAAGGCATCATCTAAGGCCACCAGGAAGACAACCTTCCTCCCCTCACTACGTTCCACTTCTCTGACTTGACACCTTTGGCCAATCCAAAACTGATGTACGGAACCACTCCAGTTTCCCCCTCGCTGCTCCTCACACTGCACACAGTATGAGTGATCGATGTCGTCGAGTTTACTCCCACTGTCCCCCAGATACCGCCTTCTTTTTCAGGTTAAAATGAAATACAACTGTGTAGTAGCATCGTCTGAAACAGACTACATACACATTTTACATCAACTTCAATATGTGTAGTAGGAGTATGTAGTAACTTTAGAACAGAGCGTGTGTGAAGTGTATTTGGTCCACTTATACTGGATAAATACAGCTGTAGACAGCATTGGCAGCATTCTTTAGTCTGATTCAATGCCAAACCTGTAGACCAATTACAAACACTTCAAAACAACCTGACATATAATGATGACTATCTGGTCTATGAAATGGAAGTAGGTGACTAAATGCCCTATTTTCATCTCACGAAAGGCAACATATTTCTCCACTTCACTTTGAAGCAGCTGTGGTGACTCGAGTCCTCTTTTTTCTGTTTGTCACTCATCAAACAAAAGACAAATAATGAGAATTACACTCTCAGCCGATGACCCCATGAACTGCCTGTCAGTGTTATGATCATTTACACAAATTAATATATTGGCCTATTTGGGCTTCAATGCTCTCACTTGTCCAAGTGCAACAATAACTCAGCAAAATACTGTCTGGAACATAGTGAGAATGAATTGTCAGGTCAGACTAATGTGTATTGAACAATGCAGTTTTGCTTAATTGTGAGTAATGTTCATGTTAATGTCATTAACTCTCTTCAAGTGCCTGCTTGTCTTTTAACATAAGCAGGGAGGTAACCCTGCCTTGGCATCCTGTCAGTTCAGCTGTTGATTTCTTGTCTTTATCTTCTCAGCGTGTTGTCTGTCGTACTCCACGCTGAGCTTGTAATAGCAGTCCATCCTTGACCATGAAGACCTTGCATACCAATCAGTTGTTTAAAATATGACGGCTATGTTGCGTTTAAAAAAAAAACAACTTTTTATTCATTTATTTTTCAGTGAACAAAATCCACAACAAAACGACATTGACAATCGTTAAATGAAACATCTTCTCTTTTATGCAGTCCATTTTCCCCAGCATTGTTCATGGGTCTCTGCTTTAGTCCTTAGATAATGAGTCAGTTTCTCCATGGAGTATATTTCCTCTACAATGTCCAGCCACTGTCCTGGTCTTCGAGGGTCACATTTCAACCAGCCCCTTGTAATGGCCTTTTTACATGCAAGTATCAGGATCAGGGTCCCTGGGAATCTTGTAGCATAAAATCTCCTCAAGAATCTGAATAACCCTGTCCCAGAATGTTTGTATTTTTTATACATGAACAGAAAATATGTGAGTGATTGGCATTCATCTGCCCACACTGTCTCCAGTATTGCTGCTTTTTACCCAATTGTTTATTTTTTATGTGGGGTGTAATAAAAAAACAGATTAAATTCTTCCATCTGAATTCCCTCCATCTTTTAGATCTAGTGGAAGTTTGCTGCGTTCTACACATGGAATGCCAATCACTCTTTGACAGTTTGATGTTCAATTCTAGTTCCCATTTCAATTTTACGTATGGTGAATTTCTTCCGTTTCGTTTTTGTAAACTACTGTACAGTTTCGAAACAATCTTTGAGGGGGTTTTGTTTGCATGCACCTGTCAACACTTCAAACATTTCATTGCCTTCTGCCGAAATCCCTTTTTTAATTTCTGTATCATTGAAATGTCTTAGCTGTAAATATCTAAGCAGGTCCCCATTTTCTAAGTTAAATTCTCCTTTGAGTTTTTCCAAAAGTTTCAAAAAGTTTTTCCCTTTATGAGTGTACATATAGTTGTTATCCCTCCACCTTACACATGTATTATCTGTCTCTCCAGATCTAAACCTGGGGGTCTGAGAAGGCCAAATAAGAAGTTTACTGTCTCCTTCCAATTTGTATTTTTTGACAATCTCATCCCATATTTTCAGTGATTCTTCTAAAACAGAATTTTCTCCCTTTTGGTCTTCATATTCTTTTCCGTCTAGCCTAACCTGAGTTTGAGACTGACCCTGATTTAGCTCAATGTGTTTCCATCTAGCTTGATACTCCAGGGAGCACCAATAGACAATGTATCTCATTTGGGCAGCCTAATAGTATTCACTGGGATTTGGCAGCGCTACGCCTCCATTTTCCTTGTCAGTTTGGAGTGTCTTAAATTTTACCCTTGGCCTTGCTCCTGCCAAGATAAACCCGGGATATCTATTTATCCCATTCTGTAAACTGAGATTCTGGGATTCTGACTACTAGTGATAAGAGGTACAGCAACCTTGGCGGCACATTCATTTTCACCAACCGCCAACCATAACCACCGACTATGTTGCATTTTAAGTCATGCATCCATTAATTGTTGAAAACTCCTCCCTGCTGTGTGCCAGCGCTCACTGATTTCGAGGAAGCAGATCCCTGCTGTCAGTGCGATGATAAAGTACAGTAAGAAAAAAAAACATAAAAGAGGCTGTACTGGGAGATTGGGCCTAAATGCAGCATTAATTAGTTATGAAACAGATAGTTTCAGGTCAGAATGTACTGTACGGTTTGCCAGCAGGGGTCTAGGGGGTTTTACCCCTTCAAGGTGTGCAGTATAGATCCTAGCAACATGAGGAATGTGGAAAATTGGCGCCGAGGGCCTGCTGCAAGCATCGCTGGTCTAGAAGCAGCCAGCGGCCCCTTCCTTCAGGGCCGTGTGGGAGATTTCTGATCTCTGCCTCCCACCACGATTCTTCAGTTTATACAAACCTGTAAATTGCTCTCCAGGGCAAGCAGATAAAAGAGATCTATGCAGATATTTTTGTTGGTGGACCACCTTGGTCTACCTAAACTTTCTTCAATCATTTATGACAGATGGTCATAATATAACACATACGGTGTTGAAAAGGATTACTGAGGCAATTAGACAACTGGGATTTTAAGCTTTACGAAGTTTCTACAAATGTTGAAGGCAAGGCCACTTCTAGGTCTGTCACTGATCTTCTCCAGAATGGAAAGTATGTTTGCTTGCGTCAACCACGTAAAAACTGCCCAAGTAATTGAGGAAGAGACATATCAGATTTCTTTACATATTATTGCAGTCTAGCAGGAGGTCCAAAGTTTTACTGATCTCTTTGAACACCTTTACTTATATTTGTTTACCATTTTATATTTTCTGGGTCTGGCAATTACAGATAGACTAAGACAAGATCAAACAAAGATCCAGAGTAGGCAAGAGTCAATAAATAAATCCAAAGATAAAATGAGTTCTGATTTGTGCAGAATCCTTTGGAAAATTGTTTTACTGGCAAAAAAGTGTTGTTTTTTTATATCTCTAGCCACAACTTTCCACAAAGGAGGAAGATGGGGGATCATCTACTGTTAAAATCTAACTAAAGCAACAATGAATTATTCATGCCTCTCTTCCTTTGGTAAATTGAAACAAATTTACTGTTCATGGTTTTGTTTGTTTGTGGCGCAGAGCTTTTGTAACTCTGTTCCTGTAAAGCCTCAGTCATGCTCCCTGATTAGAAGACATTCTCCTACTGTATTTATGTTTTTGTCTTTGTGATTTTGCCAAAAAGATCAGAAAAGAAGCTGCGAGGCTTCTCCGTATATATCACCAAGTGGCCGGGTGGGAAATTCCTTACCACCCTCAGGAAATAAAACTTTCTAAAAATCACAGGATAATTTCACAAAAGACCAGCCATTATTTTGATAAACAGACACTGAATCTGTCTCTAGCTGGTCATTCAAGACAAATTCACATCACTATCAGGCGCAATCCTTGATTAACAGTCCATAGGCTTCACATTGATCAAACAGCACAAAGCAGCAGCTCCACTTGTTAGTCACAAACTGTCACCCGAGGGATCTGCCATTGGGAATCCACAGCCCTGAAGGCAAGACACTCAGCAACATTTGGCACAGCGCATTTTTGCCCTGACACATACACACAGTGTGGCAGTTTGTGTGAGTCACTGCTGTCTAAAATCAAGATCAGTAGAGTTGTTTGCTTCCATCTAAAATTAATTGGTTCACATTTACACAATGACCTACTGGCAGAGCGGCCTTGTCAGCTAGTTTCAGCTGTGGCCTTGCCCCGTGGGACTTTATTGTGGTGGAAGCATGGGAGGCATCCTGCCCAAAACCCTCCAACACAGCATCTTAACCTTTTCCTCTGAGGAACAGGCTGCTGCTGAATGCACAAAAGTGGCTTGACATTAAGGAAACTGAAACTGCTGGCATCGGAGGGGGCTAGGTGACGTGCTATGAAGACCTTTAGCCAAGAAGTGCGTCAGCAGAAGTTCTTAAGTGTATAGCCCAGACCTTAGAGGTCAGGATAATTCCACTGCTCCGACACTGTCTTTTTCACACCAGATAAAAAGGTTAGATACCAACTGTGCGAGTGCAGGTGGCTGAGAGCAAAACACAGCTTTATTATCACTATACGTATATAGTTGCTGTTTTCAAACACAATATCCTGTAAATAACATTGGATTAGATGATAGAGATGATAGAGCTGATCTTGGATGAGCATATAAAGATATAAGGGTCATATAAGGAAAGTATATTTTGAGCATATTACTGTGTTGGCATAACAGGATACATATGCCTTTTGTGGTTATTTTTATACTGTTATATCGGATGTCAATGTTAAACATGGTCAAAGGTCATGAGGTGAACATGTAAAAATGCTCCCTGCAAGTCAAAAGCCAGGGCTTCAACCTGCTCTGAACTTTTCGTTTGTAACACAATCCTCTACTTCCTCCTCCTGATGACGTCAGATTGTTCGTACATGCCCACAAATGGCTGTCCGTTCCGTAGAGGTCGGTGCTACGGTTGTTCCACGGGTTGTTCACGTTGTCCACTCGCATATTTTGGATCAGATTCAGCCACGAACATGTACAAATGTATTTGACAAGTTTCCATTTCAAGTAAAGAACGAGAAAAAGAAGTGATATACTGCTACTACTGTTGTTTACTTGCGTAGCCTCCTGAGCCGCCGGACGTCTCCCGAGATGCAGCTTCCGGAAGCTAACCAATCAGAACAGAGTGGGCTCATCGGGGGGGGGGGGGGGGGGGGGCTTAGACAGAGGCTGAACTGAGGGGCTGCATAAAGGTAAATACATTTTGTTTTTTTTTAACTGGAAATCACGAAAATATATACCAGTAGAGCCCCAGAATATAAATATAGACTTGGAAATGTGCATGATATATCCCCAAGGAGAAGATATTGTTTTGTCTGATTTTACTGCTAATGTTACTGTATATTAGACTAGGGGTTCAGCACTTAAAGAGAAATTAATTGAATGAAATGAACAAAAATTAAAAGATGTATCTAAAGCAAATCAGACTGCACTGGTATTTGGGTTGGTGACAGATGATAGCCTAGGGCAGGACAAAGCAGCATTGTGTGTGTCCTTGACTAACTACACACCCAATCATGTAGCAGAGCCGTCTATTTAAATGCTCGGCTCCACACAACTGTAGGGCTTTTGTTTTTGCTCGTGTGAGATAGCTTTGAATTGGGCAAAAAAGAAAAAAAAAACGGACTTCTTCAAAGCCATTCTGCC
Organism: Scomberomorus guttatus; assembly: GCA_038419695.1. Taxonomy (NCBI): domain Eukaryota; kingdom Metazoa; phylum Chordata; class Actinopteri; order Scombriformes; family Scombridae; genus Scomberomorus; species Scomberomorus guttatus. The sequence continues at coordinate 14,794,870 of CM076467.1, forward strand.
ACAGTCAACTGTCCTTGCCAATATCAAACAACTGACCAAAGAGCAGAGTTGTTGTCAACATTAAAAGTAATAATGAACTTCACACAGCCTTGATGAAACTATTGTTAAACTTGCACTATCTGTCCTTGCGTGTCTGTTTGTATTTTACATGATTATTATCTGACTGCCCCTCAATTTTCGAGTTGAAAGGCTTTTTTTCCCTGACATTTGCCTCCACTGATGAAAGTGTTCTTAGTTTAACAATGTGGTCAGCTGTATTACCTATCCAGTCACAAACTGAAACAAAGAATTCAACCATTAATGTATTTTATTGATTATAGTTCCTCCTCATTGCTAGTCAATAACTGATATCAAATCAACTAAACACTGTTTACATTCAAGTACTGTACTTACAAATTTTAAAGTGCTTGTATACTCCTTCTCCATCTTATTTTATAGATTTCTACTTTTTGCTGCACTACATTTATCTGACAGCTGTAGTTATTATTCAGATTAAGATTTTTTTATGCAAAACATATAATCAGCCAACACCCTGACTCCTACCCAACTTTTACTCTTGATACATCCAGTTAATCATGCTAATAATACTTACTGTAATTTTACTCATAAAAATGTGAAGGTTGGAGCAGTCTCAGGTGGTACAACTGCAGTGGCTAATTAATGTGTACAAAAATGCTAAAAAAAACTATATTGAGCTGGGAAAGCAAAGATGGGTAACAGATAAGGAATGCTAACAAAACATTTTAGCAAACCGGCTGCTACCATATGTTATTTTTCTGAGCATAGAGGTGCAGTATAGTAGAGGGGATCATTCCTCTTGGTAATTATTTAATTATTCCAGGCTGTAATGACTATAGCAACAGTTGATGCTGCACTCATAACTTGGTACCAGGGGACAGTGCAGCATCTGGACTTTTTTTATCTGTACCTTGGTCAGCTCCTCCTTCAAATGCTGGTCAGCTATTTTGGTAGCCTTCAAAGCAAAATTTTATTAATTAGAACCTAATCCACAGTGTGTTTTAAAGCACAATAAACTTCTGTGAGGCTACTCACTGGAATACACTGTATGCACTGCAAGCGCACTGTATGCATGCATACACACACACACACACACACACACACACACACACACAGGAGTGCATTATCCTGCTCACACAGGAGTGTGCTCAGTGGAACACTTTGAACCAGTACAGCATCATTAGCGGGCTAGCTTGCCAGAGGCTATGGGAAAGGGCTACCGCACACAGCTCAGGCAGCTCAGTGTCTTCTGCAAAGCCCATGAGGTTCATTATAGAGACACGAGCTCCAGTAGCCAGCACATTGTGAACCAGAGGAAAGTTATCATGGCAATGATTCAACTGCCTGTATCTTTCACTCAAAAGGGATTTCCTTGCCTTGGCTTGCCTTCCTTAGGCTTATTTAATAAATGGCATGGGAGATTCTCAAGGCACTTTGTCATTATCTTAAAGGGAAAGTTACCACTGGAAATAAGCAAAATAGGCACTCTGCTTTAAATTGGTGTGTACCCTCAAGCGGAATGTGTTTGTAGGCAAATTTATACGCAGAAATGGACACAGAGGTGGATTTTAGCACACATAACTAAAAACATCTACACACCAAAACACATCCAGACTGTTTGTTCCACTAGCATCCACAACTTTGGTTTTTCATCTATTCATGCTGACGGCTGGCTTCAACACACAGGTAGAATTACAGTGGAATATCATTATCTGAAGGCATTTGCTGACCTTGACAGCGCATGAAGTACAGTTTCTCTCGTATCCTCCTCCGAACAGGAGAACAGAGCGGTGAGAACAAACACATTGCCTAATCCATGCTGAAGTCAGCGCTCTCAAGAGATGAAATGCAAAAGCAAAGTTTCCTCCCAAACCTGTTCTCTCTCTCCACCCCCCCCCCCTTTCTTTCTGATTTTCTCTCCTCTCTCACTGCCCTCCCATCTCAAGATGGTGTCACTTTCACTACTCCCAAGAAAAAGTGTTGCCAGCGCTTGTCTCAAAGTGCTGAAAAATTTCAAAGTCTCTCAAAGTAACCCCACACTTGTCAACTCTAAGTGGTACATATCCGGTACATAGCAGTCTCAGAAAACTACCACTAATGGGGCTTCTGCAGGATTTGCAGTGTCCGATGTCCAAAAACTCAAAACTGCTAAATGAGACTTCTTGCAACTTTATTGTTTCTGCATATTGAATTTGCAGTGGCTAAGTCTGTATTTTTTTGTATGTTGATCTTTTATGTATTTTTTACTATACTATAAATGTAAGTAAGTGTATGTGTAGAAATATCAATATATCCGTATGAACCATTAACATAGTTAAGAAAAGTTCCCTATTGTATATGGTACTTGTCTAATCTACCCATCAAGGAAAAGAATACATTTTCATATGCAGCCACTCTGGTAATCAATATATGCCAATGTGAAAGCAATGGAGTGTGCATTGACTTCCACTGTTGCACCAGCAATGTCCTGCTGAGCATAATGGCCGTCTGAATCCATTCACAAAGCATAGAAGGAATTTTATCTATCAGAGTGAAAGAATCTCCTAGCATAAACGATTGTGGGCAGTAGGGGATTTCCTGGATAATGTATCCTCCTCTATACATCTCCAGTAAGTAGGATCATCTATAAACTTGGCTTCATAAAGTCTAGTGGGAGTCCAATATATTCTATTAATAATTGTATTAACCTTGTACATGCCTCCCTTGAAACGCACTTTAAGTTAATTAAAATGTTAGCCCAGTCCTGCTCTGAAAATACTGTGATTTAAGATGTCTTTAAAGCATTCAACAATTTGGAGGGACCCATACTTCACTTTATATTTCACTCAGAAAATAGGAGCTAGCAAGCTAGGCTAACTAACCAATCGAAAAGTTGAAGCTAGTTAGCCTAGCCTGCTAACATTATCACTGGTTACCACTATGTTCATTTTTACTTACTAAGCAGTCCTGTATCCTCAGCAGTCTGTATGTTACACCTTGATTTAAGCCATGCCACGGAGTAATGCAGTGACTGCTCAAACCACAGATGGAACAAAGTAAACGCTAACAGCATTAGCACTAAAGCTAGTTAACATATACAAATGATATTACAAACTAGTCAGTTGCAAAAATAAATTGATATGACCTGGGAAACACTAATTAGAGCGTTATCACTACAGAAAATCACTAAAACTAAAATGTATTCTTTTTGGTAAATACAATTATGTCCAAAAAAGTGCACAAGTCAAAACAAACCCAGAAGATTTACTGTATATACTGATTTTTTTAAAGCAAAAAGTTATTTCAGTTTGACCTTAATACTGCATCCTAGACTGTAAAATTCTTAACACTTACATTTTATTGCTGGCAAGCCAATTTTGGGATATGAAGAATTGTATGTCACAAAGGTCACTTGTAAACAGCCCATCTGAAAAATGCATATGTCGCCTTGCCTTTGGATGACTTCCTGTACACACCAGCAACTGTCACACCCTAATGAGTGAAAGATGACTGGCTGAACTCCCTGCTTTTATAAATCTGCTCCTTTTTGGCTGGGTTTCCTTCCCCTAATTAATTCCTGTCTCTAAATGAAATTAAATGGGTTTTAGCACTCCTACACCATCTATATACTTTTCATTACCCCACAGTCTTCCATAATCATTAATTAGTTTGAGTGTTTTATGTATTTACTGTGAATTTGATGAAATGCCAGTGAGCAAATAAGTGGGGATAAAGGAGAAGGAGGAAAGAGGGAAGGGAGAAAAAAAGTGTTTGTGTCAATTATGTGCTAGCCTGGTATCTTGAGCAAAAGATGCCAAGCTTGTATATTATTTATCGAAGCTAACAGACGTAGTTCTAATGCAGAAGGGAGATGAGTAATCATGGCCCTGGGGATCTACAGTACAGTAGATCCCAGACATGTTCCAGGGTGCCATTCATGCCACAGTACATTTTCTTCTTTTTCTCTTGATATTAATCATACCATGCATTACCAATGCAAATTCCCCTCTTTTTTCTTTTTTCTCCCATCCCACCACTATCAGTTCTGCCTTTCACTTTCTCTCCTTTTTTTTTCTTCTACCACTGTGTCTGAATTTTTTATGCTTCGCTCGCTTTCTTTGGCGCCTCAAATGTGTAGACAGACAGTCGCAAGCCTGTCAAAACCAAATGTTACAACAGAGGGAGGATAAATGAAGTGAAAGAACATCAAACGTGTGCTTTATTTCTCCTTTTATTCAACTGTAAATCTGATACTATTTTCATCTTAGCACAAATACTAATTAAAAAACGAGATGGGAAAGGTCAGTGTAGCAATACCTCAGGCAAATGTCAGGGTAAACAGCAGCAAGCTGAGTCTCACATACTCTCTTTTCCCCAATGCTCGCAGCACAAACATGTGCAATGATTTTTGTGACGGAGCCTCTTGAGCTTCTGTAATACCACTTCTTTAGCTCCCAGCCACAGAAAGGGGAGATGATTCTTTAAAGACCCCTCCCCCAGCTTCAGGGGGAAGGAACGTCTGAATGGCACATACCCCACGGATAGCCACTTTTAATGGCTGTAGGCTCCCGTCTGCCCCCTCTCCCGGCCGCATCGCACACTCTGATATTTCACTGTTGCCAGATGCCACATTAGAGGTGGAGGCACCGTTGTTCAACCCTGCTAGCAACACGCGCCTTCGTCTCGGAGAAATGCGAGCGGGAGGAAGGGAGAGGGGAGAGGATGAGAGAGGAGTCAAATGATCCATAACATATTATTCTGTCATTTGAAAATGGCGTTATAAGGCGAGCCGTCTCACCAGCACCTAATGCTCTGCCTTCCCTGAGGCCCTTAGGTGGCATTTTCAGCACATTGTATTCTCAACTTCATTATTCAGTCAGAAAATAATAACTATTAATTAATGGGCTGATATGTGGCTAGAATACTAACAAAGGAGTGTAAATCTGTAAGAAATGTTTTATAATAAATACATGGATTTGTTCTTTTTGATACATTGTACAACATTTTATACAACCTTTCTGCAGCAGCTAGGTGTCTTACTCAAGGACACTTTGTCATGGATGGACACTCACTTTGTGCCGATCGATCGTGTGACCTTTTGGTTAAGGGAAAAAGCTCTCTCGCCCCCCCGCCTCCTGACAACTGGCTTGTACTTTTATTTTCACACATCCATAAATGGCTGAGGAGGTGAACTTAAATGGCATCTAATACCTTTAACATGATCCTATTACCCCGCCATATATAACGCAGGCTTCCCGCAAACGCGTGTGAACTGTAGTTTCAGTGATCCCATTTGCACCAAGAAAATGGTGAGATCTTTAGAACGTAATCCTCTTAACGGCATTCGCCTTCATGTGGCAGACATGCACTGCCTGGTCTCTCACGCTCAGCCAATCAATGCGTGTTTTCTCGCCCATCCCTATATAAAAAAAAAAAAAAAAAAAGCGTAGCTCTGAGTGCGCAAGTCCTCCCATTGATTACACATGCAAGATAAAGTTCAAAAGCAACTTTAAAACTTCAGAGCGCCGATGGATTCCTTTGTGGTTCTTCTCCGACTTACGAATCAAGTAGATCTTTCCATCACAACAGGCCGTATCCAATCATTTGTATGCGGCGGTTGAATTTTTGCAAGGCTTCATTCGACACTGATCGATGGAAACGGGAAGAGCGCGAGTGAGCCAGGATTTCTTGTCACTCTGCAAAATTAGGCCTTCCGTCAGCACTTCACCCGTTTCATCTCTGAGCTTATGTTTGGAGAAGGCGAGAAAAAGGAGAGTGGGGGGTGAGGGGGAGTAGAGGGGGGTTGTAACACTTACCATTTCCAGGCACACAGGTCCCCCATTGAAGTTTTCCACCTACACATTTGGTATAGACTGTGATAGTAGAGGAGTGATGTGCCGCTCCTCAGACAAGGAGGAAAAGCCTTTGAAAACAGAGGAGAGAGTGTTTACAGTTGCCTCGTGGAAAGGCTTGAATATTAATGCGAGCCAGGGTCATCAATTTATTTATCTATCCTGTTAGGCAGGTGGATGAAGAGTCAGGGTGGGTTTCTGCATGGTTAATTATTCTCAGTTGTCCCAGTTAATCCTTGAGCACTGAGGTACAGGCAGATGCAGTGAAGGTTGCTGCTGCCAAAAAAGCACATCTGTGCTCCAGGAAAAAAAAAAAACACACACACACACAAAAAAAAAAAGACATGGAGGGAAGAGAGGATATTCATTGCTGTGCACACACTTTTCCAAGGTAGATGTTTCTTGGCACTGGCAGGTGTAATTTAGATAAGATTGCATATTTCAGAGTCTTGGATTTGGATTGGTTTGTGGGAAGTAAGCAAAAAAAAACTCCAGAGGCATAACTTCTTAAATTTCGAATGAGACACACATGTCTCAACTTAAAACCAGCTTCGTTTCGAGCCTTACTGATGAGCTAATAAGTGAAGAATAGGCATAATACTAGTACGAGTATTATATTTTTTTTCTTTAATGAACGTGATTTCTCAAGAGAAAACTTAAAATGTGTGTAAACCGTTTCTTATGAATTGTGCAATTAAGGTGGAAAAATCTGCTCTAATCTTGCCTCTCCCCCGCTGTAGCAATTTTTCTTCATTAGGGCGGATTTCATTTTTGAAGTTTATGACTTATCCTTACAAACAAATAATTGCAATATACCCCACTGGGAATTGCACACATTTTAATCAGTGCTAACCTCAAGCTTTGACATGGAAAACTCATCTTGCTGTATTTATTTCTTCTATTTCTTCAGAGATGTATGCATATTCAATATTCATTTGCATTATTGTCTTTACCCCCGCAATGAATAACAAAGAGCGCTGTTGGAGGGGAGTCTAGGAGTGGAGACATATGCATACAATGGTGTGTTCATTAGTCAATAGTGAATGTCATTTCTCTGTGCATTGTAGTGCCGTCACTCAGAAGGATGGTAGATGGGGTCAGACACAAAGCAAAGTTGCGTAATGTTCATAATCTCACATCGACACGCGCACCCCTCACGTCTTGTGCTCATGCATATCAGCAACGGCACTGCAACTTACACTAATTCCACCAAGCATGATAATATTAATACACTTTATTCACCTGCCACCTGTTTCAGAGCACAGTTGGAAAAGTGTATAAAAAGGCATAAATACAGCAACAGTAAAGCAGATGGTCGGGATAAAAAACTGCAAAGTGCTGAGCATAAAAAATGTGGAACTATACCAAAAATTAAAATAAAACAAAGCCACATTTAAAAAGTGAGTATTAAGACACAATTTAAAATATATATATATATATATTACTGAATGCAAGTACAAGCTTCTCAGGCAAGGTGTTCCACAGTAGAGGGAATTTTGACTTCTGTCTAGACGGCCTGAAATTCAGAACAGCTCTGCCAACTGACATTCAGTTCACATACAGTAAAACTTTCTTAGAGTATATTGAATTGGCATGAATGGGCCAGAGCATTAAAGGGTCTGTTCACAACCACTTACTTTTTTTTAGTATCAAATTATGCAGTTTTGGTTTTATGTGCCCAGGTTTTAACAGATCCATCCAGATTTCTGCAGTCACCCAAATGTAATGGAGGTGAATGGAACCACTTTCTGCTAAATATATAATCCCTATGAAAATTGCTCGCAGTGAGATCTGTGCATTAAGCACAGTAACCAGGACAATGGGCCTCATGCGAGAATCATTCATATGAGCAGATTAGTTCTTGGAACGTGTGAGTGATTTTAGAGAATTTTGTCGCATTTAGCAGTTTTCTCCTGGTTACGAACACAATGCACAAGTGGCTCCAAACCTGTCTAACATGTCTCGTACAGCCTTTCTTCACGGAAAAACACTTTTTTGCCTTAAACATAATGCCTTAATTTGAATGAATTTGAAGTTTAAATATGAGACTCAAATTTTAAAAAAGAATAACTGACCGGTTTAACTACACCTTCTATTAGTCATGGACGTCTTTAGCAAGATGTTTTTTAGTATTTGTCTTCACCTAAAACATTTCCTCCTTTATTTCTTATGACATGAACACTGTTAAACTTCTGTTTTAATCTACTGATTTCCAACAGCAGGACACCACAGTATGTACAATTTTTTTCCTCTTGAGTGACATTTTGTGAATAAAACTGAACAATTAGCCTTATATTGTAATTTAAGGGCGCTGATTATGTTAACGGTCACACCTCGCTCCTACTCATGCGCGTGTGGCATTCATCAAGTTCAAATGAGCAATTTACGACAAGTTTTGCAATATACTGAAATGATGTGATGTCCGAGAGAAAAGTCGGTCACTGGTAGGCCCACTCACCCCAGCTGTGTGGGCACATGTGCATTCCTACACATACACACACACACACACACTCACAGATATTCACACAGGTGGAAAGTGTAGTCCCTCGTGTACTTCGTGACACCGTGAGATTTGCCCAGCCGTGTCTTATGCCATCAGTGTACGGTAGAGAGAGCTGATAGCATTTTGTCCCATACGCTGTTAGCTGCCACTCTCACCGGGTGCAGCTCAATGACCCGTCCCATTTGCTCCGTCACCTGGAGACCGAGGGGGCCCCTTTGATGTGACATCACCCTGCCCTCCAGCCACTGAAATACAATGCCACTTATTGACAACAAAGGACAAATGAAAAGAGGACAAAAAGCATTGGTGTGAAAATTCACAATACCTATTAATTAATGTTTTGTCATATGGTTACAGAAAAATTGGATATATTCTAAATTAGCCCCTTTCAGACATATACTCCTGTACATTCATCTGATTGTATTTTTACATGTTGGTCTAAATAAGTACTGAGTCCCTTAAAGGGGTCATATTATGATTTTTGTAATTTTCTGTTATTTATATAACGCTCCCTGCAAGTCAAAAGCCAGGGCTTCAACCTGCTGCTAAGGTTTATACATGCGTGGCTCGTACATAAACAGATGTATTTGAGAGTTTCAATAAACAACAAGAAAAAGTAGTAAAATTCTACTACTGTAGTTTGTTGCATGGTTTGTAGACGTAGCCTTCGCAGCTGGCGGATGTCTGCTGAGGGGCAGCCTCCAAGAGCTGGCCAATCAGAACAGAGTTGGCCCCACGGGAGGGGGACCTTAAAGAGACGGAAGCTAAAAAGGCCTGTTTCAGACAGAGGCTGAACGGAGAGGGCCAGCGTAAAGGGTCAGTATGAGTTAAATAAGGAGTTTTCGGAACTGTAAACCATGCAAAGATTATTCTTATAGAGCCCCAGAGCCCTGTAAATGTGCATAATACGTCCTCTTTAACCTCATTAGTAACAGCCATGACAAGTCGAAATTTCTGCTGTGAATAAGGTCCTCTCATCAGGCCTGTAACACCTTTGTTATGGGTAAGTTTGTCTCAGAAATCCTTAGAAATATGTTTTTCTCTGTAAATTTAAAAAAATTGGGATATCTAAAAAAAAAAAAAATATTCTGGACCTTCCATTTCATTGTTATGGCTAAAAACAGATTCCCTCCAGCCTCCTCTCCATTCCTTCTCTTTCTTTTCTCTTACCTGTACTTTTCCTTTTCCCTCCCCTCTCCACTCCATTTCCCTCTCCTCCTCTCCTCTCTTATCTTTCCTCTCACCTCTCCTGACTACAGTAGCACAGTGACTCGGCCTGTCAGCGGTGTCAGCTGTAACTCTCAAAATCTAAAAGCGCTCGTCTAGCTGCACACAGTGACAGGATGATTACCCTTTTCATCATAACTGTGAGGTCTTAACATGAGCTGATTCCTCTCCCCCTGAAAGAGCCGCGCGGAGCCAGCGAGAGTGAAAGATGTGGAGAGAGCTGCAGAGACAGACAGAGAAAGAAGCAATCTGACAAAAAGGATGCCAATGATGCTGGAAGACAGAACTGTATACTTACGTAAGAACAAATGTTTTTAATGTATTGACCCATGAACTGGCTGATTATGCATCTTCAGTAATCTTTGGAAATGTCTGGGCCTTTAGCTTAATATATCAATCAGCATACAGGTAAAAGACTGTAAAAAATATGGACGTAGCCACTGTGACGTCACCCACTGGTTTCTGAAGAGCGGTTTTGAAGCTCAAAGTGGGCGCCTCCAGCTGTCGCCATCTTGGCAGTGCTTGACTCCACCCAACTCCCAGCTAATCCAAAATGGGCAAAGAGGTGGAGCTGAGGCGCCAGTATTCAACTTGAAGCCTCCAGTGCACATACACTGAGAATGGATTTCACAGTGAAGGAGGAGACATCTTGTGTCTAGTAGTTAAACTTGAAACGAACAATATTTTCATATTCATAGATTCTGCATTTTTCATTGAGGGAGAAGGAGGAGATGTAGTGAAGATTTTTTAACTAGTTAATCAAACTTTTTTGTGGAAAAACCATATTAAAATTATTATTCAGTGTATTTTATGTCTTAAAACATGTCTGGAGGGTATCTTTAAACTATAATCTGCTCTATTAAAGTAGATTGGATTAGAGAAGGTGGATGGCAGCAATTTTGTGTATCATACAGTCATCGGTGGGGCAGATTTGCCATAAAACTTTGCAGCAGCAACATACTGGAATTACTTCATTTGAGTTTAGATGATTCTAGATCAGTCACACGTCTCTCATGCTAGTGGTGGAGTGACCACAGTTACACACCGCACACACTCGAGCCAACGCGGTGGCTTGTCATCAACCGACCAACCTTCTCCCTCCTGAGTCTCCAAGCTGGCGTATCGAGCCATTCTGTATTTTACCACATGCCAAAAGAGTGACACCCTGGGAGATGACAAAACTTGTGAAGACCCAGTGTACACACGGAGACTAACAAAGTGGAAGTAAAGATTTCTGATGTTGACATTTCCTCTTAGGGACAGAGCGAGCATGCAGGCCTCCCATCCTCTCTCTCTATCTCCCTCTCTCTCTGTTTGTCTTGCTTTGTGGATTGGGAGCATCATTAGCTGAGATTCCATCAGTGTCACTAGATTTTGTTGGCTGCCATCTGCTTCACTCAGTTACAGTAGGGATTAATGGTCAGGGGTAAGACGCGCCCAAATCCCTCCCTTGCTACCCATCACTGCTAATCTACAGCCTCCTCCTAATCCTCCCCAACCACCTCACATCCCCTCAATCTGATAAATGTGTGTTTAGGCATACAGTATTTGTGCCCTTGTATGTTTTTCAACATCATAATTTAAATAGATGCAAAGTTGACACTAGCCTTTTTTTATTAGACCCTCCAGCAGTTGGGTGTACATGCTTTTCGTGATTTTCTGTTATTTTTATACTGTTATAATGTTGAATGTCACCCAGAATGTCAAAAGCCAGGGCTTCAATCTGCTCTGAATGCTCTGTTTGCAAAGTTACCTCTACTTCCTCCTTGTGATGACATTAGATTGTTTGCGCATGCCCACAAACGGATGTCTGTTCTGTAACCTTTGTTGCTAAGATCTTTGCTAATGTTGCTCCACGGTTGTTCGCGTTGTCCACTCACAAATTTCAGATCGGATTCCAGCTTGAAGATGTACGGACGTATTTGAGAAGAGTCCGAGAGTAAAGAACTAGAAAAAGAAGCGAAATCCTACTACCACTGTTTGTTTAAGTAGCCTCCCGAGTTGCCGAAAGTCTCCCGAAGGGCCAGCTTCCAGAAGCTAACCAATCAGAACAGAGTGGGCTCATCGGGAGGGGCTCCTTAAAGAGACTAAAGCTAAAACGGCCTGTTTCAGACAGAGGCTGAACTGAGGGGCTGCATAAAGGGCCAGAATAAGAAAAATAATTCGTTTTTTGAAGTGTAAATCATGCAGATAATCCAGTAGAGCCCCAGAATAAAAATATAGACCAGAAAATGTGTATGATATGTACCCTTTAAGAAGACAAGCATGTGAAAATTGTAAAGAAGACCTGAAATTATGTGAAATTGCACTCACATTTTATTGACTGTGAATTGCAGGAATAACCAGTATATTCTGTTGACATCCCTAATAATGTGAAATTAATGGCTTCTAGCTCAGAAAAACATATTTCCGGGCTGTAATGAATACACTTGAATGTACATTGTAATATCTAGCTGTTAAAGTCAGTGTAATAGATCTAGTGCCTGTAGCAGCTGACATTGAACCCAATAGTGCGCTTTAGCCACACTGATAATTAAAAGACGCATTGATCTCGTTTCCCATTGCACGGACCCTCCCCTTCAAGATCCAGTTCCTATTTCCTGCAGGATTTATTTATCACCCACAATGCCACCGGGGTGCTATCATTCACAGTGTAAAGAGGAGAGAGAGCTCTAGAAACAAGTAGAGAGAACAGGGAAAATGGTGCTCTTTGTGCTCCCGCGTCAGCAGATGGATGGGCCATTAGTGGACATGGGAGCACGGTTCAAACCTTGTTATTAACGCAGGTGAGAGAGAGTGCATCTCTGGAATCCTGGATGAGGTCTAATTTTCCTGAGGAAACTTCCCCTTTTTGCTCTTAATTCACAGCGTGGCAACTACTTTACGACATAATATCAGAAATGTATACAGTAATTTTTTTAATTCTGTAGAATAAGCAGCATATTAACTCACCTGTACTTGATGTGGCTAACTCTCTGTAGTTCTCGGTTTGAAGCTACAGCTATGTATTATAATGTCAGCTAATGTGTAATTTCCTTCAGCTGATGTTGTTGGGAAAGCCAATTAGCATGCAGGGCATAGAGGGAACATTACTGTCAGAAGTACAGATTTCCGTGTAAGTCAATGAAAAACCTCAATATCCTACACAATAACTGCTAATTGGAATCATTGCTTATAGGCTTGTTTTGAGGCACAAACCTGACAGAAATCCTGACTTGTTTGTTTATAATCCATCGATCTATTAATGTTCTCATGCCCACTTACCTTGTTCACTTTACTTATTTAAATGTTGTGTACAATTTTTTTCATATATTAACAGTATCACACGAATTACAGTATTTAGGTCATGGCAAATATATTTATTTCCAATCTGGATGGAAGTTTTTCCCTCTTTTGTGTTCAAAAACAAGTCAAGTATCAAAGGCAAATTCACAAATTGCCTTCTTCGTCCTTGCCACTGGGTATAAGAGAAAACCAGGCCAAGGGCATTTCTCCTTTTCATGTGTTTTTAACTTTAAAACCCATCCACCTTTAATCCAGTTGTGGCAAGATCAATGGTGCACCGAGATAAATTGGTGATTTGGCCTTGGGAAATTAATTCATTGTCTTTTACTATTTCTGTAAACAGGCGCGACACTAATTAGCAATGATTAAATTATTTTATCCTCTGTGAGCTAACACACAGTGCTACAGTGAGTTTCACAATGACCCAAAGTTATCTGTTGGAGTCATATGCCATGTGAGGTGTATGACTTTATGCACATTTCTCTCAAACATATTGCAAGGTTTTCAGTGCATTAGTAAGGAAGCACCAAAGGCTCCTCTGTATTGAATGTGGATTTTTACTTATTCATTAGCTCATTAGCTTATTACTTTGCTTAACACATTGTCAACCTTGTTATGAGCGCAGTGAAGTGCACACATTAAAAACCAAGTAAAGGTATGAAGTGGGCGTTGGATAGTTGTCACTCCACTTCACAAAACATTCGTTTGGACCCCAAAAATGGGTGGATTTACAAACACGTCAAAAACTGACAGGAAAATTAAATGAGAATACAAACTTTTAACACCTAAATCCCTCAGTCTCCATCTCAATTTCTCTTCTTCTTTTATTCTCCATACGTAAAGCAATGCAACTGTTGATAACCATTATCATCATGAGAAATGACACACAGCATGCAACGTGACCACGCAATGCAAATATGTGTGGAATAAATACAGTGTAAATACAGGAACACGCGCATGAATGCACAGCGATCAAGTGCACATATACATATAATTGCACACAAGCTGGAATTATGTTAATGTGATGGTAATCAACAGTTGATTAAAATCACTTCAGTGCCCCTCCAGTTACTATAACCTATCAGGAGGATTTTTAAATATGGCCTGTTTGGTTTGGTTAAGTAGTTAATAAAAAAATGATATATTTTTAATATTATTTTATTGTTTAATGTTCTTCTATTATTACAAGACTTATATCTAACAAGACTCTATAAAACATTTATTTTTGTGCAAAGTAATTATAAATTAATACTTAACTCACTTGTGGCTGCTGATTTCATTTGAAATTATTAATAAACTCGGAATAATAACCTCTATAATTCCCGTATACTTCAACACTATACATCAAATAAAATTAACAACACTTAAGTGACCCCTTCCACAAGCAGTTCTTGCCACTCAGTGCTGGTGGTATATAGAGCTTCTTTCATGCTACAACAGTTTATACTTAAAGTGAATATCTGCCCAGTTTCAAGCCTAGCACATGCACATTTCAGCATGATGGGCATCAGCTACAATGGCTGAGCACACACACACACACACACCCATTCAGGGCTGATGAGCACTGGCTCTCTGGAGACAGCTCGGTGAGAACAGTGAGGTGGAATATTCATGCCACTGAGCAAGGGCTTGGAATCACTTGAAATGCAGTGAGTGGTGTTGTCAAGTCATAATGGTAACAATTACCAAACTGAGGAGGCATGCTTTTGATATAAGGTCCGCTTCACCATCCAATTAACGCTAGGATGCTCTCACCAAATTCCCAGTGTTAGCATGGCTGAAAGGTTATCCGTGCAGTTAGGCCCAATGCCCGTGCAATATCTAATGCTACTGCCACTTTCAGAGACCGCTCATTTGCTGACAGGGAGACGGATCTTGATGCAAGCCAGATGAAATGCGCATTATGCAGAGAGAGAGACGTTTCTAAATGGAGATTGAATTACCCAGGAGCCCTTATATGAGGTTCATTACAGTCAGGGTATCCAAGATTTCCTGATTCATAGCTCCCTCGCTCTCTTCGCCTGTGTGTTTGTGCATGTGTGTCTGTGCCAGTGATGTTCACATTAGCAAACTGATGCAGTAAACAGTCCTGATGGGCAACAGTGGGTGTAATCAGGGGTAGACACCCTAATGAGCCATGCAAAATCTAATGAGATTATTTCGGTTCAAACTACATAAAGGTAAAATATGACTGAACCGCAGCCCTCCACCAGATATCCTCGTATTGCATATAATGGCATATTTTGAAGCATATTTCACCTGTAACACATCATTATTCTCTCTATTCTGTCTTCATTTTGGGGTAGAACTGAGGAACTGTTGGATATAAACAATACAGGATTTAAAATTCAGCTTTGCAAATATTTACAGGATAGACTGACAGTTTTTCAAGTCTGTCCTAAAACAATCAGGTGCCCAAATGAACATTCACCCATGTTTTTCTTTCCGTAATCATTCCTCCTGTTCATACTGGCCATTAAGAGATGCCTTCATAATACACTTTCAATGCAAGTGATGGGGGATAAAATCCACAGCCCTCCTCCCATGCAAAAATGTATTTAAAGGTTTATTTAAAGGAAATATGAAGGTTCAGCCATCCAAATTAATCCAATCAAGTCAATATCTTTCAGTGAATCTGTTCAGTATCTTCCACAGTTACAGTCTTTTTAGTCCCCAATTCCCTCTTTTTGTTATGATCCCTTCACTGCACATGAACAGGAAAACGCTGTCTGTCGAGACACAAAGAGGGAAATCTTTCCTAAAAAGACTAACTGTGGAAGAGGTCCACTTTATCTGACTAACTCAGACTGCTGAAGCCTCACATTATCTTCTGATAAACGTTTAAATACATTTTTGCCCAAAGTGAGGACTGCGCATTTGGTCAGTATGAAAAGGAGGAATGATTACAGCAGCATAGTGTTTTAAGACGGACTTGAAAAATTGTGAACCCGTCCTTTAATGGCCTCAAGGAAACACTCACTATGTTTTGGTATAAGTTTGGTTTTTGATTGATACTTCAATGTTGTATTGATATTAAGGTATCTGCAGAATCTATATGTATAGCTATATACATATGAAGTAGAAAACACTGACACTGTGATGTACTTTTCAAGAGTAAGGAGCACCCATCATCTCTTTACCCCCTAGAGAAGAGAGGCATATAGTGCTTGAGGACTCTCAGCTTTCTACATTTTCAGTTTGCTGCCATTGAGTTTGAGAAACATTCATCTTAGATATTTAATTTATACTACAAAAAGTATTTTTTACATCAAGGCAATGTAAGACTTTTACCCACCATTAAGACAGCCAATTACACTAAATAGCAAACGTCGATAAGTAAGACACTGATATATAGAAGGCAAAAGGTGACAAGCAATAGCAAGTCCAGACTCTAGAGCAGTGCTTCCTCAAGTGGGTGCCGTGAGGACGGGCTGAGGGTGCCACAAGATTAATTATATCATTGTTCATCTGTTGTGCATTTTTAAAAACGTTTCACCACATTATAAAAATCAGCATTTACATTTACTACTTTTTATGTTACGTTTTCAAACATATCAAAACCAAATAAATAAGCAATAAATATCAAAATCACTTTATTAAAAACTGTTTAATATGCAGGTAGTCCCAGCTGACTTGACAACTCACTGCTGCCGGTTGTCATAGTAATTGTCATTTCTAGTGAAAGAAATACATTTAACATATTAACTTTTACTTTATCATTAAAGAGAATGGGAAGGTGTGTTTTGCCTGGTACTGTATTTAATTGTATTCATTGTTTATTTTAAGTAAAATTATTTATCTGTAAATCTGCACAGCACCTGTTTGTTTTTTCTGAGTGATTAAGAATGAGCCTATATTATTTCACTTTTTTAATATTATATAAAATATATGAAATTGTTAAAATAAGCTTCTGTGTACAGCTACGTAAGTTATTTGCCGGCTCTGGCCATGACAAAACATTTCCTTTGAAGGGGTGCTGTGGTCTAAAAAAGTTTGGGAACCACTGCTGTAGACAGTGCTGAGTGCAGAGTAATCAGGGCACTCCTCGACTAAACACTGCTACAACCCAACATGGTCCTCGTCCAACCGTTCCTGCCATCACCACAACCTCTATCAGTGCTATTTATAGTGGGCTAACCTTTTGTTACTGGGCCATCATCCAAGCACTCTCTCTCCGGCTCTGTCACTGAATGGCCTCCAGATCGCCACATCCCTTCTAGTCTGGAACTGGAAGTGATAATTATGCCGACTCTTCACTTCAGAATCCCCACTGTTGACCCTGCGGGGGCCACGTTCTCATTTCAGGTGGCCAATGAATATGACTGCCAAAGCCTAGCTTCAAGAGTGAATTACCTTTCATCATGCTATGTTTCATGCTTAGCTAGGTCTAAAGGACCTTTACAACAGCACCTGCAGTCATGAAGTGGTGCATCATTCTGTGATGCATTAAGGGCCAAAACAAAAAAGACCTTTCGTCACATCTGTCTCAGAAATGGCAAGATATGCTATCACATCAGTTTAGTGCATCATTATTGTTTTGTGCAACAGGACTGATACCATACATTTTGAGCAGTGCATCCTTATTATCCATAGTTTATCATCTTTTTTGATTGTTATCTGAGAAACTGAAAGTTACTTAGCTCTGAGCATTACACAGATCTTTACAGTGTAACACAGACATTAGCCAGAAACCATTTATGATGTACTGAGCAAAACAGTCAGGTGGATGTTCCTGCTGCAAAGTCCTGGTGATGCAGCAATTTTCCCTGGCTTGCTCCGAATCCAGATGCCTTTTGCCTCATGACAGCTGCGTTTGTGGATGATCCATTTAACTAATAGACCAGTATTTAAATGCATCTGTTCAGAGGAGGCAGTTGTGTTCCAAAAAGGCACATTGTGAGCTGCTGACATTTTCACAGAAAGAGAAAGCAGACGATGTAAAAATAGGCGCTTGACGTTCATTGAACCACTATAGCTCAGGCAAATGCAAACTGAGAATGGGTGACATTTTAAAACCTGTGTTTCATACTGATCTTTTATCACAGGCTTATCACTAACTTATAACTGTACTGTACCATACTACAGCAGCAGAAGAGTACTGTTGTTGTTGGCTGCATTTGTTGTAAGACAAGACTTGTCCTCACTGGCTGAGCAAGGATATGCAATTTACAGTGCAGTGCTCCACAGAAGAGAGAGTCAAACATATGTTGTATGCTGCATATTGTAAGGCCCTTTGAGGCAAATTTGTGATTGTTGGCTGTAATAGATCAAATTAACTTTGCTGTGTTTGAAGGGTGTAAGAGGGTTCTGCATATATTCATAGAACCAGGGTTGCATTCAACTAAACCACACTTCCCAAGGTTCATTTAGATTTAATAGCACATGTAGCTCGAGTAGTAACCAAGGGATATCGCATAAGCCACACTGAAATTAACTGTTCACGAGCTAGCCGACGTGGACATATTCACATGTACACATATGAGGAACACACAAAAAACAATTACCAAACTAAGCTAAGCTACACTAGCATGAGACCCGAAAGGAAACCACTCCGCTCCAATATACTGTGTATATATATATAAAATCTTACATACTGTACTTTAGCCATAATATTACACATAACGTACACATAAACCAAACCTTTTCTACTCAGATTTATGCCACATTGGCTCAATTGCATTCGTCTATCAGAAGCTTCTTCCTACTTTGCTCAAGTGCTACAACTGCATTGTGTTTATAGTGTTTTCTACCCATCATCCACTTCATCACCTCTCCACCATTTCTAAGTGCTGTGTTTTACCACACTTATTACCATTTTGGAAAGGGGTAAGTGAGGGAGGGAGGGAAAAAAAAAAACTGTAGCAGAGTAAGAGGCAGTACAGCGAATACAACAAATCAGCATTACTTGGTATGCATGGAGCAGCCAAAGCTATCGTGTTATAAATTGGCATGTGGCAGCAGGCCAACAGTGCATTGCATTAGTCAGATGCCCTCAGTGTAATAAAATGCAGTAGAAGGGAAGAGAGTGGGGGAAAAAAAAGGCAAAGCGTTTTCTGTAGATTGAGATCTTAAAAAGGGGGGGTGCTGAACAATATATCTGGGCAGAAGCTCAGACCAGCTGAGAAGATGGTATCAGCATGCAGGATTACGCCGGACTAAATGAGATGGCATTCACTTTGACAAATAATTTCCTCCTGTTGTATGCATATGGAAAAAAGAGAGATTATTTCAAACTGGAAACGTGCATTTGTATATCTGCAGGAGAGAAAAAAAAAAACTAGAAACAGCCCTTTGTGCTTTTGTGCAATCTCTCACAGCTGCACAGAGAACAATACATTCCCCAGAATGTAAATACTTTTCTACATTTAGGCTCTGTCAGCTTATTTCTTGCACAGGAGAAAATGTCCGATACATTCGGAACAAAATGGATTAATTGTCCTTAAGTAGTGCAGACAACCATGGCAAAAAAAAAAAAAAACTAAGGCACTCCATCTTCAGGTGAAATAATATTGTGTGTATTCTTCGAGCATTTAGGCAACCAAGCAGACCAACGTGTATTGAGTTGATATGCGTTGATCTGAAGACCAATTAAAAATTGATTAATTAAACCATCTGAAGATGGAGTGCCTTAGATTCTTGCCATGGTTGTCTGCACCACTTGCTTGACAAATATCAAGCAAAACTTCCTGGATCTTGTTTTTTGTACTTTCACCCGCCCCACTAAAGAGCATATGAGCCATCAGAACCATGCAACGCTTCCTTCTTCCATTGTAAAACCAAAATGGAGTCATTTTTTGCGAGTAAAGCTATGGACTGCACATATTGACTTGTTGGAGGTTGCTGTTTATTTATGTCTATTATATCTCTGATTTGCCTTGAAGTTTCACGGACTGATTTGAGAGAATGGCAGTGCCACAGTATTTGGTCCATTCTTTCTTTTCATGTTCTTACATTGGAGCCACAAGGAAGTATGCTGGCTTGCCGACACAAACTAGTGACATCAAAAGCCCGGTTTAAACAATCCGGTTCACTGATCGTGAAACAATAATTTATTCCTTTACATGCATCAGCTCTGCATTTGAGTTTTGTCTGTTGTATCCACAAATAAAGATGATGAGTTTTACCCTCCCCTGACCTGATGCTGCACCATTATGTAGATTGCACCTGGGAAAATGGGAAACAGGATAGGTGTGATGGTGCACAGGGTGATTTTATGGAGATAAGAGTATGTGAATTATGATAATATAAAGAACCCTGCTGGATGGTAAAGTTCAAAATAATATTGTATGTGTTCAATCCCCTGGTAATAATCATCACTGGAGTAGCTCCAGGCTGTATATCAGCAAGAAATCAGTGATTAGACATGTGGTTCCTGGTCTCTGGCTTTAGGAGAAGGATGTTCATAAATAACCAACTAAATGAATGAATTATTCCATTAAAATTATCATATTCTGATTTAATACCGGTGAAGTTTCCCAGAGTAGGCAGAGAACATGTGTGGACAGCAAGGTGAAGTTATTCTAGCCCACTTTAGTGTGTGTTCATTTAGTGTCTCCAGTTGAGCCATGAAGACCAAGCTATAAGCAGCATTAGGTAGCATTAAACACTATATAGGCTATGACTTTTTAGCCCCTTTAAAATTAGGTGCATTGCTTTTAATTCATAGAGAATAAAAAAATCAAATAGAATAAAATCTTTAGAATTTATTATTTAGAATAGATCTTCAGTATGTGTCTTATACTGTAACTGAGAAACACCTTAATACGTGAGAAGAGTTAATACACAATAATTTTGCAAAATACTGCAAATGTACAAAACAGTCCTCTAACTTTAGAACATAATAATATTTCAATCTCTGCAGTAATTGTCTTGGGGAAGGTATGTATGCTTCTTCACTGTTTCATTAGTAAATCCATTTGTGGCCACAAATGATTTCTTTCCTTCATGTTTAGTACTGGCGGCATTCAATATATGCTGGAGGAGTTGATTAGAGACATCTGAGGAAAAAAAGAAGAGCACTAACATCATACTTGCTAAAGGCAATATTTTCTCTGGGTGGTGTTAAGTGGGATATATACAATGAAAACAATCTTTCTGATTACAATGAAAGTCACTCTGAAAATAATTAATTTTTTTTTTAACCATTTTTAATTATTTTCTACGTTACAACGATACAAACTAAATGATTCTGGGGGTTTTTTCGCATATAGAATTCATATATATTTCTTGATCAATGGTGAATAATAAAAGTAATCGCTCCAGACATCCACTGGCAGTAAACATAACACAACTGCGGGTAATATTGCAATCAATATGACCCTGCATCCTCATGAATGATTGACATCAGTATTATATGCAGTGTACGATGTGTTATTTGGTTCAACTTACATCAGCTGATTAAAACCTTCTCTGTAGTTACACAGCATTCATTTTAGTGTGCGACCGTACTTTTCCTCCCCTTCCAAGAGTGCGCAGATGCACTTAAGGCCTTTTTGCATTGAACGAAGCCTTGCATTAACTGTGAGGTCTTTCAGCGTTGGTTAAATTTACAGTAGTAGGCCATCATTTCAGATCGCACTAAGAGCTTCCATCTCATATATAATATTTATTTTTCCACCATTGCACTTAAGCCCATTTGGCTCCTGGCCCTTTAACTGTAAACCTTTTTTACTTGTGATATATTTTAAACTGAATTGTGAGCAGTTATCCTGGAGACATGGTTTCACTCACAAATGGTGGTTTGTTGTTATACTAGACATAGTATACATTAATTTGGTGGAATAGAGAGTAGCAGTGCTTACTATATTACATATTTTTTTTATTTTCACTACAAGTCTACAGTGTAAAGTCAGTGTGATGAGGTTCAACGCATGTAGAAACTCAATAAATGGTTTGAAAATGTTAAATATGTGTCCAGTTAAGAAATACAAGCAGACTGGCCTTCACTTACGTGTTGTGTTTGTCCAGTTCTTTGCCGATGATTCAGTTTTAATATCACAAAGTTGATAAGAAATAAATATATATGTGAATGTACAGTGTGGCGAATAAAGTTATTACTAATTGTGTCCATTTTGTCTTAACCACTATCTTTCATACTGGCAGAAGAATACACAGCCCAAACAAACTCACATCCATTTTAAAAAATGCTGCTGGGTCAGCAACTCTACAAAGCCTTCACTTGAGTCCTGCTTCACTTCTGTGATTGCACTGCTCCTGATATACCTGAATATTGTGCAAGCTAAGCAGGCTCAACAAACTTCCGACTCTCCTGAGGAATCAAAGTAAATGCAACCTAATTCTGATACCTGTCACTTTGTATTTTGTATTTCCACCCCAGTCTCCATTTTAATGAATGAGGAAATGCATTTCCACACACAAACCTTTGGCTCTTGCCCTGGTGGGGCTGCTGGCCTTGCTTCCTGTCAGCATGGATTTGGGAACCTGGGAGAGGCTTTAGTGTCAGATGGGTAACTTTAAGCCTCTTGAACTGCTTAAAAATGCAATTTAATCGAAAAAAAGAATGCAATTAATAATGGTGATGTGTCTGGTTTTGGTATGCATATAGAAAATTGAATGTTGCCTACTTGTAATTTTCTAAGAGGCATTTGACATGAGACGTGAGATCATGTGAATAACTAGAATGTGCTTCACACTATGCACTCATACCTTAGAAGAACAAGTCTTTATGATGACCTTTGAAATAAAAAGCAAATGGAAGTGGATTTGTTTCTTGTGCATACTACACACATTTAGACTGAAGAAGAGTCTACGGTCATGCTAGCAGCTCTGTAAAACTGTACCTAGGCACAGCAGTGTTTAGAAATAAATGCTAATGTTAGCATGCTAACATTCTTACAAGGACAACGCTAACATGCTGATATTTAGCAGGTATAATGTGTTTACTGTTAACCGTCTTATATATTTTCTTTTTTCTGCCTTTAATCATCATAAACCAGTATTGGACAGTTAAAAATTGAACCTTCTGCTGGCATTAAATGAAAAGTCAGGAGATCACCAAAGTTATTACGATAAATCCTGAGGGGGGCGGCACGAATGTCTCCACCAAATTTCATGGCAACCCAATTTACTAGCTGTCAAGACATTTCACCAAAGCAAGAAGACTTTATCTTCTGGGGACCATAAATGTTGAGATATTTCAGTCTTGACCGACAGACCCAGCATTGCCATTTCACTGCTGGCTTGGCTAATAAAAAAATAGCACAAAGAGAAACAGAAAAAAAGTAATAGGGATCATATTAGCAATAATTAAGAAACCAATACATAATAAAGCTTACAAACACCAAGATTAAGCAGACCCCTTTATGCAGTTTCAGAAAGTTTAAGAGATGCACACACACACTTGCACACACTCACTTGTTTACCCGATGAGCAATATTAGATTGGACGTGCCGTCTGCTCCACAGTTATGGATTTATGCTTCATCACCATGGCATCTCTTTTAGCGTTGATTATAATTCCCAGAAGCCCTTAATTAAACCGTGTGCAGCAAAGGCCCTTTTTTTCTTATAATTATTTATCTCTGTACGGGAGTAAAGCCTTCAGATTTACTGACCAGGTCTCCCAGTGCTTAGAGAGAACCAACAAGTCAAGTACCCCATAAATTGCTCAGCCCCACCAAACAATTTCCTCTAACTGAAGTCTGCTTATGAGGCACATTTTCTATTAGCTCAGTGTTTTTATTTAATACTCTGCCCCTGCTTAATCACTGTGTGCAGGCTGTATATTCACAAGACCTTGTTGACTTTGATGACTTTCTTTGGTATTTTGGTAAGGATGCAGCCATGTTTAGCCTTTTCATAAAAGAGATTTGAAATTCCCCTCTGCAATGTAACAGCCCAGTTGACATTCAGCTGTTGTAATTTGGCTGTTAAATTATAGAGCGAGCTTGTTGTTTTAATTACACTACATTTCTGTGTGTCAGCTCGGGTGTTTAAATGACCATAAAATAACAAGATAAGTTAGTGGTTGGTACAAACAGTTTTATAAACAACTTAATATAGAGCAAAAGTGCCATTAGTGTCATAATTTTAACAATTTCTTTTTCAAACTGGGACTTTTCCATATAAATGAAAATCCATTACGTTCGAGCCTTGCCAAACAAGTTCACACAATGCTGATTAAGACTATCATTGCCAGGTAAATCGCAGTATGCCAGAGTTTTTAAAACTGGGTTTTCTGGCGACATTCACACTCTGGCACACCGGTGGTGATGCGTTTTACATCAACCAGCAATGATGCAAGAGCTGAAGGGGGGAGCACCCGCGGATGTATGATGAGAGCTGGATACAGCGTTGGAGGCTGGGCTCTGTTCATTCCTATGAAAGTTGCTCAGTGGTGCATAAAAAGCCAAAAAAGCAACTTCCAGTTTAGCCCTGCACTAACTTGAACAGGGATAAAATGATTCAATTGTGCAACTTTTCTGGACTTTCCAGATGTTATTAGACCGAATGGATCAAATTCTAATAGTGAAACAAATAATTTCACAGGGGGTTGTGACGCTCCTCCGTTTTGCAGCCAGTAGCGATGGAGTAGGCTACAGCAGCTAGGAGGCATACATCATAAGATTGTGTCGACAGTGTTTGTGTAATAACTCTCACTGCCAGACGGGGGAGACAAAAGTTCCACACTTGAAATTAAAGCTTCAGCTAAATTTGTAAATAAATGAGCTGTATATGGATAAACCATTTGTGGGCATTTTAAATTTTCAGTCACACAGAACCCTTTGATGGTTAATATTTCACATAATCTGGTAGGTATTGATTCAGCAAATAATGTGAGCAGTGCTGCTCCTCTCGTCTCTTACTGTGATGACTGCTCTGACCACACTGACTCTCTTGCTGGAAGAGTATGGACTTTTCACTTTCCGGTATGTATTTAAAATGATCCCACACGCACACACACACACACACACGATTGCGACCACTAATTTGGTGCCACCTGACCTGAAATGTGCACTCATCCTGCAAGTAATATTAGCCCTAGTAAGCTGTTACAGGTCTGAGAGGTTTACAGGAATCAAGGGGAAAACACTGAAGCCTAACAAGTAAACACATAATGATCCATTAAGTCTTTCCTCTTCCCTGACAAAATTAGATATGCATACTAGGCATTAAAAATGTCTGATTTTTAAAGTTTGCTTCATAATCCTATAAATGCAGGCCTTTACCATAAGCAAAGATGTAAACGGAGATTGTTTAACAAATTTTAATGTGATGAAGCAAAAGCCTCCACTAAAGTGCAGCTGACAGTAAAACTGAAATTAGACTTTTACTCAACTTAAATCAGCTGAGTTTGTATTTATAGCTCAGCCTTAATTGTTTTACTAGTCTGCTAACAGCACTGCATCAGCACCTCCTGGCCTTTTAGTATTTTAGTGATAATGCTTTCAACATTTGCTGTGGAGACTGCAGGCGAAGAGTGTGCCGGAAAAATAGTGCCTAACCTTTCCATTAAATTACTTAGGAAGTTTGGAGTGATTGAACCCCATTAACCGCAGACACTGCAATGGATCGAACCTGAGCCACTGATATCAGCACACTTTGGTCCTTTGTGACGACTGGATATACTTCTTTCTATTGCTTATTGATTTGATTTCTCGTTGAGGGCTGCGGTTCCTCTCAGCTTGTGTACGCACAGTTTTCCCTGATATTTCCCAAATGGATAATTGGAAATAAGAACAAGGTCTCTCACACATCTTTAAAGCCCTTTCCTGTAGCAAATGTAGTTCAGTTGTGTTGTGTGCATTTTAATATACATTTTGATGGCATAGGGTAATGATGGTAGAAAAATAAAACTAGCATGGGGTAAAATCTTCTGTGGGATGCTTTCTGTGTGATTCACAGTACATTTCAATGTGAAATACGCATTCAGGACAGGACAAATATCAAGGAGAATATGAACACCAGGTTAGAAAATAAACACTGTTAACATTGATATGTTAGCATCCTGGTTAGCTGCTTTAGAGCATAGGTAATGCCTTACATTATTAAAGACTGGTCACTTTGAATTTCTGCACTTGATCTTAAAGGAACAAACATATAGACATATAAGACCTGATGCTTTATAGCCCCACAGTGGAAATCTGGAGTTGCAGCATAAACTGTTAGTACCATTTGATGGTAGCACAAAGTAACAGGCTACAGCTTTCACCCAAGTGTTGTCAGAGCGTGTATAGTAGTGATTACACAGATGGAAACTCAAACGCTTAAAGACCCCCTCCAGACACATTTTAAATAAAAACACTGCTTTGAATAATAATTTGTGTCTGATACGGTTTGCCCATCAAAAAGCTCAATTACCTTGTTAGAAATTGTTGCTCATATAATAATAATAACTTTTTATTTGTATTAGCACCTTTCATGCATAAAATGCAGCTCAAAATGCTTTACAGTATGGCTTTAAAACACAATAGTAATAAGTAAGGTGAGAGCAGAGAAACTTTCCACTTTCAGATGAATGTGAAAACTGCTTTCAAGCGTCACACTCTGCACATACATCACTCTGAACGGTGAAGCTTGATGCTTTAATGTCCATGCAGTGAATCAAACTCATTGTATAATCTGTGTATCTATATATGTCTATGTATTGTGAATAAAATGTAAACATAAAAGGCTGTTACCTTTCTAGTTGAACTGAAGTCCGGCACCGGCCAAACCGCAAGATGCACCGACATCACTGCAAGCATCCCTTATACTGACTGTAGCTAAACTAAGAAGCAACATTGTGTTAAACAACTGAAATTACATGCCACCAACTCACATCAAGATTTAGCACTACTTTGGATCAAATTGTTGTCTTAATGATCCTCAACTCAGCAGTGTGCCGCGATAACTATGATCTGCCAAGAGTGTTATGCATTCATTACAGCTAAATTAGTTCAGTAGTCATTTACCTAAATGCACTGCAAAACTACTACTTCTAGCCATGTAAAATATCACATCTCAGCTATCGCCATCTAGTTTGTAATAATTCTTCTCTATCCTTATTTGCCGTTTAGCTACGTGTACATCGACACACCGTTGTGGTGATATTATTCATGAGATATGAACACAAAGCCCAATAATTATAGTGTTTGAAACTTCTGCTCCATGCTTGCTATTGTCTCATCACAGGACATTACTCAGGCATGCCAGACTCTGATATTATAGATCAATTTCTTTCCAGTATTATGCTGTCAACAGAACAGAATCAGACACAGGTGCAATATCAAGAGATTTTATTGTGTGTACATCAATAGAGAGTGTAATAAGAATCCAGGATCAATTTAAGCCCTCATCCAACACCGTGAATAGAGACTAGCTGCATAAATTTTTAGTCAGCCCCAATGTAAATACAGAAATTGATTATGGGCATCATCCCCAGAAGCAAACAATCAAGAAAGATGTGTTTATTTTAACTCCCACAAACAGTAGAATTAGAATACTGTAAATCTCTGTGCTCATTAAAGGTTCTGTATGTGAGTTTCAGAAATTCCTTCTCATTAGTGACACCGGTGGCCGTTAAGTGAACTGCAGTCAGCATCCTGTTGCTTGCGCTCGCAACAGGAGCGGGAGAGAGGCAAGGCACTCGGCGGTGTACAAAAACATCACATCCTTTGGATATTCACAGAAAAACTTCAGTCAGGGAAGATCTCCTTTTTTAAGTTACGTTACAGTATTCACTCATTGACAATAAAGTCTCTGGGGCCTTTATTTATAAACCAGGACTTTATCCACCCTTGTTTGTCTGGTTGCCTGGCTGATGAGGACATCAAAAAGAGGAAACCCTTACACACAGCTTACAGATGGAAACATCATTCAGGGCATGAAGACATGGGCTGCATTGTCAGTTTTCACCCTGTAAAGCAGATTCTGCTGGTGTGGCCGACCTTGTGTCATACAGATCGCTACAGAAGTAAAAGCCGATGGTACACTGCTTATAAGTCCAATAATATAGAATTAGTTACTGCCAACCAATAGCTGATGCAAATCTTTAAAAAGTGAGGCCCAGAGTTGAAGGGCTGACAGGTTGTGGAGGGTTAAACATTTAAGAAGGCAGTGACTAAATTAAAATTGAAATTCTCTAATGAATTAAAATGAAGACAGAAGAAAAAAATATACCCCTGAGATTCACTCCGGCATTTGAAGAGTAGACCAATCTCCAGCTGGATTAGGCTGGTAAGGTTAGAAGAAAATGTTGCAGTATTCCCACATGTCCATAGTGTACCAAAACAGTAAATAACCTGTCACTCACAATCTGAGGATCTTGTTAAATAGCCAGAGCTTATACAGCACATCGGGGGAACCCTCTGATGCATCCAAGTCATTGCACTAGTGATTTGAGTCCCACTGAATGTTAATCCTCTTCTAGAATAGAGTGGCCCCAAAGAGATGAGGAAATGTAATTTGAGATGGAAATCTTCCTCAACTGGGGCAATCTGAAGGTAATCTTATTGAGAGTGGATGCAGTGGTACTGTGTATAGATAGAGGAAAGCTGTGTCTACAATGGGTATGTGTTCAGTGTGGAGGCAGCGTGGAGGGACGGAGCACCCAGGCAATTCATATTTGATAAAATATGATCATATGTAGGTGTTTCAGGGTTTATGTACCAGACATTTTTAGCCATTCTAGCAGCATGGCTCTATTGTCAATGTCAGTTGGTTCACCATTTTATATGTCAAGAGCTATTGGATGAATTTTCATGAAAATCTGTAGAGACATTCATGGTGCCCAGAGGATATATTCTACTGAGTTTGTTGAACCCCTGATTTTTCCTCTGGTCTCAACAACTATTGAATGTTTTGCCCTGAAACTTGGTACAGTATCTAGGTCACATCTTTAATTTGTTCAATACTTTAGCTTATGACTAAATAACTGCAAAATGAATGACATTTCCATCAGCAAAAGGTAGCATGCTAACACACTGAACTAAGATGGTGACTAACATTACACCTACTTAAAATCAGCATATTAGCATTCTCATTGTGTGCGTGTTTGCATGCAGATGTTAGCGTTTAGCTCAAAGCCCTGCTGTGCCTGTGTACCGCATCAAAGAGCTGCCAGCATGACTCTTTCTCTTGTTTTCACAGATTAAACAGGTAGCATTAAAATGATTGGTACCACCGTCCAATAATGTATAGCACTCATTACTGGTAATTTCATTAATTGTGTATAAATTATCAGGAAGAACCTCCAATGGATTGTGTGATGTGTATAACCAAATTGACTTATTTTTTTATTGCAGCCTTGATGGTTAATTGTAAACCAGGACTTAAAGGTTTGGTCATAAACCTGGCATCTGAAAAAGTTTGTGGCGTTTAGAACAGATAACTACCGATTTAAATATGAATAAATAATGCAATAACATCAGTAAAGTCATTAGGAATGACTTATAAGTGTGTTATGTTTTATTGGGACTGACTCACTGGCTCACAATCATGCTCCCAATCCCAGATTTTATCATCGTATGACAAATGTCCCACCAGAAACACAATCCAAAAATGGCAAAGGCTCAACTTACTTTATTGACAATACTTGCCCCATAGCACACGTAAGCCATACATCTGAAATATCC
This sequence comes from Scomberomorus guttatus, assembly GCA_038419695.1. Classification (NCBI taxonomy): domain Eukaryota; kingdom Metazoa; phylum Chordata; class Actinopteri; order Scombriformes; family Scombridae; genus Scomberomorus; species Scomberomorus guttatus. The sequence continues at coordinate 14,824,307 of CM076467.1, forward strand.
GCTCTGAAATGGACTTGTCAAGGCTGTCAAAGAAAACAGCCTATTGTCAAAATAGATAGGATTCGGGGGAATAGGACTGCTCCATTTGTGTGTTTATGTGTGTGTCTGTGTGTGTGTTTGTGTGCATGTTTGTCTGAATGCATGTATACTTGTGTGTGTGTGTGTGTGACCTCAGATGTGAGTTCATTCGGGGGAGTCTTCAAACTAAATTTACCATGGCCCTGGTGGAGGTTAATGTTGGCCCTCCCATCTGCTGTTTTCTAATCATCCCCTGTTATCTATGAAAAAGGAGAGTGGAGGAATATGGTCGTAGCGTGCAACAGCCATCTTTTTCCATTTACCCCTTTCGCTCTCCTGGCCATTTCACCATCATTTGTGAAATCAGCTGTAGCAGCAGGAGGAGAGTTTGCACAAAATGTACTTCCTGGAGTGTCTATTTCATGCCGAGAGGAGAGGAGATGGCAGCAGCAGCTGAGGAGAATAAGTGAGTGAGGGAAAGGTAATGAATAGAACAGTTGGAAAGCTTGCTGGAGATGGCCCCTGAACATTTGTCACTCCAATAGGAGTTGTGTCTGTTGTGAGATTGGATTTTGGTTTATTATTGTTGTTTTGCAAAAAAGGGGGTGTCGCTCTGTGCCTGAATGCCAGCAGAGCTTCGCATGTAAGTGGCTAGGTGCAGTGTTTTTTGATGGGAATAGGGCTCTCTCCTCACACTGTATCCTGTGAGATTCCAACAATAATATGCGATTCCAGCCCTTTGCCTCATGCATGAGCGCAGAACGAAAGCAATCTAATCCTAGCGCCTATTCTGTTGGGGGCCATGGTGCAGTCACACCACCTTATTGTTCCTCCGGGGACAGAAATGGGCAAGTGGTGGCTGTTGGCACATCAAGTCACAGCACTTCAACACATTGTGACGGGCCTTGCTAATACAGAAAGCCACCGCAAACAACATCCAACAGTCACATTGAATAATATACCAATAAGAGTCCAGATATATGTCAAGTGTGCGTTTAACAATCCGTTCACATACTTTCATATAATTTAAATTTGCTCCTGAAGTCTTTTGCTGACCTTAATTCTGTCCATTTCTGGGATGTCAACTTCAATGAACCATCTCTTTCCCTCACACTAACTCAGGAAATAAGCTGACCTCATTTGTAAAAGAAAATGGTTCCTGCTCTTGATTCTAATTTGCTATTTTTTTGATAATTATTTAATAAGACTCCTGTATATCCCCCCTAATCACTCTCCATTTTGCCTTCTGTCTGTTTCTCCCTCCACCCTTCGTTCCCTGACTTCTCCTGTTTCCTCTTGTCCCCATCTCTCTGGAGAAGCCCTTGGCGTGAAGCACTCTTGAAAAAAATGAAGGGGGCAAATATACATGTGTGATGTTCAGAACTGGATAATGGTGCACTTGTTCAATGTAATTGGCCTGGAAAAGCACTGTAATTTGTGACTGGAGAGCCCTGACTTGACTTGAGAAAAATGTAAATGTGCAGCAGAGGAGCCCCTTGGTTAATCAGTTCTCACAAAGAGAATACTTTAAGTTCATTAGTGTTCCATTTGCATATTCGCCCTCATAAAGGAAGAGTTAATCCCAAAAGATATTGCATGTTTCTATCATAAATGGGCTGATTTCATATTTCCCCCTGCTACCCAAACTGAAATATGTTTGTGTGTGATCATAGTAAAATTCAAGTGATGTCTCTCCATTAATAGTCTATCAGATGTCTTTCATATTCTATGTTTTAAGCAGTTGTAATATGATTTCATTTAACCATATTATATATATAATAATAGGCCAACTAGATGATATTATATGTTATGTTTGTTTGGCTCTTCTTCAAACATTGCAAATGTGTTCTGAAGCACTGCTTATTGTGTGAGGCCATGTATTCAGTTTAAACACCAGCCATCACACCAAAAGAGAGAAGGCACAAAAAAAAACTGCACAAAATGACAGTCTAAATAGAGCCAACAAAAGAAGCATGTCTGTGAGGATTAACGCTGAATAAAAAAAAAAAAAAAAGCTAATTTGCTGCTGCTGATGGCCATCAATTGCTAGATTAGAGGGCTTGAAGGCACTGGACAGAAAAGATTTGGACAAAGGGGTTAGGAATGGTGAAATAAAAAAAACAATGAGGAAGGAAGGTTAACATATTGTAACCCTACTTCTATGAGTATGGAGCAAAGCCTTTTAACAGGCTTTTTTTGGGGGCTTGTCTACTCACAGCTGCAGAGCCACACAGTGAATTTGTGCATACTGATTCAGCCAATCAAGACAAGTGGCTGTATAAATGTCTGCCGTACCCTAGGAAGTTTATTGTGTTTCCCTGATAAAACCTATTATGAAGAATAGTATTTTTTCTACCTTTCATACACTTAGCATAGGCTATACTACAGTATTTGTTTGTCTTTGTAATTTTAGGCACATTATTTATTGCACATACAGTCTTACTTGTTGAGGTGCAACCAGTGGCTGACATTAGTGAGTCAGCTTTCACAACAAAAAATAAAAAAACAGCCAGGTTGCCTAATGATGATGTCATTACCGACTTAAGAGATTTGATAATTATATGTGACATTATCCCATAATTGCCACCTGTGGCCTCGGAGACCCATTTTCAGCAAAAGTTGCAAAGGCGCGCTCAGACATCATCCTCATTCCTCAACATTTCATGAGATATCAGTGACATCGTTTTAGGAGAACCTATTTGGCTGTCAGTATATACTCGTGTGTCATCAATTTTAATAGAACCCTGCAAGGGTTGATTTGATTAAAATGGTAGTTAAATTATGTCAGCCCCTCGACATAGAGAGAAACAGTTTTTCACTGAGAAATTAGGAAAACATTCCACAAATCTAACTGGTCATATGTTCCATAAAAAGACGATACATCAAATTATATCCTTTTTTTCCTTTTTAATCATTTTGAACTATTAATTAATTAGTAAGAGGGCCATGACAAAAAATTGCAGATACATCATTTTGGAACAAAACATCATTGTAACTCCAGTGACAACACTCTCCACTTATAGTTTTTCTTACCTGATTTAGGGCCCGTGTGAGGTTGGTCTCAATTTGGCTTGGCAGTATTGGCTGTCTTCCAAAACATCTCTTTGGGCTCATCAGCCCTGGATTCCTGGATGTTACCCACACTGCAGGAGGAAGTGATGCGATGGTGGAGGAAAAGGGGGTTGAGAGAGTTGAAAACAAAGCCATCAGTGTGATTGGTTGTCTGGACAGAGGCCAAAGTGAGGACAGAAGGAGGGAGAGAGAGAGAGAGAGAGAAAGAGAGGGAGGGAGGGAATGAAGAACAGAAAAGAGGGAGGGGAGAATTGTCTTCAAGCCTTTTAAGTGCCCTCTGGAGGGGTCAAGAGGATGCCAAATCTGTGGGGTGTCTCAGTACTGGCTCCCAGCATGTGTGTGAATATCCTTCTGTATACCCGTCTACACCGATCTGTCCATTTGTCCTGTGTTTGTACCTACACTGTACATGTGTGTCTGGAGGAGCGCATAATTGCTCCCAAGGCTATATGCACATACCCTTCTGTATGTAATGTGTGGCATGTGTACAGTACATGTATGTTTGCGTGCGCGTAGGGGGGATCTTTTCGTGCTTACATGCGATTGCACGTCCGCCACTTGATCTTGGCCACCGGTGTGCGCAGTGATCACAGCAAAATGTTGATTTGGATAACACTTTTTAGTTTAGAGATCCAATTATGCCCTTACGAGTATGAAGAGCTCCATTACTATTCTCACTATCCGCTTTATTTACTGTCCCTCTGGCCAAATGGATATGGAGAGGGCTACACTGCCAGTCAGCAGATGACCCTCAGTGCCCAAATTTTTTTAACTTTTTTTTTTTTTTCAAAGTCCAGGGAAACCCTGTTAGACCAACTGGCATGCAAGCACCCACTGAAATGATTTGTGATAAGGCATGTATGGGACTACAAACACGAGTGGGTAGGGTCAGTTCTCTTTCACTTCAATCAATTTGAAATTTGAAATGAAAACCATTCATTTCATTTTCATCACTGACCGTATTCATTGTGCGCTTTTTCATTTAAGATAAGGCATACAGACCTTTCAGTAGAATACGCTTTTCATTAAAAAAATCCTCTAACTGGATTGTTTAATTCAGTGTGAGTTGATACCAAGCATACTTCACCTTATTGCACCCGTTCTCACACAGCAATCACACTGAATCAAATGGAGTGATGCTGCTGCTGACTGAGTTCTTCACAAGGTATCCTTCTGCCCAAATCCACTCAGATGGAACCAAACACATGTGGCTGCAGTGTTACATGCTTTTCATACAAACTACATACAACACATCGATCTATTTCTCATTCTTTGTAATCACACACAGGGAGAACAAATATGATAAATGCAACACCTACTTGCATCAAAATCTGCAAGGGAGTAGCTTCTGAAATAAAAAAAAAAAAACACTTAAAATGTGTAAACTTTTAAAATGGACCCTTGTTTATATGGATATTTTTACATTAGTACATGTTGTCTGGAAATTATCTCAACATCCACGGTTTGGAACATACAAAGTATGTTACAACAAGGCTAAAAACAGGCTAGCAGCTATGTTTTTTTTTTTTTTAAATCACAATCACCATTTCAGTTACGCATATTAGCATGCGTAACAAAAAATAGCTAATTAGCACTAAACACAAAGTCCAGCTGAGGCTGATGGGGATCTCATTAGTTTTGCATGTATTTGGTCATAAAGTATTGGATGGGAAGCTTATGTGGGTTGTTTAGAGTCTGTGGCTCTTGTGTTGTGTACCAGGCTGCTATCTGGCTGTTGGTCAGTGTGACTGTCTGCCTATAATAGATCAGTGATGGTACTGATTTATGCAAATATGGTTCAAAATGCAACAATTTGATTGACTGTATGGAAACAAGAGAATAACTGTATCCTGATGGTCTCATACAAAGGTCATGAAACTGAAAAATGTAAAATATACATTTCTCAATTTTGTTTTTTTTCTCACAGGTGGATACATGATGTGATTTTTAGGGCGGCTATATATGTTGTAACGACAACAAAAGAAAACATGCAATTTAATTTCAGTTGCACTTTCAGGGCTCACCAAAGTTATTGCAATCCATCCTGAGGGGGGCATAAATGTCTTTACCAAATTTCATGGCAATCCATCCAATAACTGTTGAGACATTTCACTCTGAACAACAAATATTAACCTGCTGGTGACGCCTGAGGACAAATCAGGGGGTAGCAAAGTTAATAAGCTCCATCCTCTGGGGAACTTGAATGTCCGAACCAAATTTTTACGGCAATCAATTCAATAATTGTTGCAATATTTCAGTCTGGACCAAAGTGGGGGAACGACCAACAGGCTGAAATTGTTATCCCTATAGCCGCACAGCTAGTGTGGCTAAAAGCAAAATATATGAATATAAATAGTAAAAACACTGGTCAAAAACATTTTTGCTCACCGAAATAAAAATAATAAAAAACAACAAAAAAACTACATTTCAACTAGAGTATGAACAGCAAAACTACCCAAATTGAAATAAAATTGCAGAGGAATTTACTTTTCTGCAATGCAATGATGCATGTACTCCCTGGTTGGCAAGGTACATTTCTTCATTTTCAGGAGAAATGAACCTTAAAAACAAAATAAAACTAAACTGAAGTTGAATTCAAAGATGCAAAATGACACTAGCGTAAACACAAAAGTGACTTGAAAAGAGTAAATATCTACACACAGAAACCTACAGTATATTTCTCTTTCAACGTCTTTCTCTCTCTCTCTCTGCGCAAGTTATCTTCCTCACATCATGATTCTTGGCCCGCTGTAGCAGCCAGTCCATATGTGCTGTTTCACCACAAAGCTCTGACATCTCCTGTCATAAGATTTGTCACCATAAACCCCATCATGCTACTGTGCCCCCCCCCCCCCCCCCCCCCCCCCCGCCTGACCCCATGCCAAAAAAAAGTGGCGATTCATAGCCAAAAATGGGATTGTGCTCACACTATGCATGTCCTTTCTGCCATTTTCACCTTCTCTCGTGTTTTACCACTCTCGCTCCTTCTGTTTATCCTTCTGCCTGTCTCCTCTTTCTGCGACTCTGAATTATTTCCTATTAATCATGATTTCCTCCTCTTGCTGTTTTCTCTGCTTTCTAAAAAAAAGAAAAAAAGATTTTCATGCATCCCAGATACTCCTTGGATAATGTGATTGACCACGGTTAACATTTGAAACGCTGCTATGGGTGATGAAGTCAATGCAATCCATTCTACACTAATCAGAATTCATTACATTACATTAGACAGAGGCACCATTCAGCCATCCATTTGTCATTTCTGAGAAATGGCGACAATAGCCCCAAAAAAGGAAAAAAAATCAGTATTCACACCAAATTAGTTTAGTGACAGTGAATAACGGCTATTTCCATCAACTGTATTGTTATGAAAGAAATGGTTACGAGGAAGCAATGATTTAGAGGTGTTTCAACAAGAAAGGTTGGAAGGGAAAGACAAAAGAAAATGATACACACACTCATACACACAAACACAAGTGAGACAGATGTGGGCTGCCACGCGCGGCCTCCAACTGTTCATAATGAAGGGCATTCACCGTTCTGTTCCGGCTCTCCCACTGTCAACACAATTCTTTCACACTGGGCCTCCTTCCCTCCCCCCTTGTTGCCCTCCCTCTTATCTGTCCCTCTTTTCTCGCTCTTCCACATTTCTTTCTCAATCCAGTTTGGGGCAAAAAAAAACAAACTGTGAGCGTGTAGTGCGAGATGAGAAAGGAACAGAGAGAGAAAGAGACAGAGCGGCAGAGGGAGCAGATCTGCAGGACAGCTTGGAGACCAGCGTGGGGCCATGCTTGTCACTTCTCCTTCCACCCGTCCCATCTACTGGCAGGGGCTTATGCGCACAAGAGCGCTTACTGTACCTGAGCATCTGCGGAGCTCCGCTGGGTGGGTAGATGGAGGGGGTGGGGTGGGGTGGGGTGGGGGGGTTCGGGAGATAGAACCACAGGCCTCAGCACCTCTTTAGCAGCCAGGCAATCTGCTCCGTGAGCCCTGGCCTGTCTGTTGGACCACAGAGGACACACACACAACTGCCTGACCACCCACTGAGGAGCACGGTTAGAGCTGATTCAAGATGGTAGATGAAGCACAACAAACACATGCAGCTTACACTGACTGATATGCTTCCATCAAATCTCCCTCCGTATTGACATATGACAAATTTACAGTAGCTTGCATAAATAAACATCATGCAAATGAACAATTCAGAGCTGGAACAACATAGATGGCATTTGCCATGCTCAGAAAAGCCGCAGCAACAGCTGTTCAGGCCACAGCAATTTGGATGAGTCAGCAACAAAACAGCCCAAAATGTGTAGCTAACTAGCAGTTGACATCCTCATATCCCTTGAGGTCAATTCCTCCCACGCCTCCAGAATGCCTTTTCCAAATAGGCACGGATCCCCCTCCCAACCCAACCTGAACCTGTCCCCCCCCCCCACCCCCCACCCCGCAAAACCCCTCCCCACCTCCACTTCCCATCCCTCAGTGGAAATGCTCAGGGCATTTGGAGTAAGGAGTGAACAGCTGTTTGAATTAAATCTGCAAGAGTGAGTCTAGACGGGGGCCAGGTTTATTGAAGCGATGTCGACTGTCAGATTGATGGAAGACAAGGGGGAGATGGCTCGGCTTGTTACAGGCAAAGCCAAACTGGATTCTCTGCCTGTAAGCTGCTGTAAATCTTGTCTGTTTGATGGGGAGATTAGCTGTAATTCTGAGGACATAAATACGGTGTTAGCTTGGAAGTGAAGCTGGCCGGAAAACATGAACATAGGGATATACGGAGTTAGTCCAAACACATACTGTAGCTATTCAGTTTGCCAGAGCACATGGAGTATTTCATTACAAACCCCCGTAGCTTGTGTACATTTTTGAAAGCATTCCTAATGATGATCCAAAAACACCAGACAACCTCAAATACTTATTTGCCTTCCAGCCGTTGTTGCTGTCAATTTGTCAAAACCAGTCCAGAGTCCAAAACTTAATAAGCATTATCTATTGACAAAATATAGACGTTTAGCAGGGTGTTACTTCCTATTATCTTAACTAGTCATCTTCTATTGTAGTCTTATTCAAATAATTAGTTATTTTGCTGTTTTTGGTGTGCATTAGTCTCCAAATCCATATTTCCCATCCTGTACGTTTGTCAATCACTTGTAAAGCACTTTGAATTGAATTTGATTTGTATGAAAAGTGCCATATAAATAAAGTTTGATTGATTGATTGACTGATATGTGGTGCATCTACACGGAAGTATGAAAGCCCCCTTCTGTAACATTAACCCTAATCCTAAAATCAGCAACCCCAAAGTGAGTGTTGTATCACTTGAAACACACTTTTTAGTGAAACATTTTTACTTGTCATTGGTAAAGAAGCGAACTGTCAAAGCAAATGTGATATAAATCATAAAAAAAACTGGATGTAGACAGATCTAGATACTCCCATAAACCTAAAATAAAGTTGTTAAAGAATTGGAAATGTCAAGTGAGATATTGCATGTTAACATTGGTTTTGACAAGTTTTCATTAGTCCTCCAAGTTTATGATTAATGCATTAGTTAAATCAATTAAATCCTTATAATGAAATGTGATCTGGTCAATTTATTTACTGGATGTCTGCAGATTTTCGTGTTAATGCATTCCTTTCTTCTCCCGAAACTTCTCCTCAGCTTCGGCTGCACAGAATACTTTGAACAGATGAATTGCTTGAGTTTGTAATGAGAATGGACACATTTATAAATTTGTCAGACATTTTTCATATGTGAGAATAATATTAAAACATGAGAAAATTACGTGCTGCTTACAAACCACTGTTGCGTAACACATTTGTGTCTTTTACTGTGTGCCAGGATTATAGTATGTCTTTGTGTGTGTGTGTGTGATGTGTGTGCGGCGCCCCGCTACAGCTTGCATTTCCACTCCATTTGTGTGGTCGCATCTGCAGCAGTGTGTACTGTGTGCCTGTGTGCATCAGTGTGTATGCGTAAGAGGTGTGGACACCGAGCGTGTCTCACCAACTCTTTTGAAAGTGACTCTGACAGTTTGGATAACAGTTATACCCTGCTTCCTCACTGCCCACACACATAAAGACACACACACACACACACAGCACCACCACAGTCACATTGCCTTCAGATGGCGGGCTCCTCCGACGCCAAGTGTTAGGGGCCAGCTTATAATTAACTTGCCTGCCAAGTGGTATTATATATCATCAAGGGCTCGACATTGGCCTAGAGGAAGTCCAAAAAAGTGGCAGCGCTATTGTTCGCCGCCTAATAAGGTCAACGCGATGGCATGGTAAATTACAGTTATTTCTACCATTTAGACAACAAATGTCGTCAGGTGTCAACTCTCGCTTCTCACATGGACGTTTCTGGGCCTGAAGCAGGAAGCGGCCAGGTCTTTTTTGCTGAGCAGTCAGCAAGGGTAGAGTGCATGTGTCGCAGCAACATACTGTTTCGGCTATGATTTTTCTCAAGAAAGAGGCCGACAATACACAGAGATAAGAAGGGGAAGAAAGTCACTTTCAAACCAAATGATGGCAATTAATGTTGTTGTTTATCAGCTTGAGGCAGATTTTTCTTCTTCAATTAACTCAGTGTGAGCACACTCGTGGTTTGATGAGTGCCTTATCCATCTAAGTGGATACACTTATACATGCACTGCACTGTTTCTCTCTCCCCCTGCTTCTTTCTCCTTCCTGCAGTGTATGTGTCCATCATCCACACTATATACTATCACTATGAAGTAAACACTATACAATAAATCCTCATAATATGATGTTTTGGCAGGTGGCGTACAAGGATTTCTTGTACTTTACAATTTTGTAGAAACAGCTTAAGGAGCTGTTTTGTAGAAACAGCTTAAGGAGCCAAAAAAGCTCAAATTTAAAAGGTCATAAAGAGAAGCTTTTATGAGTGTACCCTAATTTTGTCTCTTTTCCAATGTGAACACATTACATAGTGAAAAACCAATTAGAATGAGTACGTAGTGTACTTTTAATTGCTGTCAGGCTGACTTTAGTTATCACCGGAGTACATCCAGCCTACGATATCACATGTAAGCCAAGCACACAGTACGCCAACAGCATTAGCCCTCCCTGGTAATATGTGACAGACCACGCATTCATTGGAAAGTAGGCCTAAGTAGTGTAAGACTAAATGTGTTAAAATTTGTGTTATCTGTTTTATAATCTAAGCCCAGTTTTGTGTTTTCTAGGTTTAATATTGCACAGCGCTCTGTGTGTGTGAGTGAATAAAACTCCCTCCTTGTTCCAGTTACCTGAAATTGTTAATTACATTTGTATGAAGCATACTGTGTCCACTCTTCTTAACATAACCTCATTGCACTTAAAAATCTTTCATCGGGGGTATAATTTGTGATTAATTGCGATTACATGTTTTTAATCGCTTGACAGCACCTGATTAAAACATGCTGGCTGCAAAGAGGAATGAATTAAGTGTGATTTCATGATTTCAATAGGCCTTTAAGATTGTCTTTTTGTATTCAAGCTACCCACGTCAACTCGCCTGTTTTCTGTAACCTGTGTAATTGCCAGTGTTATTCTGCTGTCTTTGCCTGATCCCAACTGCCCATTAGCCTGACTGATTATCGAGTAAACAGCTTTTTAACTCAATCTGTCTTGCCTATCAAGTCTGCTTTAAAGGGTCGGGTCTTACACAGATATTACAAGGCCGTCGCTACAATAAATCTGGGCCCCCCCACATCAACCTGTATCTGTCACCCTTCACTTTACTTTACATTTCCTTAAACTGAAGAGTGCATGACTAATATATTGTATGCATCCACTTATTCAGTTCTAAGACAACATCATATAGCGCCGAGCATCGCAACATAAGCACTTAAAAGTAGATTGAGGGTTTTAGATTCAGACGTGTACACCGCAGGATGCGTCTGAACAGTTATGGGAAATGTATGTGAGTGAAAGATAATAAATAAGATTATGTGACTGGCATGCAGTTAATGGATTGTATTGGGCCGAGCGTAACAGATGTCATTTCTAGATCAAGTGTCTTCTTTCATAAATTGGAGGCAGAATGTTGCAGTGAGTTTAACGACGCTACATTTAAGATATTCTAAGAGGCACTAAGCTGTGTAAAGTTGGTCAGAAGGAGGCTACAGTCGTCTGCACCGCCTCCCTTCTGTCTCTCTCGTCATTCTTCTGGATAGTATAATAGGGTTGATGCGATTGATTGATTCCCAGGGACAGATGGCATGTACCCAAGACGGGCATTTCTGCCTTTATCCAATCATTTATAATATTGGACAGTTATATTGCATTGTTGTCCCTATTGTAGCTAAAGTTTTTTGTGGGTCAAGTCAAATATGAGTGTGTTGCTGCCCGTGTGTGTGTGTGTGTGTGTGTGTGTAGCCGGATTCATGCATGTAAACTAGCATTTTCTATCCAGGTGGTGCCTGTATCCCATCTGGAGCCCTTAACTCTTTCTAATCTTGGAAATTAGGACATTAAGGTTAATAGAGATCTAAATTACATTCATCTAATATCACCTTTGCCAATCACAATTACACACGATGGATTAAACAAAGTTGAGGTAGCTATTCAAGTTGAATGTCACCTCAGCAGGTGTCACTCCCATAAAGTCCAACATTTATTGAAATGGTATATTATCTCCGGTAGGTGTATGGCCCCACTGTGCCTATACACACTCAGGATACACACCTTTTGTGCGGCGGATGTCTGTTTGGTGCAGGCATATTTAAGACTCTTGGCCAATTGGACCAAAATGAGCAGAGGGGGGGGTTTGCAGATTCTATCCTTGCTCCTTCTCAATTAGGTCTGTGCACACAAATTCCTTCGTCTCAGTCGCTGTTTTGTCCTCCTGTAGCTATTCCCCCGCATTACTCTGTTCTAGAATTACAATAAACTAATTCCTGCCTGTTTCGCACAGACTATGAATAATGGGAGTGACAAAAAAGGGTCGCTCAGCAGCAATAGTCGTACAGGCTCTAAGCACTGTTTTGTTAGGCTTGACTAGCTTTTGTAATTATGTTTTCCCCGCAACCTCCCCTGACCATGTATAGCCCAAAACTGTGGATTTCAAATTACTGAAGTATAAAATGCATTCCACTTTGCAGTATAATCACAACCGAGTCTATTTAAATGGTAGGAGGCTTTGTTTCATTTTCTGCATAGACCATTTAAGTAAGTGAAAATGGTTTATTTTTATTAAATATTGTGACTGAATTGATTGCATTGCACAAAATAACCTTTTAATCCAAGTGTTTGTCCAAGAAAATGGTGTCTCACTCTAAATGGGGACTTTTTTTTTTATTTTCATGTAGAGTAATCACACTGTAAATGCACTTTTGTCAAACATGCTACGTTCGTCTCCAGTCATGGTCTAATTGTTATCCTTGACTCCAAGCATATTAATTTGGTTTTGGATACTTTGAAAAAACGATAATTACAAATTCTTACGTTGCCCAGCTACATAGGCTGCTCCTTTCATGATATTAAAATGAAAAACATTGCTTGGCTTAGAAGTCTCCGAGCTAGCAGTGTAACATCTTCTTAGGATAGGCTTTTGTGTTTTGCACGGTTGGCGTAATTACCGTTAATGGTTTCAAATGGTGATATCTTCACCACAGCAATGTGAGAAAAAATGTCACCAAATCCTGATAAACTTATCTCATAGGTCCTAATTACAGAGGCTTAATGAGTTACAATCAACAGATCTTGCCAGCAATCTCCCAGTAGCATTCCAGAGCCTGTTTGGTTCAGAGGTGGGAGAGTGCTGTTCCTTAATGAAACCCAGCATGGAGCCCCCCAAAAAGCAGAACACAGTGATTACAAGCTTACACAAACACAGAAAAAAAAGCTGCAAACAGTGATTAGTATGTAATTGTAATCCTGTAAAGGAAATGGGATCCCCATCGTTGGAACCGTAGAGGAAGGGGTTAATTAAGAACAAGGAAGCAGAGAAGGTTATGCAATGGTCACGGAAGTACAAGAAAGATTTGATATTCATTAATGCTCATTTCAGTTGCTGAAAATAATTGCCACATTCAAACTTTGCAGATTACACTTTGAATTTGACTGAGCCAAACAAATGGAATTATTTTCTGTTTACAATGGTTCAGCTAACTACACGCAACTGACTATTTACAGACTCTTTTCCCTGCCTGAATATCAATAGAGGATATGCTAAATGCAGGGGAAAAAAAGCCAGTGAAAAAGGATAACGTTTAATAAATATTGTCAGTCACACTGCCTCAGGAGCTCCCTCCTCTCTTCAGCTATCTTTATCATCCAGGGCCATTCTGGGGTCAACAGATTCTCTCTGCATGTGGTCACTTAGGGTTGGTCTCGGCTGACAGGGTCAATGCTGGGTCTTTTGACTTCTACCGGGCAAATCCGCCCTCTCTGCAGCCTTATTGGCCGACCCACTTCATTCCCTCTGTCTATCAAACAGAAGGGGCGGGGCTCAAGTAGGAAAGCCGTCCGACCAGCGTCCCTCGGGGCCTTCTAATGATGACACGGGCTTCCTCCGAGGCTCATTAAGAATATCATCTGGAAGAGACTCCCTTAAAAGCACATAAAAGACACTGTCTGGATGTACAAGCAGCTGAAGCATGTTCTCACTGGGATTATGGGCCAATTTACTGAGTGTGAACTAGAGCAGCTCATGCGCCCTTCAGTCCTCAACCCCAGTGCATCACACAGTTGTTTCAAGGCCGCAAAGCTTAAACACACTGTATCCACTGATATAAGACCAAAATGTTGGCATTTCATGCAAATGGAACACTTGAATGAAGCAGCGCGGTGTCGTGACTTTGGCAATCCTGTCAGCATAACAAGACTGTTGCCCCTGACCCACAACACGCCCGCCAGCTCCTTCCGTCCCTCGCTGTCTTCCTCTCTCACTCCCCCTCTCCTTCTGCTCTTGTCGGCGGAGAGTCAAAGTTCTCCCTTAATCAGCACAATGCTCTCTGTGGCAGGTGTTAGTGAGCTTTTTTCTGGCATCTTGATCACCCCTCAGGGAGCGCGCTGGCCTCTGATGCTGGGCACACAGCGGGAGATGTCATCGGGAGGAGAGCCACCCACGGTGGCTACAGAATCAGGCAAATTGCTCTCTCCACAGCGAGAGGGAAAGGTTAGGGCCACGGGATTAATCCAAGCTGCGTTTCAGCGCACAGAATTACAGTGGGAGGTTAGCGAGATGCGTGTAGCTCACCAACTGCAGCTCGCGATAACAATATGCCTCCAAAGAAATGTGAGGGGAATTTTTGAAGTGCAAAAATCCAGATAGCATGTCATGAAGTTGTATCAACGTAGTCTCCCTTTCAAACTAACCAAATACTGATATTTATAAGTGTTTATTTAAGATTGCCACTTAGACACTGGACATCTCTGACAAACTTTGAACAAGGCAATGTTCCAAGTTTGCAATATTTTTATAATGGGAACCTGTTCTACTGTATATTCTTGATTTTCTTAATGAGCATCTGTAGATTAGGATGGATACTGAACATTTTTTGAATTCATAATTTACATTGCTAAATTGAGCACTCAGTGTCGGGGGAAGTTATGTTTACTGCTTTAACAAAGCAGCCAGGAAGGGTTGGACTCAAGTTCCATGCCATTAATTTCCAACTTGTGCAGATGCATGTTCACCTCAGTTCACAAACCCACATAAATTTGCACCTCCAAATTTGCTTGACGTTCTGCCTGAGCCTAGGTGAAGATGGGAACGTGTGCTTCTAATTGGATGACTTCAGCATACATACATATTGTATGTGAAAAGGAAAAGCAGAGACACTGAGTAGTTTTGTTAATAACTTTTTCCAAAAATTAAAATGTCACCATGCTGACCATCAGTAATCAAATGTCAACAGCAATGTCACCTTGTTAAACTGTCATAACAGATGCTATTATATTACTAATCTGACTGATTTTACAACTTTGATTTTCATCACATTGTATTGACATTTGCTTACCTGTAAAATCTGTGAAATGTCAAAACATAAAATGCTAATGTACAGCAGCTATTTAATGCTACTGATAACTTCAGGCATTTGAGCCAATATGTCCCCCTCTTTGGGTCATCTCAGATTTGTCACATTACTTGCTGCCTTGCTCAGTAGAAGGGGTTTAGTTTCAAAATAATGTTATATCAGGTTACTTTTGCACCAACATTCAACAGCCACACAGATATTTTTTGAGATGAGATGTTGATTTTCATGCTGGTTTCCCCCAGGCTACATTACAACACTGCACAAAAACAACTCTCTTGCCACCCTTGCCAGTCCTCCAGTACTGGTGAGCATGTAGTCGCAGGCAAACGGTCTAATTTCGGCAATGCCCAGTCTGAGTCAGCCTACCGGGGTTTGAAGTGTAAGAGGCATGTGCTGGTGTGTCTAGGATTGTAGGATGCTGTGGTTTGCAGACTGCATAGAATACACCAGTGCACCAGTTCTGCTTACAAGGTAAATTGTCGAGCTTTCAAAAGAGGTACGAGGAAAGAGAAGCTGATTTGGGGAGCAGCTCAACGGTGCACTCGCTTTCCTGCAGCTTCTGCAGGAGAGGGCTCTGTCACATTCGACTATCAGAGTGTTGGCGTCAGCAATCTCTGCTTGTCACAAGGAGAGACTGGTTTCTGACATCCTCCCCTGAAATATTTCCAACAAGGCATGAGGCGGAAATGTGCGGCGATGCGCTCTCTTGCTCTCCGGTTGGAAACGGCCTGTGGATCTGACAAAGGTCCTTTCAAAAGGAGCCGTTCAGGCCCGATGGGCAGATCTCTCTCAAGTTGTTGTCAATTAAGACAGCACTGCTGCTTGCGTTACCCTCTGTCAAATAAGTGTTTGTGTGCACTTTTGGCCCACTTGAGCTGCATGCTTATAAGAAGGGACCTCACACTCATGACAGGACCTTTATGCCTCACAATATTTCAGCTTGAGGCATTCAATCTTCCGTCCCACAGGAGAGAGAGGCAAGAGAAGATCCATCATATGTTTCCTGTGTGTTGACATGTTATTGTGAAAGTCATGGCTAAAGTAAACATAGCATCTGTTGTCTGTTATGTCAGAGGGTAAACCCCTATAGGCTCAACAACTGCTGTATGACAGCATATGACAATTGTATATATGGGCAGGAAGGGACCCTACCTTAGTTATTCATGCACTTTCTAAACAAAGTGGCTGTGGCACTGAGTGCTTTGTTCAATGAAGTGAAGCATGTAGGGGGGGTCAAGGTAGAAGCCCTGATCATTCAACAGCTTTTTCTCTCTCCTCCATCATTGCAAACAGATACTGTGGGTGATGAGTGGTGACTCATTTCAAACCGGGTTGTGTGCTTTTTGAGCCTTCTCCGGGTTCATGATTAGTGCTTAGAAGAGACTCATGTGTGACCGAGACACAATAGCGCCACAGAGAGAATAGGTACATGCATGCTTACTCCACCTCACCTGTCTCCTCACACATACACGCAGCCTCTGCTAAGTGAAGTGTATTATTTTCAGATTGTCACACCTGTCCAGTCACATACTTGGTGTTCAGCATATGGCCTGTGGGTGGAGGGACTTTTTAGAGTCTTACAGTAAAGGGCATGGGTATATATGCTTGAAACAAACTAGTTTCAACTGTCATCCTACTACATCTAAAGGCAAAATAGCTGATCTAAATGGCAACACGCAAGGGCAGGGCAAAAAGCCTGCTGTCATATATGTGATAATTGCTCAAATAGGGGTGACGGCACTTACGTTAGGACAGTCTTCTTGAAGGCATTCGTTGTGTTTCACTCATTTGAAAGCAAGAAATAGTGACAGCTTGAAAGAGAAGTTCATGCGTACTTTCTCAACTTCGTGAAGAAGGTGTGCTTGTGAGATTGTCGTCTTGGAAAGTTACACAAATTTGTCAAAAACCACACCTCCGGTTCCTAAATTGGAGTGAGGGGAGAGGGTTTCAGACGCATTTCGACAAGTGCCATCTAGAAGCCTTGTTTATGATAGTGTGATGGCAGGGGTTGTAGTTATAGTAGTTGTAGTCTGCCCTCAAATCCTGTAGAGTTCCTTTTAGATTTTGAAGCCTGAGTGAAACCAAATGACAGTGTGCATTGTGGTTCTGGGATCAAGGTGACGAACGCTTGAGTAGCAGGGTAAACACGACCCTTTGACAGAGCTTTATCACTGTGATTGAACAGTCTCACTCTGGCTTGCCGAGCAGGTACATTACACAAAAAAAAAATGTAGTGTACAGATATGAAAAACAGGGAAAAATATGTCGAACCACTTATATCAAAAACATAAAAGCACACGACAGCAAAAGACCTATGCTCTTAACTCACTTTTTCTGTCATCGGCTGCCTAGCTTTTATGAAGCCCCAGACATATATTTGGGCGGATTTTGAGGTAATGTGGGTCGTGTATTACTGGCCAAAAAATCTGGAGCTCTATCTTGGGTCTTCTTCTCTCTGCCCTCGCTCTTTCCCCTCATCTGCTCTCTCTTTCTAATTAGCTTCTACAGCGAGTGCAGACTGGACAGGGGCCTATAATGGAGCCAGATGTTCGAGGAGATTTCACCCCGCAGGGGAATGTTTTGTTTACTACAAGATGAAAACAACTCTCTTGCCCTCACTTTTCCTTTTGGGGTTGTTTATGTGCAAAACCACATTGCCCTCCTGCTCTGAGTTTCAGATGCCAAGAACTAGTTGAAATAGACATTTTATTTTTTTATATTAATAGGTTGTTATTTAGTTCATTGAAAGACCTTTCTTAGTAAAGTGCTATTTTTTTTTAAGCATCCAAAAATTGCTTGTCGTACACTTTTAAATAAATAACGCCATGCACGATCCATACCATCAGAATCCATATTGGTTGCATCAGCAGAAAAGTAATTCTTTACCTCCTCTGTTTTCCCTTCATCCAACATAGCGTGACAACCATTATCCAGCTCAACACTTATCACCACAAAATTGACATGTAACCCATTTCTGGGATGATTAATTTAGCTTTGGTGTGGCCTGCCGGAGGATCAGTCTTAATCAGCAGAGAGAGCGAAGGGCAAAGAGAGCCTGGGTCTATACATCAGCCACTGCAGAAAAACAAATGAAGACACTCGGAATCAACTCAATCTGCATCTCAGACTGATTCTTGGAGCAGGATTAGGAGGCCGGGTCGATGAGTCCGATGCAGAGTGTCAGTGCCGAGTATGTGATTGGACAGTAATACCCTTACACTCGTCAGCATCTTGAGATCCACTGAGGTTGTAATTGGGTAGTGCTCAAGGCTCAAACAACTGATAAGGTTGATTAGTCCAATAGCATCAGAGGGCAGTGGAGGGCTTTATGAGAATCAGGAGGAGATGAGATGAACTTCACAAGGGGATCCAAAGTTGATCAGGTCATGACAATGAAAAACTCAATTTCAGCATATGACAATGACTACAAGTTAAGTAATGATAAAAAAATATATACATAACAAATTCATTCAGTCTGACTAAAAATAAGCTGGACATCGGTCACATAGATACATAATATCAAAAATAAAACAATGTTTTTTTTTCTTTTAGAAGAGAGATGTGTGAAATGATTTAAAAGACACCCATAATGGAAAAAAAAGCCAAAACCAAAAGACCGGCCAATGCTTTGAAAAGTAAGTTGAACACATCGTTTCTTTTAAACTCTTCTCAGAACAAACCACATGCTTGCTTTCATTCAAATCTCACCCACCTCATTCTGGTGTCTGAGCATAGAGAGAGAAAAAGCACAATCACATTAGCATGAAGTCAAATCTGCCTTTTGTGAAATGCCAATCCAATTAGCACGTTCTCGTTTAGCTCCTTCTTCCTAAATGGAGGCTTTTGCATCTTTTACAAGGATGATGTGCAGTAAAAGGCACATTTAGTAAACAGTGCGGCCCTCGGGCTTTCCTCTGGGACTATTCGAGCTAGGTGGCTAATGAAACGGGTCCATAAAAGCAGCAGGGAGCTGTGAGAGAGGCCATGTGGAACACAAGCACACAGTGGCATGGGGTCTCCGGGGGAAGGGGAACAGAAAGAACGGATGATCCTTGTCAGTGGGGATAGGTGGTGCTTTAAAGGCTCAACAGTATTGATTGTTGATAATTACCCTCATGATCAGTACTGAAATGGAGAAACCCCAAATGAATGAACCCTTATTAACAGGAAAAAACCTTAAATTACAATTGTTTGTAACTATAGAACAAAGAAATGGATTTGTTTAATGTTTCATGCGATAAATGCATTGAATGTGAACACAATGAGGGTAGAGATCCCCCAAAATTACTTAGTGATAATTTACCATTTCCAAGAGTGGAGTGTTCCTGGTTTGATGGGTGGTTGGTCAGGAGTATTTGGTGTTGTCAGACAGATGAGGATGAGGATGAGTAAGGGTAATGCTGGTTTATTTCAACTTTGGCCTTGCTGCAACAATCCAAAATGTCAATTAAAGGGATATTCCTTTGGTTTTGTATTATACTCTCATAAAGTTGGGGGACTTCAAATGAATTTTATGCATCAGTAAAAATATTAAGTTGTATATTTGAGCTTCACTGTGCAGAGTTTGACACTAGAAGGCTGTTTTCACATTCATCTGCTGAAAGTGGAAAGTTTCTCTGTGCTCATTTAAAATCAGATTTTAAGGGGCGGGCCTACGAGCACGATCTATGACATCACAACTAGTTTGGATGTCAATCCTGGTCCAGTATTCAACTTACACAAGTGTGATGTGGAAACTTGAAGCCTCCAGTGCACAAACACTGAGAATGGACTTTACAGTGAAGTAGGAGACAGTAGTTAAACTTCTTAAGTGAAATATATTTTCATATTCATAGATTCTGGAATTTTTAATGAGGGAAAATTTTAAGGATTTTAAAAGAAGGGGTAATTATACTTTTTTTGTGGAAAAACCATATCAGACACACATTATTGTTCCAAGCAGAGTATATTTATATGTCTGAATACATGTCTGGAGGGTACTTTAAACTAGTTGTTTTTAAGAAGAAAGTTGGGAATTAATAAGACATAGGGGAAAAATAAAGCCAGCAAGTCACATGAAATAAAGTCACCACAGGGGTTTGGAGGTGGGCCCCCAAAAACACTGATGCTCTGGTAAAAATATGAAGTCTACAAGGCCAAGCTAAAAAAAAAAAAAAAACCCTGATATTCAGTGGAGGGCACCTTTAACTGAGTGAGTATAATCTTATTATTACTAATGGAAATGATGGCCAAGCTATGAAAATGAGACCTAAATTCTAGTAAACCAGCACTATCTTTTAATCAGTGGGAGCACCACTGGAAAAACTTGGGGTAAAAGTGTAAAATTTTAACAATTTTTGTGATCTTACAAAAGTATATGTGGTATATGTTTGATGCAAAACCCTCCTGCTAATGAGAAGCTTTACCATGTCTGACTCTTGCTAAAGGCTCCTGGTCATTCGTGTTGAACTTTGAGTTTTTTTCCCACAAAGTTTCTGGAGTGTATATGGCTAGGAGGAAACCCAGCAGACCTCAAATTATCCTCCTCCATTTTCAGGGTCTTTTCATCATTTCAGCTCTCTTGCACACCATTCCTTTACTCTTGGACATTTTACCCACAGTTATATCTGTTCTCGCTTGCACATTATTTTCTTGCTTTCTTCTTCTCTCCTCGCTCCGGTCCCTGCTTCTGCCAATTTCATGCCAGGCCAGTCCTTGGAGAATCACCAAGGGCATTGGAAACAATCAGACGACTCTTCCCTCTCCCAAAAAACAGACCTGAGTTCTTCATAATCAACCATTTACTTTCCTCTCTGCTGCAATTAAAAAAGCGCTAGATGGAAATTATTTTTAGACATGGCTCTCGTTTCCTATTTCGCATTTCACAGTTCAAGATTATTTATCTAAACACAGCACTGTGCGAGTGTGCATTGCGTGGCCCGGAGCTATTTTCCACATGGGCAACCGTGAAGTCATATTGACACTAAACATATGGTCGGCCCTGTTTTGAGATACACTTGCAGACTCCCAACGTTTCACTTGTCTTAATGAATAATACCATGGTGGATTCCGGCGTCTGGAATCAGTGGAATTTTTCAACAGCACCAACAATGCTTTCATGCATGAATTAACGCTGTGCATTTCCATTTTTACATGGTGCTGGGGAACACAACGGTTTGTAATTTCATTTGCAATATTATGAGGGAGGGACTAAAAAAGAGACCCATCCCGCTTGTAATAAGTGGCCCATTTTATGTTGATTTCCATTCCACTTCAGCCGAGTACGGAAGTAAAAAGATTGAAGCATTTGAGCAAAATCAATGATATTTTACGGTACTAAACCACCAATCCTTAGTGATATATCCCTTTGTTATTGAAATGCAGCTCTTTCAGAGGACCCTGACTTCATATCAAGAGTCGAGTTATTCCTGTGTGCACTGAACGGAAGAAACCTAATACTAAGTGACAGGATAGGAAATGAAAATAATGAGATCTCATAAATATAGTTTGCAAGACAAACCATCCATTCGTACTCAGACAAAAGGAGATATTTCTGTCCACAGGCCTAATTTCAGTGACCTCTGAGGTGCAGGGGGTAGCTAGAGAAAGAGGAGAGCAAGAGGATGTGTATATTTGGGAATGAGTAAGAAAGACAAAAATGTGCATGATTTCCCTGTTCATGTTGGTTACATCCATCTCAAGCTCTCAAAAACTCCCAACAGCCAAACAAGAGATTTACTGAAAAGATGAGATGAGCTCACAGTCCAGTGTTGTCTAATGAGGGACCCTCTACAACTTTTGGACTGAAGAAATGACTAAGAGTCTACAGCCATGCTAGCAGCTCTCACAATGACAATGTTAACATGCTGCCGATGACGCACGATCACCAAAGTTGACTCATCGTGAATATCCATCAAAATGACACATTTCACTCATAGTGGTGCAAAAAGAAGTCACGGGATCATCGAAATCAGTTGGTTTCATCGTTTGGAGACCATGAATATCTCAAAGGTTTGTGCAAACCGGCATATGTTGAGATATTTTACTGGATAAGTGACTATTGGTTGCACTACATGATGATTTATCCCCTAGGACCATGAATGTCTGTATAAAATCAGCCATCTATCCAATGACTGCTGAGGTATTTTTAGTTTGGACCAAAGTGGTGAAACATTGAAACATTAACATCCATTAAGCTCCATGATTTTAATACACAATAATAACTCCACATTTTTATTTCTCAGGCTTGAAATGTGATGGGAGTTAAATTAGAAAATAATACATATATAATTGTGAATGTGAATTCAGACATAAAATATAGTCAAACTACCAATTAATTTGGTGTTGGAAATTTTAGTTAAGATAGTATGTGATAAATAGAACAACAGAGTTTGTAGTTTGTTTTTTTTAACCAAATGTTAAATACTCAGATGAAATAATGTCATCTGCACTCTTCTTTTTGCTGCCATTCTTGTTGACTTTAGGTGTTAAATAACTGTTCCCAAAGTTTCTTTTAACCAGCCCAGCCAATGAAATTTGATGATTGGATTGTTTTCCTTGATCTTAATGACTCATAAAACTGAAACCTTATTAAGGCTGATTAGCAGTTTGTTGAGCTCGTGCTTTTGTGTGCATTTCCTGCCACGCATAAATCTTGACAAATGGCCTCTTGGCTCACCACAATATGCATGATGTAGTACACACATTTCACAGCTCTGCAGCCACAATCCTGCTGATTAGCTTTGCTGTGACTGACTTTGGTAAAGTGTTGACCAGCTCACCAAAGAGTAGCAAACCTGAAGACTGACACTAGAGAAACAAGTAATAAGCATGCTGGAAATACGTTATTTCTGTCAGCTCTCTAAAAAAGATCTGCACATTTTCATATACACCAACCTGCCTCTATGTTTGCAGAATCCAAACAACAAAGCCAGTTGGTTATACATACCTCACAATCCCTATTCCCAAACCTCTACAACAGCAAACATTGTGCAAAAGTCAAGGCATACAAGTCACATTTTCACACAACTTAATTGTCCATTGGGGGGAAATTTGTTTTGCAGACAACTTTTTAAATTAAAAAGTAGATTTACTAGATACAAGGGATATAATATAAAACACAACACATATACCAAAGGGATAAACATCAACTGATGAAACCAGACAAGGTTAATAAAGGTTTAATACAGGCATCAAATGGTAAAGAATTTGATCTATTTATTAATCTAATAAAGTATTGTCTCTAGACTCTAAATCAGAATTTTAAAAAGGCATCAGCTCAACTTGCCCTCTATAAGTAAACAACCCGGAGACTTTAGAATGGCAGCGGCCTTGCTCACCATATGTTTCTCAAAAGTCAGTGGAAATCTGGCCTGATAACATCAGTGCAGACAGTAGCTCCATCTTGAAATCTACTTCTGCTAATTAAGAAAAGGACGACAGAGCTGGTACAGTAAAGGCTTGTGGGACAGGAGCAAACATAAAGGTGCAGGTTAAGTGACAGGCCAGATGGTCTGAGTTTCGAACCAAAGTCACTTTACCTAGTTGCACTCTTTTCACCTTCCTCTTCCTCTACTGTACTGTAGATGCTGAATGGACAAAAACAGCAAATTATACACTTATTAAGGTCAGTTTTGGTTGGACTGGGTGTGAACATGATATTGTTAGAATTGGGAATATTGTATCTGTATGTTAAAGCCACTGTCTTTAGTAAATTGGACAACATTTGCTCCTTTATATATTACAAACTGTCCCTTGCAACCTTTATTATTATTGCAGTACCTCGTATCTAGACTATAAATGAGTGTTTGCGCAGTATGCCTGATTTACATTATTCTAAGCTGTTTTCCGACATGTCTTTTCAATCCCAAGATTCAAGACCAGCACTGGTGGGTGCAGGGCGGGGGTTGTTATATAATCCACTTTGCTGTCCAGAGAACAAACATTAGCCAGCATGATTGTTGGAAATGCCAGTTTGTATGGGTTAGCAGTTATCCCTGCTTGCACTCCTCCACGCTTAGCCCGCTTCCACGTTCCTGTCGCACCCCTTTCCGATGCTTCCTCTCCGTAGCAAAAGTCTTTGTTGCAAATGTCCAAAAGACACCGCATTCATCAAAACAGACACTGCATAGTAGGAACTACGAGAGGCCGCCGCAAACGTCGGTCGCGCTGCCATCACACCAGCTCATGGAGAGAGAGAATGCCACCGACAAGGACCCCTTAATTTCTCTTCTTGTCTTCACAAAATAACTCTTCTATTAGCTTCCCCAGTGCAGTTTCTCCTTTGGACTGTCGGTGACAGTGGCAGGTAGCAGTTAGCAGTTGACAGCTAGATAGTTGTTTTGATTTAAAAAATATATCCAAAGACAATATTTCCTTCTCTGTTCTTGCTGATTAACACTGTTACCTCTGAGTCCTTTCTGAAAATCATTTGAAGGTTATTTTGCAAAATTTTTTGGTCCGAGTTTGAGATGTATTCATTTTTTGGTGCTTGCTGGCTGTTAATAGCCCCTCAGTGGGTGTGTTTGCTGCAACTGGGCTGATTTTGAATGGGATTAATTCTCATTCCCATGCCAGAACATCTACTAAATTACGTAAATAACTCTTGAAGTAATGTGAAAGGGTCAAATTTCCCAAGTTATACATACAAACATTAAGGTAAGAACTGAAGCCTGAGCCCCCTGCAGGTTTAGTCAGCAGTGGAGCCACTGATTAGGAATCATAGTTGCTTAGAGCAGCATAACATAGTCCTGTCTTCCAGGGATAATTTCTTGCAGATTTACAGTATTACTGATGTTTCTCTTCTGATCTGCTTTGATTGACGGCTGAGAATTCTGTTGTGAGGAAAAATAATCAGAGGGTTTGCACTCGCTGTGATGGATTATTTTAAGTTTCTGGAAGATTTTGTGTTTGTGCAGTGTGGGGTTTCTTATTGATGATAAAGTGAATGGCTAGAAGACAGCGTTGTCTAAGAGAAAGTATACAGACACTCACATTTGATAATGTAGAGAAGGACAGTCTAGACAACTTGCTAAAACTAACAGAAATAATCATGTTGGCATGCTACATACAGTGTATTAAATGGGAGGCCTATGTCTTTAGAGCAAATGCTCACAGTAAAACCTCACTCAGCATATCTGTATTGAACACCCTCACCCATTCCAACGAGCTAAGTGCATTTTATTGGCAAAGTTTGCTTAAAAAGATGAAATCATTCCACTGAGCTCCTGTGCACTGCAAGCACTTCACTATCTGCCTGCTCAGATGCATTCAACAAACATCAACACACAAATTCACACCCATAGGTCCTGTTCACACCCAGCATTCAAATGCATCTCGGGTGATCCAATCACAAGTAGACAGCTCCAAATACAAGTGTGAATGCACCCAAGATGCACACGAAACACACTGTCTGATTTCCATTTGGGCCGAAGAGTTTTGATTTTGCCCGCACGCCAAGGTCTTTGCAAACTTCTTCTTCTTTTAATTTCCTGCAGACTAGGTACGGGAAGTGCATTGTTGCCTCCCGCCAGTTAAAAACAACAACGCATTTGGTCTTCGCAAACGGAAAGGATGTACGTGATTATTTGCATATAGAGCGGGGAAGCGAGATCCGATCACAAGTGGTCACTCCAGACGCATCTGGAGAAGGGTCAGGTGTGAACTGACCTACTTCACCCAAGACGCACGTTAATGCCAGGTGTGGACGGGGCCATAATACACACCCCCTCGTGAATAGAGGCTACAGCACAGATGGATATTGATGACAGTGCAATACCAATTGGTGTAATTAATGCCTGGGTTATATTGGAAGGACATGGACAGCGATGTGGGCCATTTATCACCAGTGGGCTTGCTTATTCTCGCCCCATTGAGCCATTGGAGTAGGCTGGCTGAGCAGAATCTTAATTGCAGGCTCAACCCTACAAACCCCCATGCCTGAAGACAGGGGGACAAGACGGGAAAGTCAAATAGTCAGCCAACCCTCTCTTCTCTTTCTCCTCCTCCTTCTTTTTCCTTTCAGTCATCATCACCTCACCTCGGCACAGTGTGCACCGGGGGAGAGGAGGACAAATACTGTACATGTGTGACGGTAAGAAAAGCACACATGCACACACGCAGGCTGCGGGATAAGTGAGTGAAAACGGGGGGAGTCCGTCACACACATGGCAGGACTCAGAGTAGATTACAGAGCTCCTGAGGAAATATTTCTTACCCCCTCAAACTGACAGTGGAAGAGGATTGACCACTGCCAAGCCCCAAGACAAACATTTACACTTCGCCTGCAACACACAACATTATGTAAAGAGACGGAAACGCAGAGCAAATCAAGCTGAAACGCAACAAAAAGGGAAAAAAAGAAAACACATTCTGCCAAATGGAAAATCGACAGGGAGCTGGCGGTCTGTATTTACCCCAATTGGTGTCATTTTGTAGAAGATGTCCCATTTAAATGTGTTTCAGCAGGAGAGATCCACACTGCTTTAAATGCACAGTAGCTGCTTGCCAACATCACCTGGCTGTTTCTCACAACATTTTGGAAAAATTCCCAGGGGGTTTTCCGGTTAATGCATTTTTTTCCCCTACTTTTTAAGGGTTTTTTTTGGATGTAGGAGGTTAAGGTGGAGGGGCACAGGGCTCGTCAGAGGGGTGCCTAATTGAAAACATAAATGTCAGAGAGGAAGCGAGGCAGAGCACAGCATGGTAGAGGAGCAGGCACCCTGGGAATACCAACGAGTGCTCATTATCATCACCGTGTTTTACTGTGTTGGGCCAGGCGAAGGGGAAAGGACCTGTAGGAGGAAGGCGAGATAAGAGAGAGGAGGCGAGGGAGGAGGGAGCAGGGAGGGAGAGGGCGAGTTGACAAGGAAGGCATGCAGAAGGGAGATGTGTAGGGAAGAGAATGATGGGAATGAAAATATTGTAAATACAGAGAGGGAGCACCTTGGAGATGGCAAGAGGCAAAACACAGTTGACAAGTGGGCGCTGAGGGACACATAGAGACAGATATGTGCACAAATGGTTGTGCTATGTTTCCTCCTTGTCTGCATAACTGCAGACATAGAAGCGGGGGGTTGAGGTGGGGTGGGTGAGGGGGGGGGGGGGGGGGGGGGGGGGGGGTTTGCTAAATGCATTTTAAGCCAGAAAGACAAACAGAACAGACCAGTGAACTCATCCATGCATAACAATGCATTATGATCCCCCTCTCTCCATTGTTTTTGCACATCATCACATCTCTCTGTTTCTTTTTATCATTAGTTCATATCTCCAGCGACTAACTGCCTACTTGGCCAGCGCTGAGTGAAAAATGCAAATATTTAAACAGCGGTCCATTATGAGATGCATTGCAAACAAGAAACCAGCCCCCCCCCCCCCCCACCCCCCCTCACCCCAACCCCAACTTCAAACCACTTGTGTCAATACAGGGGAGGGGAGAGATATAATGTAATATGATAGACTGCCAACCTTTCTCTGTGATCAGGGATGTCAATGGGATGACAAATAAACCGTTAAGTCAGGCGAGAACGCTGAGGGTGAGCAATACAGAAGCCCCAGCCTTTCTAATCTTGCCACAATCACTCCTAAACATACTGAAATAAGTTCAAGCCAAACACATTCTTCTACACTAAGTGTAATGGGTATAAATACACCGAGTGGAGGAGAAGCATCCAGGTCTGACAGAGACAAATGGCGCTTAGCTTAGCTTAGCTTAGCATAAAGAGTGGAGGCATGGGGAAACGTCTATCCAAAGTTAAAATAAAAAGCATACTCATTAACAAGGTACGTCTCATTCATTTCATCCACGCAAGAAAATGAAATTCAAAAATTACAAGTTGTAATTTTTACAAAATGTTAAGACACTTTGTCACAATTAAACATGGACTATTGGAAAATAAACCTTTTGTACACATGTTCCTGAATAGCTTCATCATCATCATTTCAGTTCTGGTTATGACTGATGATGGAGGACATGAACACAAAGTTCATAAGTGAATTACATTCATCTACATAAAATGATAATGTTGTGTTGTTGCGTATTTTCAGCTGCAAGTTCACAGTGTATAGGCTGCTCCTATACCCTAATGGCCTCATATGAAATCAGTTATCTAAATGCTTCTCCATACACAATCTGACTGACAGTGTGTAAAAAAAAAAAGGGGAAAAAAACAACTTAGTTCTGCTTATTGTACATCAGCAGATGGGTAGAGGAGACATCTGGAGTGTGTACTGTGTGTACGATACATCTCCCTAACTTTCTCTCGCACTCCCTCTTACCCCTGCGTCTGTCCCCTCAACCCTCCGGCAAAAAACACTCTATTGTACTCCTCATGTTGACTCGCGAGGAAAACTGTCACCAGCGCTCCGGTTCTGTGCCATCATCTGGCTCCTCAGAGGGGAGTGGTGGCTGTGTGTGTGTGTGTGTGTGTGTGTTTGCATGTGTGTTTGTGGGTGGGCTGCCATCCTTCCATCTCTGTTAAACTGATTGGCATGGCAGCAGTGAGAGCAGACACTAATCTCGTGTGCCAGGTTGGAGGCATCGCATGGGCTGTTATCACTTTCAGGGATAAACAATTTACTCTAACAGAAGTAATGCTGTTACAGTAGTAGAGTCAATGAATTTCATAGAGACTGAGGGGCTGTCAGCCTTATGCAGGAGGTCTTACTTAGAGAAGGCAGTAGTCAGGACAGATGATGAGGACATCCAAGGGTCACGGGCTTGAAAAGTCTTTTGTACAGGACTTAAGGTCGCAATTTGTGATAATACAAATAATACTTGGGGTTTGCTTTTCAGCCATTTCTTCTGTGATGATTGTGTACAGAGAAAAGCCTTTTTGGGCAAAGCCGTGCAATTTCGACTGTGGCCATGACGCTAAAATTGCTGCCCAGCATTCAAATTAAAAGCCAGAGACCAAATAAGTTAATATTCCATCACATGCCATTGCTACATTGCACATTGTAAACAACTTCAGTACAACGCTAGTGAAGCTCTGTACAGCCTTTCTGCATATGCGCAGTGGAGTCTGCCGTACACAGAACTACTCTGTGGAGGGTGAAAAAGCCATTGCTGTTATTACTCTTTGGAGCCGTTTCTAAACAAATTACTGTACCCAAACTCTTTGTGGCGAAGGAACATGTCACCCAGTGCAATGATGTAGCTCACTGATGTGTTTTTAATAGTTTTTGGACAAAAAGGAGCTCTACGGCACAGAGGAATAAGATATATCAGGCTTTGGATACACACACAATACTTTGAAGCAATTCATTGGCTCTGCACATGAGATTTGTTGACAATAACAAAAATATAGAAAAATCGCCAGCCTCATCCTTTAAACCCAACCATAAAAAAACTGGACAATGAAGATGTCCCCATTACAGCAGGCGACCTGACTGAGAACCAGTGGAATTCAGATGCTGTTAAGTCAGCAAACTGACTAAGCAATGTCTGTACCTGAAGTTTGCTAAAATGAGCCACCAAAATCTACTGGTCATACCAGACCAAGTGTATTGCATTGAACTGGAGTCTTTAAATGCTTAAAAATACAACTTGCATTTATAAAAAGAAGAATATCCTTCTATTCACAAGTTGCATAATCTTGCTGTGTTTTAGTTTCCCTATTTTAACCGTAGTTCACTTGCTACAACTATGATCTTCTCCCTAAATCCTGCTGTAGTTGCACGGATAATGTCCCATATTTTGAAAAATGACCATTTAAAACTGTAATCTCTGGTGTCGCGGAATTATTTAGTTGAAGAAAACATTTCTGGCATTGCCCTGCAAGAGGGAAACATATGGCAGTCACTCTGGAGCCTGGTGACTTTCTGAGTTGCAAAATCGACACATGAATTAAATATTTTCTTCAGCTTTATTCAGTGCTACCAAGGGACTTTGGTATTAACAGCCACCATTTTTAAAGTCAGTGCAGTCTCACTCACCCCAATTGTGCAACTCCCCTCACCTCATCCCTCCTACAAATCATTTAGAAAGCACTATAAGACACTTGTTATTCATCCAGGAGAGCTTTACTGATTTTTTTTTTTTTTTTGCAGCACTGCTATGCTACAAATTCAGTCACTCAAACTCACTCTTCTAATCTTGCAGCAGAGGAAGTTAAGGGTCTTGCTCAAGGGCGCACTGGCAGCCGTTGTCAATGGGGAAGTAGATCTCCCCGCTATATGAAAAGGCATTTGAAATAGATGATGAAACCTGACAGCATAAATCGTGAACATCCCAGCGGTTACACAGGTGGTTTTATCACACATTTTATCACACATGGCCCGATAGCACAGAGACAGAAACATTAAATCAAAACAGAAATTGAAGCCTGTGTAGTAGAACCGCGTGCTCCACGAAGAGGGTAGGAGCGCGGCTGCTGACATTAGGGTGACATTGTGCACATAAACATCTGTTTTGTTTTGTCAAGACAGGCTGCTCCCTGGGGTTCCCGCTGCTTAGCGTCATCAAATCCATGTGGATTTATCGTGTGCGTGTGGTGTGTATTTGTATGTGTGTTGCATTACATGCAAGAATGAATTTGTGTGCACGTCGTGCATCAAAGCATGGGTACTTGTTTGTGTGCTTATGTGCAATGGACTAATTAACTGTAGCTTCTGCACAACACACACACACATATTTTCTCCTTGAGGGAGGAGAGCAGCCAGCAGAGGTTTTTAGCAAAGGATCCGGACACGCGGCCTCTCATGGGATGCACACTGTGGCTCCCGACGCCCCCCTCTGCTCTCCTCGTCTCATTGGGTATGAGGTGACAAACCGGACAGAAGCTGAGCGAAAACTGTGCAAGAGTTGCTGAAGGATTGTTTAGTTTTTATGGACGGTGGAACAGCTGAACCTTAGCTATGAAGTGCCTCATTCTAATTCTATTTCACATGATACAATGCAGTGATTTGCAGCGGTATTTCACTGAAAACCTGTGTCCTGTTTGCTGAAGAGTGCAAACACGCCATAATAATAATCTTAAGCACAGCCATCGTTTCTTGCAGCCACACATTGAAATGCTGTCAAATAATTGCTGCAGAATCAGGTAAGGCAGTAAAGCTTCGTGATAACAAGCTTGTCATTTGAACCAGCTGTATTGGAGGAGGAAAAGATCTAAACTGCTCTTTTGTTAATCCATGTATTATTTGTTCTTTTCATATTCAATTGGGAATCCAAAATCAGAAAATGAAAAAAAAAAAACAATTTGTTATTTCATTATTCATTTATGAACCCAACACACAAAAAAAACTAATACCGGCTTGTTTTTCGTACTTCGATTTTATGCTCAGGTCAAAAACAGGAAATTAAAAAATGGGCCATGGACCGAATTTGATTTTGTTTATTTAATGTGTGTGACCAGGAAGTTACTGATAGTAGTAACAGTAGTAGTCTTGCGCACTAAACACCAGTTCAGCCTCTCTTTCTCGCATGTGTCACCGTTCCCTCTTGCAGTTCTCTCTCGGCCTCGTAATTGGATGTAGCAAGACAGGAAGAGGCGGGACGTAAACAAGACCACACAGTTCACACTTGGACTGTGTGGTCCGTGAGAAAGAGAGAGAGAGAGACGGAGGATGCAAAGGTAGATCTGGGGATACCATAAATTAACTGTCCTGTCGCTAGAGTGACTTAAATTCACAATTCAGGAAATTAGCATGAAAAGCGTCAGATTTCCAATTCGTGGAAGTCCTGCATTCCAAATTGCATCAATCAAAAACATCCCACCAAGCTGTGATCGCCACATACTAACACCTACCCTTTGATGTAGCACATGCAAATCCAGATATTCTTCTCATGCTTTTCTTCTCACACACAGCTTCTAACCTAAATACTTCAACAAACAAGCCACCCTGTTCATAGAGCCATCATATTTATGCAAATGAGTAAATAAAACATGCTTGCATACATGCTTGACTGATTACGTTCCTCACCCCCCCCCCCCACACAACTTTGCAGTGTCTTACCATGATCAGATATGTGGGATAATTATGCAAAAAAATGCATGCAAAATGTGCATACAAGGAACCCTTTCTACCATACAACATCAAAGACAAAGTACCAATCCTATGCATGCATAAACAGATATTTTATATACATCACAAGTATTTTGTTTGCTGGTGTTGCGTATATAGCGGAGATGTACTAAACAAAATCAGGAGCAAGCAAGGGGCCACTCTCCCTGGAGAATTAGCCTGCAGATCTCTGTTTTTTTCTCCCGACCCCTATTTGGTGCATTGTATTAGCCCGCACGGATAGCCGAATCCACTGATCTCGGCAGAGGCTGAAATTAGCTAATTAATTAGTGCGGGGGATGAGCAGACACAGCTCTTGATGCAAAAGTCATCCACAAAACAAAGTCCCATCCTGAAGTCACTCTGGCGCCCGTGGAGATTTCAGGTTGAGGCTCGGCCCTGTACCTTATGTAAATACCTAGGGATGAATTATTCATGAGCAAGTGTCGTGGGAAGTGTTACTTTGGTATGCAAATGAGATATGTAAATACACATCGGCGTGTCCAACCAGTGGTCGGTTTAAAAGATCACTGAGGGATCAATAGTTGAATGGTTTGGAGTGAATGCATTTGTTTATGTATGTACACATGTTCATGTCAGATACTGTACATGTGGGCATGGATTCAGCGGTGTGGACTGGAGTGGAATAAGTCAGCGCTGTGAAAACGCAGCTATACAAACAGAATAAAAATAACGCTGTGAGCAAATGAATTATTAAAAACTATTTTCTATAACTTGCTTTCTCTGTTAATAACCCAGTTGCTGTTTTGTTTATTTTCCTTTTTTAAAAAAAAAAAAGAAAAAAAAGAATGATAGACAAAGACCGACTTTTCACATGTAAAGCCCCTACAGCTGTTCCACCCACACAGGTGTTTTCACTTACCTAATTAAGACCTCTTCTCAGGACTGTGTGAGTGTGTACAAACTGGGCTTGATTGACATCTCGCTCACTGTTTGTTTTGTTGTAGTGGTGGAAAGTAACTAAGTACATTTATTCAAGTACTACTACATTTTTTAGGTACTTGTATTTTAATTGAATATTTCCATTTGATGTTACTTCCAGTGGTTTCCAACCTTTTTGGCTTTTGACGTCTTACAAAAAGCAGTGTGTAGTCGGGGTCACATTTCAGATGTCTATGAGTTGTTAACAGCTCCACCAAATAGTGATTTTTCCCTCTAAACTTCTCACATGGTTTCATTTCAATGTTCAAATGATCCAATATTTCACCAAAAATCAAAGTTTACAGACAAAGTCCAAAAACTGAAAACAGATTTGTGTATCAGAACTTTGTTTTTTCTTCTTTCCTCTGTCATTAATCATCTCACGACCCCTCAGATTTATCTGCTGACCCTTTGGAGGGGCCCGACCCCTAGGTTGGGAACCACTGGACTGGACTAGCTAACTGTTTATAAAGTTCAAACTAGCTCCACCTCCAGCAGCTACAACAGTAACATGCTACTTACACACTGATGCTTCAGTATTAATAATCTAATGATGTCATATATAATAATATATCAGTCAGAGGGACCAAACCACTACTTTTACTGCAATACTTTAGCTACATTTTGCTGCTACTTATACTTATGTACTTTTAGTAGGATTTCTCATGCAGGACTTTTACTTGTAATGGAGTATTTTCACACTGCTGTATTGGTACTTGTACTGCAGTAAAGAACCCAGTATCTTTATTGGAGCTACTTAGAGTAATAGGGATACTGTAAAGGGATGTAGCAGTTTGCTTCTTTTTAATAGCATTTTTCAACGCTGTGAGCAAAACAAATTAAATCCCATTCACCCCCAAAGTATTGGGGTGTCAGCAGAAATCTTAAAGACGGACGTCTCAACCGATTTCTTTTTTTTTTTTAGCTGAACTAATCTTTTAAATTAGCCACTTGGAGAAAGCCAGGGATAAAAGTTAAACTTGCAGCAAGTGTGTTTCTTTCCTTTTCTGCTATTCAGTGCACAATTGATTTGAAATTGTGTATATTGAAACCAAAAGTGCCAAAGCGAGCGTGCATATCATCAGTCGTAGCATTGACTGATGTTGAGATGTAGCAAGTCCATCTTCTGATGAGGATCGTGTCATATGTAACTGAAAGCTCCAGAGCAGCTACTAAATGGACCTTGTGGTGTTTAGTGATGACTTTAGCGTGTTTCTTTTGGCTTTCTGTATGTGCCACCTCACCAGAAGATGTCTCTGTGTATTTTACATGATTGACACACAGCAAACTAAGTATGAGGATTTTTAAAAAACAAAACATTTGCTGTGCTATAATGCTTTTTTGGAAATAGCACCCTTTCTGTACTTCTCATTTCCTCAATTCTTATGCCTACTTTGTGATTTCCTTTGGCCTAACAGTAATGAGAAGTGCAGCAGAGTGGCAGAGCTAGCGGGGCACAGTGGGATGGAAATGACTGGGTGTCTATCAAGGTGTCAGAAAGGAATATAGCTGTGCTGCACTCTGGCCTCGAGCCACAGTGTGAGTCAGGGACGCACACGCACACACACACACTGACACACACTGACGCACACCTACACCGCAAGGCCAATACAGTCACTACTTAGTCAACCCCTATATTTGCAATCTGGCATCGAAAGTGTGCACGAGTGTGTCTTAAAGGGAGACAGAAAGAAAGGGTTAATTCTGGAGCAAAAGGGCTCTGTAGACACACAAGGAGAGTGCACTCGCATGTGTGTGTTCTGGCCCTCACACACAGCTGCTCTGTACATTATACATTCATGCACATGGGAAATAATGAGATCACTAAGCTCATTCTCTTAGAAAAAGGAATCTGTTGCATTTTCATGGCTGGTGCCCCGTGTATGTTAACAGCATGAGGCAAGGAGCAAACACCAACTCTCTCTCTCCCTCCTTCTGGCTTTGCTCAGTGCAAAAAATTAGAGCATGTGTAGAAAATGCACAAGAAAGGGAATAAGGGAGAAGAAGGAGGGAAAACAAAACAACGAAGAGTTGAAGAAAAACAAGAAATTGCTTGACAAGCAGGGTCAATGTTCAGTCATGTCGTCTCGGGCGCTCGAGTCATTGTCAGACGTCAGGGGGAGGCTAAATGTAGCTGATCTTCTCATTTCCCCCCGGTGGCAAAAGTAAAACATTTCCACTGGAGGAGAGGAGCTACTGTACGCGACGGGAACGTGTGAATCCGAAACATAAATGCAGCGCTGCGGATAACGGAAAGGGCAAAGAGATGAGATATGACTCCCGCTGTCAAGTGTAAACAGCGAAACATTACCACCCAGGCTAGTTTTGCATGATATCACCCCATGATTCATATGTCAAAGATGTTCTTCCTCACGAAAATCCCTGTGAGGTGGCTTTTCCCCAAACTAACGAGCACCAGCTTTTGATCAATCTGAAAATATGAGTATTTATATACTATAAATACCCTCTGACGTAAAGTCTTTTTCATGTTCTTTACATGATGCAGCAGAAGAATTGCTTATATTTTAACAGAGTCAAATCCAAAAGACCTGTAAAAGGAACATTTAACATTAAAAGGTATAAGCACAATTAATTCCCTAATCATGATCTTGGAATAATACGGTTCTCTCTGCTAAAGCTTTACAGAAAGCAATGATTTTGTTGAAAAGTAGAGAGATTAATCTTACTTTGTTTTAATACACAAAATCAATGTGTGAGCTACTGAAGGGAGCTATGATAATAAGATATTTGGGCACAAACAACAATTAAGCTGCATGTTTTAAATTTAGTCATAAAAACATTTGGTTTTCACTGACAGATCTGAACTGATAATACAGTTCAAAAGGTTTTTACGAGCAACAAAATTCAAGGCAATTAGAAAGAACATTCGTTAATTAATGTTTCTCCATTCATTTGCTTTTTTCTCCTTGTTCGACTTTGTTTTTGTTTTTTGTTTTTTTGCTGCTTGCTCTGTCTGCTGTTCTCCTTTTCAAAGACTTTCTTTTCTTTTTCTCTGCTTCTACATTTATTTATTTTCTGCCTGGACAAACTGGGGTTACTGTCAGTGTCTGAGCTCTGAGTGCAGTCACTGTCATCACTGTGTCTGCTGCTGTGAAACAGGCACAAACCCAGTTAGCAGCAGGTAGAGTTAGCATCAGCAGCTAGCAGCCTGAATGTAGCTCATATTCTTACATATTAACACTTTGGCTTTCACTGCTGGCATCTTTGAAGTAGTCACGGTAACGTAAGTTATGGTTATTGCTAACAACTGTGCTAACTGTGTAATTAAACTTAGCAAGCTAGCTAACTAAAGGTAAAAATCCACTTTTCACCAAGTTCAGACAAGATAAAAACTCTGTTGGTGACTGTTGGTGTTTGTATCAGTGTCACACATAATGTTAATAACTTGTCAAAGAATATTTTGATGTGAATAACAAAAAGCTCAGATAAGACTTTATAATTCTAAGGCCACAAAACAACCGTAATGTGCAGAGCTGCTGTGTAATATAGAAAATCCATCCTTTGCTAATGTCAGTCACATTTCCATCCAAATATTAGGACTTTATTAAAACATTTATGACTTTGTAAGTGCTGCAGCATTTTTGTTTGTGCTAAAAACAGTCAGTTCCAGTGCTTCCTCTTAATATGCCCTTATATGTCAGAGGAGTGTCGCTGAGGCTGTGAGATTTAGAGATTATTCAGCCAAATTCTGAGATTTTTCTGGTTTATAAAACTGACTTTCCGGTTCGTATTCTGTTCTGAGAACAAGCCCACTGGAATTTAGCCCACACCATGAAGTGACAGTGTCTTAGTGGTATGTGGCCTCTGACGACTTTATGACTGTATGATGGTGCCCGTAATGAATCTGGCTTTTTGAGCAGTCAGCAGCAACCGAAAGCATTAAGTCTCAATATTACAATGTCTTTCAAGCGTTTCATTTCTGTTAAGCATTTGCAGAAGGTGACACAAGTTATTAAAAATACAGCAATGAAGAAAGTTCAAAAGTGCAAAAGTGTCCTTTCTGTGAAAAGAAGCCTTTACAGCCTGTTGTCATCTGCTTACAATCGTCATATTTTTCTCTCCTCCCGTTATCATTCATTTCAATGTGACAAGACAAAATCTCTTCACCTCTACTCTATTCAGGTTTGACCCTTCAGATTGGACACGACATTTAATTTAGAACACTTAAATTAAGATGTAAAATTTCACTTTAGAAAAATAACATTTCAGAGGGACCAGCAGTCTGAAAAGATTTTGTTACCTGCTGGATTTTCTGCTGAATATCTGGCATTCATTTGGAGTGTATTCATAATCACATAAGTTCCTTAAACTCCAAATTTCATGCCACAAAAAGGTGGAGGTATTACACTTTTTGTGAATTTGCTCCTTTGAGTCACAGTTCAGCATTTAAAAACAAACAAACGTGCAAATCCAATAATTTCACAAGGTTGGGTGTAAATTGGGGAATTTCCAAAACTTCCAGAAGTAAGCAAATTTTAAGGTCAGAGTTTGGCTGCAAAGAGAAAAAAATCATCATTTGTCAAGGTTTACTTTTTAGAACATAAAGTCTGGATGTAAGGCGTCAGGGGGGCGGGGGATGGGGGGGTGGCGGGGTTGGATAGTCAATCAAGCAGTCACCTTTTTCTCAATCCCTTTACCCCACAGCCATCTGCCATCTATCTGCCTCCTCCAGCTCTGTCTCCCCCCCTTTCTCTCACTTTCTCTTATGTAAGTAGTTCTCATTAATCATGGCCCTGCTCCCACTACTAAGACTTGTATGGATTTTTGTCAAATTGCTTCTGCCACATAAATCTAGCACATATAAGTTTGTGCGCATTCAACTCGCAACTGATGTATGATTAATTGGCGTGAGTACATTTGCGTTTGTGCCGGTTTCCGCCGCAGGTTTTTGGCCTATGCAACACGTAGCGTTCATTCCTCATCTGTAGCCCGTGAAAGATCACGTGGATGCCTCTGTCATGGCTGCAGGTCGCTGTGAGAGATCTATCATGTGACAGCACGGGTCTTGTGGGTAATAACTACTGACCTGCACACACCGGAAAGATATCACTCACGCCACCTCTCTGTCAGTCCAGTTCCCGGCTTCTCTGTGTCCTAGTTTGCGGGTGAAAACAGTTTGTCATGCGCAAAAGCTACAGGAATGAGAGCAAAATCAATGAATGATGGTGCTTAAAAAAACGGCTGAGATATACTCATTCTGCAATAATGCCAGCGCATGTTACAGGAAGACGCAAGGATCCTGTGGCTCAAACAAGTGCTCAGGAGAGTTTAACTGGGCTAAAACAGCATTCAAAGCAATAAAAGTAAGTCCACCGCATTCCACGTTGCAGCAATGAGGTGCATCAGCAACAAATTCACTCACGTGACTGAATTTCCATCAGAAAACATTGACTTTAGTAGACAGAGTGTGTGATCATGGGACGATGCAGCGGCTGCATTTTCGACGTGTGTGTCCATCCCCTCTGTGAAAGCAATAAAATTAACCGTAATGACATCATCCTCGGGGGTGCGATCCCTGGCAAAATAAACGTTGATGGGATTTATGTGATCACAATTAAATCAAAGTTATTGCAGGACTCTTCCTCATGAACTTGTTTATTTGTTCCATCCGCAACACATAAAAAAGTTAGCCCTCAATCCCTCAGCGCATCCGTAAAATAAATATGAAATAGAAATCAATTTAACAAAGCCCTAACTGCTATTCCTTGGATGCTATTTTCCGCGGCTGCGCTAGAAAAATAAAATTTAAAGACAATAAAAAAAGTCATAAATTGTGGATATCAAATAGCTTTCTCTAAGGTTTATGGTCGAAATCCCCTCGCTGATGTGATTCTGAGTCGTTATTTCGCACCAGTGAGCATAAATGGGAATGGAATTTATATTAAAAAGGCATACCTCATCTTTGATGTTGGTGATCAATGATTTCATTAATTAGCTTTACATATTTGAGCTTGGGGAATAGTACCTTTTAATATTCTCTCTATCTCTCTCCGCCTCTATAGCATACTAAGGTTATTGTGCTTCCTAGCCTCCTGCGCCTGCAGTTTTATCTGCCTGTATGTCCCAGACTATCTCCTCTCATAGGCTGGTTGAACACGACACCGCTGCAGAGTGGGCCTTTGATTCAGGTGAATGCCCGATTATTATCGAGGCGTCACCTACGCCTCTGTTGGAGCTCGTATTCTCACAGTTGGGAGCCTGTGTGGGAGGTCAGTGCGTGGCTGGACCTTTCAAGTGTGGGAGCCTGTTTGCAGCTATGCATGGAGATGGGTGATCGCTCCCAAAGGGCGTTACCGGTTTGAACTTATTGTGCAAAAGACATTCACACCCACACAGTCACAAACCGCTTTAACCTGACCTGATATGAGCTGAATCACTATAAGTATCAGCAGTGTCAACGTTTTTATTTTTTTTAATTCACAAAAAAATGTGTATATATCATTAAATTATTCATAATATGTACAAAAGCTGTTTTATTGACTGTTGTTGATGCCTCATGCTATGCAGTGATGTCAGTGCAGCTAGTAATTTCTGCCTTCTTCTTATTTATAGTATTCATAGTATTCAGTCACTGTTTTATTCATAAAAAAAAATCTCACAACAATTCATTGGTATGCATTGCCTAAACATTAATTACATTCAAATTAATTCTAATTTGTCTTAATTTCCCCCTCTCTCAACAGAAAAATTAATACTACCCGATGATTATTCCATGCCAGGCAATTCAAAAATGCTTCAGAGAGGACAAGAAAATGAGCTCGAGCATTTGCATATCAACATGATTCAAACCTAGTATTTCTTAGAAGTGGCGTCTTTTGAAGACAAACATGCAGGAGGGAGAAAAACGGTTGCACTTTTCAATTTCTAATTGAAACTGTACATCAACAAAACTTGTGGGGGGAGGAAAAAAAAAGTGTGTTTTTCTCCAGTTAATAATTTGGGGAATGTTATGACACGACACTGCCGTGTGTCTTGTTCTCTAACTGTACATCCTCTATTATCCCTGTGACAGGTGAGAGGGAAACTTTCTCCAAATTGTTGAACTTTAGAGATGTGATTTTTTTTTAGTGTGTTTTAGTTTTCTAAGACGCCATTAGCAGCTTGACGGTGTAGGAGAGGCTGCCGTGTGCTGTTAATCAGAGCATAGGGAATGGAGTGGAATGGATTTCTAATTACCTAGCCTGTCATTGCCTCATACATCACCCAGACGTATAGAGGCGAGATAGAAAACACTGACTTAAATATATATGAATATATGCACACACATCAGCA
This sequence comes from Scomberomorus guttatus, assembly GCA_038419695.1. Taxonomy (NCBI): domain Eukaryota; kingdom Metazoa; phylum Chordata; class Actinopteri; order Scombriformes; family Scombridae; genus Scomberomorus; species Scomberomorus guttatus. The sequence goes on from CM076467.1 coordinate 14,864,605, forward strand.
TGTGCACATACATGCATACACATACATGTACTTAACAGCTGGCAGGAGAAAAGGGCAGAGTGTCACTTTCTGAATGAGTTTTGGACATGATTGTTCCACATTAATGTGACACACAGGCTTAATCCCATAATAAAAACACATAAATCTTACTGTATATCAACCCACTGCTTCTTCTCTGAGAGTATGAGCCCCAGTTTGCACTATTACTCATTCTTTGTGTGTTTGTGAACAGTTGAAAAAGGATTCTGACAGGATATGTTCCACATTGTTAGCATTATCGCTAACAGATTGTTCTATCATTAAAAACATTAACTTGTGTCTTAAAGCTGCACTGATCAATGTTCTTACACTATCATTGGATCAAGTAACTGCGTGTAATGAGAAAGTGTTGCTTATAGTGATGAACCCACAGAAAATTAACACCCAATTCTGCAATTCCCCTGAGCTCTATGGAGCTTTTATGTCTCTTTCAGCCTGTTTGGTTTGTTTTTACAGCCTACAAATTATACTTGAATCAACCTTGTTTCCATCTGTTAGTGAAAATCTTCTGATAAGAGGCCTGTACGCTATCTATCTATAGCACAACTGACAGACAGACAAAGTTAGCGACTAGCTGGTGAATATAGCGAACCATTTAGCAGCTAAAGAGCCACTTTTTTTTTTTTTCCTGGGAAGTAGATGGAGCTTAAAACAGGGTTTAAAGGAGATTTTATATTGGACTTACATGCATCTGATAGACAGAAAAACAACTTCAAATGTTGCTCCATGCATGCTTGATTTGTAAATAGGCTTTATAGGTTAAATAGCTTAATAGGTTTGCTAACACGTTAGCCATAACTACCTAATAATAATTTGTCTTATCTTCTGTTTTGAGCTTGTTACACTGCTGCAAAGTGGCAACACAAAAACAGCACACACACAAAAAAACATTGCATGCAGCTTTAAATAATACTTTTATGGTAAGAGTTAGAAAGAATGTGATTGGTATACTTAATGTTGGATATTTCATTTTGGAATGAGACTACTACCGTATTATTAGACGGTTTGGTTAATATACTGAAATAAATGCTGCATCTAAGTTGCTGGAATACAATGTTTGAAAGTGTACAATATAATAAGCAACCTTATTAAGGTTATTGGAGCTGTTCAGTTAAAATTGTCCAGTTCAATTCAAGATTAATGAGAATCACCAACAGTGACTTTTAAAAAAGCAAATAACAGAGTTGTTTTTTTATACAAGCCTTTTTGTTAAAGTAAAAAAATGCATCATTTTTATTCCAGACACAAACATACAGTACAGACACAGTGAAACCAAACGCACTGAGGGAGACAGTTTTGTTTTACCATGTTATATTTTAATTTTTGCAGACACAAAAATGACAAGCAATTTATTTACACAAAACTGTACAAAAGCAAATTAAATTATGTAAAATATCTCATAAATAGAAGTGGACTTGCGTTCAATACACTTTGCCATGTTCAGCTAAGCTGCGTGCATAGTGACTCATATTAAACGATGATAAATTTGTTCCTCAATTTCTATATCAACATCCAAGTCGCAGGACAAATAGTAATGGTTAATGTTACAAATCTCATTACACACTGTGAATGCTATACGAATAGAGGAGAGCACAGACTGAACACACACCTCGGGCAGCAACAAGATACATACACTTTCATGGCAGGTGTTACAAACTTTATGTTTTCTGTCAAATGTTGAGAAAAAAAACATAATATCTGTAGAAGTCAGGAAAAAAAAATGATTTACTGAGTCTATCGGTGCTCAGAAATGATCTTGTGTACACTGTTTTCAGTGTAGTTGCCTCGCTATGTATGGCATTTTTTTTTTCTTTCATGTCTTCTCTCTTTCTGAGGTTTACTCTGCAAAGTCTTTATTTTCATCTGATCTACAAATTCAAAGCATCACCTTGCAATATCATAGCAAATATTGTTCCGCACTTATTTGTAGGACGGGGTTTCATCATCTACTGATATGCATATACTGTAAATCTGTGTGTACAAGTGTTGTGTTGCTCACACCCTGAGGTGTGTGTTCTGTCAGCTACTCTCCCTTGCAGCTCCCCCCCCCTCCCCACTTCCACTCCTCCTAGTAAACCGTCACATTAGCATTTTTATCTCTAGGCTCCCTCAACTCTGAGCAGTCAAATGTCTCCAAGCATTTTTTTTTTTTGTATTTTTTTTTCCGTCCTCTATCTTTCTATGCTCCTATATTCAGTCCTAGAGCTTGTTTCATGCACAAAGAAGGTTACTTGACCTCTGATGTCATACATGTACATGAGTGGAACACGACAAAAAAATCCATTATATCATTATTATTACTACCAACAAGCAACTTTTGAATGTACCTGTACTCATTCTGTAATGCACTATACTAGGAATGGATATTTCAACAAGATAATTAAACCCAGTGACCAATAGCCATTTGAGTATTAGACCTATAGGCTCACTGACATTTGACTGGTCGTCCTCCAAGAAGCCTTTGACATCATGGGATTTCATCTAAGATATGCAAATGTATTTCAGTCCGTTCTTAAATGCCACCCCATCTACTTTTGTAAGCATGTCAACGTAATTGTTTATGCACCATTCCAAACCAACATTTAATCATACCAATTGGTATAAAAAGGCACAATTGCATATTTGCATTCACTCTAGTTTTTTTTTTTTGTTTTTTTTTTTATGTTTTCTTTTTTTCAGAAGCAATCTAGATATACAAAGTGGCACCAGATAAAGAAAAAAAAAAAGTAAAAACACAGATTACATTGTCATGATCATTTTCATTGTATAACAAATCAGTGTATGGGATTAAAAAGTAAAATACAAGATGAGGATAAAAATCTCGTGATACAAAGTTGATGTAAATGAAATGTATGATAGAAAGATTTGGGTTTGCGTGGTGATATAAGAGACACTTTGATCAAGTATGAAACACAAAAAAAAAAGATCAATGGTATGGTCTTAACTGATGTACTAAGTTGTACTACATGGCTAATGTTTCTTTAGGTATAACAAAAGCAAGCAACAAGGTGGATTTCCATGTTTACAGGGATAACATTTTTTTGTACATTTTGTTTTACAGTTTTTTTCTTCTTCCTTCTCATTAATTGAAGTAAGTTCCCATTAAACGTGCAGTAAAAAGTAAATATTTATGTATACAGTTGATAAGTATAGGAGCACTTTCTTTCGAACAACGAGTAGTACTTACAGACTATAGATCGCCGGAATGCAGAAAAAGCAGCTCCGGTCAAACCAAAGGGGTTTTGCTTACATACAAAAAGTTCCATTGCATTTAATTTTCTTTTGCTTTATTACAGTCATGAGATTTTGCACCTCTGTAGCTGAGAAAAAAAAGAAAAATCACTGTAGACAGGGAGGCACAACATCTCAACATTGTCATGTGTCTGTATGTTTGTGGTCATTAGGCGTCAGCTCTGAGGATGTGATGGATGCTTTGTAGAGACATCACATTCTTATCGTTCAATCTCAATCCTTCATTTAAAAGAGATTCCTCACGTGACGTGTACTTAAAGCAAAGTTCTCCCAGAAAGCTACTTTTGTCAAGTGATGGGGAATGCTTCATCCTGTTCACGAAGCTTTGGTTTCACTTTAACGCCATTTTTTTTTGTTTGTTTTTTTTTTTAATTCTCAGCCTGTAATCCAAAAACTCCCCAGGTATCTGTTCATTCAGATGTTGCTTTTTGATTGTTCTCCATTGAGCTGATTCTTACATTCGTGCTCAAAGATGCCATCACCATGTACTGTATGGAAAGCAACATCTGCTAGTGCTAAAAGGACTCTAGGACGGCCACGTGTGGGTTAATGTCACCTTGAAGGCTTGAGAAGAAGTGAAAAAGAAGTTGATGCTTGTTGGTCACGTGTACATTATGATATTTATTGCTCGGTCTATCACACACACACACACACAAAAAGGAATAACAGTAAAAAGTTGCTCTTGCAGCTGTTTTAGTAACCAGCTTGGCCATGTTTATGCCCTCCTAAGCCTATTATTGGTGTACATCTATACACTAAGTATGGCCTATACACACATACTGTATACTGCATATCTGGCCCATACACTCATACAATTTCAATTGCACCTTGATAATTATAATCTCGGCATGCCACACACTGTGCTTACCCAGGATACCACTCAGCGCCACTGGCCTTTGTTAAATGAAGGTGTTTCTCGGCTTCGTTGTGTCTGCATGTTTGTTTGGTGACTTTTATGAGAGAAAAACAGGGTAAGTATTACAACTTGATATAAACAGTAGCCTCCCGCTGAGGTGATCCGAATATGCACTACCATGTACACACATGCTTTACAGCCAATGGGGTGATAGGTCATGGCTCTAAGTTCTTGCATCTCGTAAGGGGGGGGGGGGTGTAAGGGGAGGGCCAATCAAAGACAAAGAACGAGAGACTGAGGAGGGTAGCGAGACAAAAGGGGAATGAGAGCAGTACGCGTTGTTGCTGTGGTCCAATGTTTATGTACAATGAATGACTTTTCATCTGTGAAGAGTGCCCACACTGGTAGAATCAGTCATCATACAGTATGTTTGTTATAGTATACCAGTGGTGTTGTAGTCAGAACCGATGTGTTGTTGCAGCAAATTCCATTGGCTCCCATTTCCGTCCGAGAATCTCCATTTTCGGGAGACGACTGAAACGGGTCTTGTTGTCTGGGCAGAATATTTAAAGCTTAGTCTTTCCCGTTATAAGACTTGAATACGGTCAAGTTTTGGTCTGCTAACGAGCAACTTTCGTCACAAACAGTCAAGATGACAGAATCCATGGATTGGAGCTCAGTGTGATCGAGACCGTAATGTCCAATATATTGTTGCAGCCACAGAACATCATGGCCAGAGTGTTGCACTGTTCTAAAACAATTTTTTTTTAAAAAAGCATTACCAGACACACGTTAAAGTCAAAATAGTCCACACGTACAGCTTTGTTTCTAGAAAAAAACACAAACAGAAAAAGAAATGGTCTCTTTTGTACAGTGTCATCTTCAAGGAATGGGGCCTTCATGGGGGACAGGGGGTAATGCATGCATGTACTGTATATGTAAAATGAGTTGATTATTGTACAGATTGACTGTCAGGCAGCAGATTATGTCACAAGAGCCCAACTCGCCAGTAAAACAGCCTCATCCCAAGTCCCATCAATGCTCTCAAAAGTTTTTCCTCCTCCTCCTTTCTTCCAGGTCATCACCGGAATTAGCACTTTAAAAATGGTACTATGTTTATATATCCACTTAGATTTTTCATTATGGAGCTGTCGTAAAAGTCTTTGGAGAAAGTTTAGTCCTACCTTGTGCAGAACAAGGGTGGCTAAGAGCTTCTAGAGCTGTAACGGTGGTGGGTAAGCAGCTACGCTTAGTGTTGTATTTTAATGCCATATGTTGTGGCCTGCTGTGTGTCTAACACTCCCAGCTCACAGATACACCTCCCGTCGCGTCAGAGTACCACAGGATGTGGGCTTATACTCCCCAGTAGGTGCCAGAGGGATCTCCTCAGTGGGGTGGCCCAGTGTCTCCTCCCCGCCTCCAGGCGAGCCGTAGGAAGGCGAGCCGAAGGCCTCATAGGAGGAGGAGGAAGAGGCCATCTTCTTGTTGAGCAGGTTGCGATTGCGGTCGCCCATCATGTGAGTGGCGGTGGGGTCTCCATTGGCCATGGCGGCCATGGCGAGGGTCTCTTGGCTGCCGGGCTGCTCGGCGCTGCTGCTGCCGCTGCCGTTGCCGCTCATGAAAGTGGAAAGCTTTGGTTGTTGGGGGGTGGTGGTTGACTTGGATGGCCGTCGCTCTGGCGACGTGCGCACAGGCATCCAGCAGGAGTCCGAGTGGCCGTACTCGTCACATTCCCGGGTGCACTTGCCAGTCATGGCTACGTCAGGCAAGGGCCGGGAGTCTAGAGGAAGTAGAGAAGAGACAAAAGTAAGTGATATTGTTTGTTTCACTAAAATTGGATATTAAATGATAATCTAACATTTTTGACTCAATAAATCTCCTAACACTAAGTGTTTGTTGTGGTATGTGTCAAATAAGATTTGCTTATTATGAATTCCTCCATTAGATGCGTGAATCTGTATTTTTCCCTAAAGAAGACATCATCGCATCTGAATGTTGATGGAGAAGGTAAAAATCAATAAAAACTGGTTACGATGATTACCAGGCACCTGTTGTCACAGATATGTGTGTCTTCACTCGTGAATCGGCTTAAGCTTGTACGAATGAAAATTGCATTTGTTTTCATGCAGAACCCATACCACATGACAGAAACGGTAACAGAAAACAACAATGAAAAGAAGAAGACTCCACCGGCTACGACAAAAGCCTCAAACTAAAAAACAGTGGCGTGAATCAGAGTTGAAACAATGTCATGCTTCAAAACGTGTTTGTGCTGAGAGGGGAAGGGGAAGGGGGGGGGAAGGGGGGGCAGCGAAGGGAAGAGGTCAGTATGTGTTTTTCAGTTTGCACTGATCTAAAAATTTAAGATGTACTATTAGGCTTGCTCTGTGCGTGTCTGCAATGTGTGTGGGCGAGTATGTTCGTGAGACGGGAGTCCAACAACACCCTGTTTTTCTTATCTGGTGATTGACAGACAGCAATCACATTCTGATCTAAGTAGCTTAATAGCTTTGCGTGGCTCAAGCGCCCTGATATCCTCTTAAATCCACTAATAAGGGTCTTAACCAATTACCTAGCTGAGCGCTGGCCTCAGATTAACTACGTCTACTGTATTATTATGGAAAGCAAATTATGTGCTTACAATGCTACACCAGGACAACAGGTCTGACAGATACCCTACTGTCCGTGACTTCTGTCAGACGCTGCAAGAGTTTGTTCCAGTGCGATACATGAAAGATAATTATCCCAAATACGGCAAACCAAAGCTGAGTAATGAGCTCAATATAAGACAACAACTGTGAGGAGGGAAGGAAGGAAGGAAGGAGTCTACTCCACAGCCCTGACCGAATGCTTAGACATTACACAGTGCCCAAGTTAATAGGAGTGCCAGTGTTATAGAGATGCTATGTTAGATGTAATTTATTCATGACCTGATGCGGAGTATGGAAGAACCAAAATCAAGCAAAAGCGAGGGTGAGTGCAAACCAAGCCAAGCATGCCTTTGCCCATAGTAAAAAAAAAAAAAAGACAAAAAAAAGTTTGGACCATGGCTTACTTTTAATGCTCTTTTTCTCCTGTAAAAGAAAAAAATAGAACAGAAATCACTCTTTGCGTTTTTTTCACTTATGCAATAAAAAAGTTTATTTTTATACTGTATGAGAAACCTTGAGCAACACTGACACGGTAACTAAAAGACATGTCGACAAACAGCATCAAAAAAGTGTTATGCAGAGCAGACACATGACTTTGAGGACACAATGCAGCAGAGACAAGGTCAGCAAAGAAAGAGGAGATAGGAAGAACAGAATGACAGGCCTTCGTAGTCCTGATTTGAGTTTTTAATCAACACTTGTTTCACTATGAGCGAGCAAAACATGCTGTATGACTTCAAGAGTGCCATTCCTATGCTGCTAGAAATCTTATTTCTACTAAATACCTTTTGGAATACATTTCCGTGTCACAAATTACCTTTTGTAAAGCATCAACTAATTATTGCCAGTCAATGTATAGCCTAAGCCTCGGGGAGCGACTGCCACTCGATAGAAAAAAAAATCAAATAACTTTTTGTCATTAGCGAGTCCAAACAACTGAGTGGTTCTGTTTAATGAAATGTAAATAGCTAAATAAATGAGAAAAGAGGCAAGAGAATAAAACAAAATTGAGAGAGGTAATGGCAGTCGCAAAGAGTTAACATGCCGGCTGATGTGATGAAAATGATAAGTGTTGGCTGTGGATCATGACGCTGCGAGAGAAGACGTCTTTGTCTGCCTCCCCCCTCCTTTTTTCTCTGTCTCAGCCTTCGCGAACACAGTCATCAAAGAGACAAGCGGATACCAGGTACTGATTGTCTTGCTCATTTACACCCACAATTGAGCCATCAGGCTACCCACAATGCACGGCGGCTCTCTTGAGGCTGCGGCGCCCTGCTCCCTGAATGCTCATCCAATTGTCTCCTCAGCCCAGTCACATTCAGACAAACTAGTAAAAGAAAGAAGAAAAAAAAAAACAGCAGGGAGGACCTCTTGATTCCTCCAGCTCTCATGGGTAAGCAGCCAACTTTCAGCATCCCATCCCCGCTGCCCTACGCGGTGGGCTGCTGAGGTAGTTAGCCAGTGCTCTGTGTGTTACACATGCTGAAAGGGAGGATGATTATTTCCTAGCAATGGTCCATTGGCTCTGCAGGCTTGCTAAAAATGAGAAGACATTTCCCACTGAGCTAATGAATTGGGCTGCGGTATCAAAGCAAAAACGCTGTTTTTTTTCCCCCTCTGTCTCTCTTCATAAATGTCACCTCCCCCTGAGGTTGGGCCATCAATATGACTACTTTAAAACCACTTAAATCCATCTATTCTTTGCCACTGGACAAATAAAGTACCAGCTTCAGCCTGGACTAGTTCTTTAACCCACTGGCTGAGAAACAGCTGTAGGTGATGCAAAATTGATTTTAACGTCCACTCGTCATCAATATTTTTTTTTTAAAAAGTAAGAATAGCGAAAAAACATCACTCCTCCCACTACCGTGTTAACCCTAACTGTCTTATTTTATCATTTTATTATTAAATCTAACAGTGTAAGTCGGCAGAATAAAAGCAAAGGCATTACAATAAAGCTGAAAAAGAATTAATTGTAATTTTCAAAAGTGTTTCCACAGAGAAGACACGCAACATCGCTTCCATACATATCCATAGGCCCTTTCGAGACCCAATTCAGAAATCAGGACATAGAAAATATCTTCAAAGAAAAGCCCTTAGAGCACACACAGCGCAGTAGAAGGCTTTTGTTACATATTCACAAACATCCCGCCAGCCCACACTAACAACCACAATATAACACAATACAAGTGGGTCACTCCGCTGTGTTAAAAAGCCTTGCTACCAACACTGAGAGCTGAGCAAGGAGGCACTCCGTCCCAGGTTGCATCCCCGGGGCACCGGCCTTGTTATTTGGTATACAGAGCCAAAAACAGTGGTACAGTCTGGGTGCCACAGGCTGGGCTCGCTATCTCTGTCACTGGGAGAGAAGAGCTTTCAGCCAAGCGCGGGCTGATCTGCTCATAATGGCCTGCAACGCAAGCCACTGGCCCTCTTTTACATTTACGCAAAAAAGGCTTCCGGAGGAGTGAGGGAGGGGTGGCAGCGGCGGATCAGGGAGTGACTGGCAGATGAGTTAGAGGGGCGACGGGCAGAACAGAAGAGCAGCAGCTTTTCTCTGAGATGTAATTCCATATGGACAAAAAGTCGCGCGCTGCTGAAGTGATGATTACCCACTGACACACCACTGTATATCAGTGCCCGCAGATATTTCTGCCTCATACTGTGCGCATTTGCAGATTTTAGTCTGCTACATTTTTTGTGCATGCGCATTAATGAGTCTATAGTGATGGGTTTCTTCATTTGTACACAGGCTTTCAACTTGCAAGAAAGCAGGCTGAAAGTGGGCCAGTGGCTGCGCTGGTTGAGCTGTGGCTTTTCATAGCTGGCTTTAGTCAACCACCCTATCAGCTGACTGGCTTACACTGTGGGATATTTCAAAGAACCTCCGCTGCTGGGGTACAGTAGCAATTCGACGCGGCGTCTTTAGCAGTCACTAAGATGTTGCAGTGTAGGGAAGAAAAAAACGGAGGGTTAGACTGTCATTGCTGCTGGGCATGTGCACACTAAATGTCTGTTGCGTGGGCATTTCTGGGCAATTCAGTTTAGTGTGTTTGTTTGTGAAAGAGTACATTGTGTTTACACTGTGGCGTGTCGGTAAGTCCGCTTGCCGGTCCCATCTATGTCGTCAGCCCTTTCACTTTTGAGCTGCGCTGTCCCCTGCACCATCACTTCTTCCTCTCCTTTCCCTTCTCTGTCCTTTGGCATCCGTTATGAACCCCTGCTACACAGACTCAAGCTCCGTCACCTATTGCCCTCTCTTTTCCGGCCAGCAGATTCAACCCAGCTGAGGCATTGGGAAGAAGGGATGGCGGGAGCAGGAGGGAGTGAGATGAAGGAGAAAAAAAAAAAAGACTGAGAGGGAAGAGGAAACAAAACAGAGGTGATGTGCCTGTGTGTGACTCCGCTGTGTCTTTGACAGACATTGCAGTTGGCTGGACGGCAGATAGGGGTCACAGCGGAAAAGGAGGAGGAGGGCATGAGGGACGGGATGAAGACAGGAATGATGTGGAGAGAATAAAGGAGAGAGAGAGAGAGAGGGAGCGAGAGTGTGGTGTGTGCTGAGTATAGCAGGGTCAGGGCCTGGGAGAAGGGAAACAGCAGATTGAGTGGAGAAGACAGCATGGCTGCCTCTGGGCCGTCATAGGCCAAACACACTGCCAAAGAGAGCAATGGAGAGGAGAGGAGAGCAGGGAAGACAGGAGGAGAGGAGAAAGAATTGAGGACATGAGCAAAGACAGGAGGAGAAGGAGAGAGGAGGGAAAGGACAGACGAAGAACACTGGAGGAAAAAGAGTGATGATATAGGGACAACAGAAGACGTACTGTGCTGCAAATAAATCATTCTAACATGCGCTCCCAGGTCACTCCATGTGCTCTCATGAATGCACACATTAACTTATCAATTCAAGGACCTTGATTTAGACTGTTTAAGGTTTCATATTATCTCTCAAACAATGAAGTCCTGTGTTCAGGCAGATGCCAGGCACCTCTCACCTCTCCGCTAATGCAATCTAATAGTCCTCCATCGAATTCCCCACATTAAGGAGGCTAAAAAAAAAACACTTTATCCCCCAAATGTCATTTACACCCATCCACATGGTTCCAATTTGAAGCCACAATTGAATATCATCTTCTTCAAAGAAGTCAAGGTTTTTTAGGGCTGAGCGAAAGACACGAGGGGGCGTCTTGTGTGAGAACAGTGAAGACTGGCTTGTGATTGCCTCGCACGCCCTCATCAAAGGGCCTCCCTGTACGGACAGATCTATTTTGCACGGCGGAGCAATCAGCGTGAACATGAAAGTGTACATCGCCGGGTGTCATACGGATTACTCCGAGAGGCTGAGGAGGAGGAGGGGGGGGGGGGGGGGGGGGGATGAAATATTTATCCTGAAAAACCAGCTGTTGGAAATGCTCAGGCCTTCATGAGAGAAATGGGAGAGCGGGAAGAGGAGAAAGGAAGGGAGACAAAGGAAAAGTGATACAAGGAGACAGCAACAGAGAGAGACTGAGAGAGGAAAATCAAAACCAAAAACAACACCAAAAAGAGCTAACATCCTCTCTGCGGTTGCTCTGCAGTCGTCTTTCTTGTTTCTCCCTTTCTACTCATTCTCGCCTCTAATAGGGTCCCATTTAATAAGGTGAAACTTGCCGACTAATTACGGTTTAAGAGTGAGTCTCCCTGTGTTTGGCTGCCTTGCTTTGCAGGGCCCCCGTGGCATCGCCTCGCAGCTGAGAGGTCCTCAGCATCAAAGACAGACAGGCAGACAGACACTCGAATACACACACACACACACACACAGAATAAGATGTGGCTGTGGGGAACGAAAAGGAAGCAGGGAGGGAAGGAAACAGAGAGAAAAAGAAGAAAGACGGAGAACGGCCGAGAGGAGAAAATAAGGTGAGGGAGGAAGTGTTCCTGAGAGAAAGGAGCAGAGAGAGAAAAAGAATAGGTGCTAAATTATTAATGCTGTGACGGCGAGTTCAGACAGAACAATATCCACAGGAAAAAGCGATATTTGTCTTTCTCTCGCTGAGATGTTTGCCAGACAATTAAGGAGGGACGGAGGAGAGAGAGAGATACGCAGTGGCGCAGGGGAAAATGAGAACAAAAGGGGAGTCTTGGGGAGCAATGACCTTTGAAAGCGCAAGTCATGGCGTGCACCGCTAGCAACGGCATTAATTGATGGCATTAACGTCAGCAGTGGAGATTTTTTTTTCGGTGCCGCAGTTAAGTTGATTCCAAACCTCCAAAAATGTAACCCCTATTAGTCCAGTTCAGATCTTGTAAGCTGGGGGCCAATTTGACTGAGGGAGCAGAAAATAACACATTTTCTGTCAGTTTTAGTCACTGTTGTGTGCATAAAAAGCAACTGTTCATCCCTAATGCCTTTACACAAACCCCACTCTGTTCAGAAGACCCCGACTTGACCCACATGCGCCCTTTTTGCACGAGTAACATCTATCCACATAGCTGTAACCTTTTTTGCTTTAGCAGTGCTGCTTATAGGCCAGCCGGAGGAATGCTGTTGAAAGTGGCAGCAGGTGATCTATTCTCTGCCTTCTGAGCTTGTTGAAGTATTTACTGCCTGGCAAGGGCAACTAAGGGAATAATCTGGAACCCCCCACCCCCACCCCCACCCCCCGCCATGCTTTGAGAGGTGCAGGACGGGTGCAAAGAAAAATGGAAAGGAGAGGGAGAGTGAGTGAGTGAGGGAGGGAGGGAGGGAAGGGAGAAGATACAGAGCCCTGATCGAGTTTTGTAATGAGCTGTCACCTCCTTTTGCCTCGCTCCTCGAGATGCCCAACCTCTGTGTGGAACAAAGACTCAGCATAAAAAAAAAAAATACACATGAGACCATCCACTACTTATAGGAGAGGGAGGCTTTTCGAGGCTAAATGATGACATCACTTCCCTCTCATTTTTTTTCCTCCTTTAGCTGCTACCTAGATGCTAACTAGCATTACAATAACAGTGCAGGTAGGCATTATGGGTATGATATGGCAGCTTTTCCCTTTCAGCAGGGTCAATACTCTTTCTGGAATAATGAATGTACTGCGGCCTGCTCCTGAGGTAATTAATTGAGGAGAGATTAACTAGCATAATTTCATTCTGGTGACGATCTCTGAGCCAATTATCAAATGTGGCTTGCACTCCCCCCTCCCGACCCCCCTACACACACCCTCTCTCTCTCTCTGTGTCTCTACCTCTCTCTGCCCATTTCAACAGTCAGCACTCAAGCCCCGAGACCCCATAAATAAAGTGTCCCCGCATGTCACGCTCCCTCATTCATCTTGCATGCGTACGCTCGCCGGACATGCATGTGCGCACACGCGTGCCGATGACGCCTCTCATACAGCAGGTGGTTTTTAGCCGCCGCTACCGGAAGCGTATTTCTCTCTCTCTCTCTCGCTCACGTATACACACATAAGATGCAGACACCACAGGCCGTGTCCTTAGAGCACTTCTGACCCCTAACCTCCTCTATAAGTGGAACAACAACAGAATGATGTGGAGAGGAGGAGGGAAGCGGAGTGACTCATCCATTCTGCTAATAAGAATGATGTCGCTGGCTTGCTGCCACACAAGACTACAAAAGCAACACCTAACTCAAAAATACTTCCTAACTATGTTCTGGAATCCACAAAATCTTTTTGTTAAAAAAAAAAAAGGATTTTCTCATCAGGCATTCATATTATCCATAAAGCGTAACACTTATTTTGCAAGCTACAACTCACACCTTACTATATGTAATTCTGTTATGCTTGAAGAAATACCCAATTACAGTATAAAATAAAGTACTGTGTCACCATCACCCCCCCCCCTTCTCTGTTTATGTGCTCTTTTCTTCTGCATTGCAATCTGAGCTTATACAGAATACTCTGGAAGCCCCGTAAGGATTAGCATTAGCTGCTCTGCTATGGTGCACACATGCAACACACTGCTAGCGGCCGATAAAACAATATGGCAGTCTCAGCTCGTTTTCACACCGCACACAGAAGACACCGCCGCTTTTTTTTTTTTTGCGCGCCGTGGCAAGCCCACATTAACCATGCAGCGTGTGTGAAGCTTGTGTGTAGATGCTCGGCATTCCCAGCCACAGACGAGGAGACAAGCACACAGTATTATTTGATAAGACAAACACAGAATACAGATGAAGGGGTGGTGGGTGTGTAGAAAATGGTAGGGCTTACTGAGCTACTGTGAGTGTGTGAGCGAGGGGTTAAATCAGTTGTTTTTTTTTTTTTTTAAATGTGTTTTTTTATTGTTTATTATTCCTCTAAATTCTCCTTCTTTCTCACACACATATACACCATCTCCTGCTCTCTCTCCCTCTCTCTCTCTCTTCCCTCTCTCTCTCCAGTCTTTAGAAAAAGAAGTGTCATTGCTTCTCCTCCACTGTTACTCTTATCGCACACTCCCAGGCGCACTCACACAATAGCCTGTTTTACACCATTAAATGGTTATTTGTCAAAATACAATTTCAATTAAATACTCCCTAAAATAAAAAAAAAGAGAGAAAAAAGTCTGTGATTTGTGCTTTTTTTTACCGATCATACTATAGCAAACATCTAAAGCATGGCCACGCTGTAGGTCCACAGAGGTACAGCTGCAAAGATGACTTGAGCAATACAGAAAATATGACAGCAACTATGACTTTGGTGATTTTTTTGTTTTTTTTTAATCTGATATGGTTCAAATGAATGGTGACTGCACAGAACATGTTCCACATATGTTCACTCCTACAGCTGCAGTGGAAATATGAAGCTTTAACTATGAAGTATTGTACCACTTGGCAAAGACACTCATAACACTAGCAGCTAATTTGCATTAGAATTTGATTATGTGTCCTGCTTACCAGAAAAAAAACTATGCATGACCTACATATCACAAATTATGTTGCATTTATGCATTGCAAACAATAAAATAAAAATAAATTAAATAAAAGGCTGCCCAAATATAGAATGTGTTCTCTCAGCACCTAATATCTAAAACCAAGGTTCCACTTGTGATAGGTAGTTAGCAGTGGCGGGCTAGCTAGTTAGCTTGTGAGTCAGGCACATAACACCTACTATCTACCACACTTGTCATCCCGTGGCAATTAGCTCTCGGCTGCTAGCACATCGGCCGGAGCGAGGCCGGGCACGGTGAGTCACGACCTTAATGGAAAGCTAGTGGTGGAAATGTGGTGGGGGTAATTATGCTGACCTCAAGGGACAGGCTTTCAGTTTTCCAGCGTGTATGCTCATAAACAGGCACAGTGAGCTCCACTTCAGGGCTGAGGAGGCAAATTGTCCAGGTCCCTCGTTTTCCAGAGGGAGTTTGCGTTTCAGAAGGTTAAAAAAAAACATGATTGTCTTGTGCTGTACGTCAACACCTTGAGGGGAAACAGCCGACAAGTTGATTTAGGTGGAGAAATGCTAGTTTGTTTGCAAATTCATTGCATTTTGTGGTAGCTGTGAACATTATACACATGGGAATAATGACCAATTCTAATTCTCCTTTACAATAACAGTGGATTCAAGATTGTGGACGCCTGTTGCAGTAGCCACAGTACTCTCTTCAGCTACAATAAAACAAAAGAAAAAATCTGCCATTTGGGTCTTGGTCTCGATACCTCTGTTCTATCTCTGTGTGAGTTTTTTTTAAGTTGCAGGCTTAATTGCTAAGATATAGGGATGTGGCAACATTCCCAGACACATCTTTACAGTTAAATAACTAACCGTGTAATCAAACAGTTTTTAGAGAATTTTCCCTTAAGGACAGAAGGACACCTACTGGGAGGTTTGAAAACAACCTGCATCAGTGGCTCTGCACAGTGCAGCGCTGATGAAAGTGCTTAAAAGGATGTGCCAGTCAGCAAACAGGTTCTCCAACACCTCTTTAATGTATCCGTGAGTCTGACCGGGGTGCCTCTGCTGTGTAAAACCTCCCACAGCGTTTGAGTGTTCAAGAATGAAAGCAAAGACTTCAGTGACAGCGCGGCGGCCTCATCCTACACTATGGCGGGCATCTGATGGAGCTGTCTTGATCAGCCTAATTTGCATACTAGTCATAAGCCCAAAACATGTCCAGATATAGTGTAGGATGGCAAAATGTCATCATACATCTGGCTTGTTCTCACTAGGAGAGGCTTGCGCTTGGTGAAAATCGTGATCTTTGATTTCTCGAGTGCCTTAAACACTATCCAGCCACTCTTGCTCAGGCAGAAGCTCAGAGCGATACAGCCTGATAACGCCAAGGTGTCCTGGATTATAGACTATCTCACAGATAGGCCGCAGTTTGTTCCCTCCCAGAGCAGTATATTGGATTTGCTGCAGAGAGGCGCCGTGCTGTCACCTTCCCTATTCGCTCTGTATCTTTGACTTGAGACTCAACAGCGGGTCATGCCGACTCCAGATTTTCTCTGATGATTCCTCCATTTTGGGATGCATCCATGAGAGAGAGGGAGGGAGAGAGAGGAGGAGATGTGAGTTTGGTGGAGAGATCTGTACAGTGTATAGTCTGCACTTTGTTTTTCTTTGTAGTCTTATTCATACTTTTGATTTGTAAGATCCCACACTAAGTTACTGTGTGCAAATAACGCACCTCCTCTCTCTATCATTAAGAGGTTTTGCATGCTGGGTCAAATTATGCAGTGTGAGAAAGCAAAAAAGCAAAAAAAAACAAAACCATTTGAACGTTTTCACCATCTCCTCCTCGCTTCGCTTCAGCAGCTAAGGGGGTGTCAGCGACAGAGGCGCGCCACATCAACACATCAACACATCTTAAACATTCATCAGTGCACGGTTCTGTTTTCCAGCAACAAACGCCACAGGCAGACAACAAGGCTCTTTTCAGTCATCACTCAAAAGTCGCTTCCTATCCTTGAGGCTCCAAATCTAGATTTGAATGCGAGTGGACACTTGAAAGCAAGTTTCCCTTTAATATTAACATGTAT
Source organism: Scomberomorus guttatus (assembly GCA_038419695.1). Lineage (NCBI taxonomy): Eukaryota > Metazoa > Chordata > Actinopteri > Scombriformes > Scombridae > Scomberomorus > Scomberomorus guttatus. The sequence goes on from CM076467.1 coordinate 14,881,343, forward strand.
CACACGGATGAACAAGAAAGGGAGATGATTGGAAGTGAAACCTGCTCTGGATTTGAGTCGCTAACCTTGCCCCTCTTTCAACCCATAACAGCACACACCCTTCTTAACAGGCCAGTTTAGCAATATAGAACTACAGCGTCATGGCTGGAGACATACAGAGTGTATTATTTAAAGCACCAGGGGCCCAATTTGTCACTCTGGCGGGCTCATCACAGGCAAACATCCTTTATGAAATGCACTTTTCACGCTGCCTGTCAGAGGGATCAAAGCAGCAGCAGCCTTGCCCGTTTCTCCCTCTTCAGTTACCCTGCTCCGATTCCCACTGACAAAATGAGTCAATTTAAACCAAATAGATCCCCTATCAAAATAACGAGAAGAGTGAGCGAGGGAGATAGACAAGGTGAAAGAGATTCATATTGTAGGTAGGTGAGGTTTGGACAGGTAGGCAGAAACTAGGGAATATGGGCACTCAGACTCTCTTATGTTTTGTTGAAAATTGTTGGGTATAGGACATAAGTGGCACCACTGTATTGGAGGTGAAGTCAGTTTTCAGCTAAATGCATACATTAGACCGTAAATAGTGCACGTGTACTGCATACACGTGCACTATTTACGGTCTAATGTAGACTTTAATTGTTATTTCTACTTCGACAGAACATGAGGTCACTCAGTTTTGGTTAGCTTAAAGGTAGAATCAGTAAAACAGGACTCTTTATTAGCATCTAGTGGAAGCTATAGGAAACTACGACACTGGAAAATGTGTCTACTCAGCCACAAAGATTTTTTTTTTCTTCTCAGTTGGATTGTTTTGTTCTTGAACAACTTCAACCTTTCAAGTAACCAATAGAGTACTTTAGAGGCTAGACCGAAGGTTGCTATAAGAAGCATTTTAGTGTAACTACTCGGTGTCCAAACACTGACTCACGTAAAGTGGTACCACAACATTCAAGCTAGCAGTTAAATATTAAGAAAGCATGCCTCAGTTTCATCTATGTAGGCCTGTTTCATTCTTTAAGAAACTGATACACAGCTAGAAAAACCAGGCGCAGTGAGACTATCGGATCTTTGCTAAATGTTAGCAAATACGATGCAGTTGCAGCTGATACGTATATTATGTTGCATCACCAATAAACATTGCCGGAATAAAACAGGTTGTTTACCAGTTACCAAATCTGCATCATTGATGGTCTGAGTCAGCCCTTTCCAATGCTGCAGTGATGTTTACTTGCATCCTGTAGAACAATCATTGTGCTGTAGCTACTTCAAGGTGAATTTGGCTACGGGCTGGAGCTGGGGAGAAGCTCCAGCACATACACAGAGCCGGCTTAACCTGCCTGTTCAGAAGCTTTAATTCTCAGCAACCAAATTATAACAGGGGAGTACACTGGCATTGATCAGAGATACTTGAGAACCCCTACTGATATTTTGTACACATACCGATTACACTTGAAGATTGCAAATTAATACTTGAAGAGTTCACAAGCCCCCGTATTTACTTCTCCGCTTTCTGGCTCATATGATACTCAAATTAATTTGACATTATGACACCGAGTATGTAGCATAACTTCGCTGTGCCTTTTCTCCTTTGCCTTTGAAGCACTGAAAACATGCTTCATTATTCAACCAGCTTGACAGGCCTATTTTTCCCCCCCTTCTACCCCCTCTACCGGCTCTCCACCCCCTTTTTAGCAAAGCTCTCGACCAATTGATTTTTCCTTTTTCCTCTGTCTGCCTTTTTTTTCTTCCCCCGTCCTTGATTGTAATGCTTCTGGGTTGTGGGAAATATTTATTCACATTGATCGACGATGGAGCTGATGGGTCTTTCATGAGCGTCAGAACTCAAACTGTTTTTGTCCCACCGATGTCTCTAAATATCAATCACCACTGGGAGAAGTGCGGGCCGGACTGCAGATTAGGGCAATAAAGCCCCAAGGGCCAGACTCATTTTCCTACAAGAGAACAGAAAATATACACCAGACATCAATAGTCTGACCCGTGATGGAATGTTTGTGTATTGTGTGATGCTTCCTATCAGTTGTCAAACGCTCAGAGACAAATAGAACTTTTCTACGAATGACTGAAAAACTCCAAAGCAGATCCAGACAAGAGCTGCGTTCGGCCCGGAGGTGCGAAGCTGTTTTGGGCGCCGTGCATGACGTGGTACTGAGGGCTAGAGGGAGTGATAACTCCTGCATCTGCATGGTCCCCATTAAAAATGCAGCGCCGACAGGATATTTTCTGCATCAAATTTTCATAGCATCAAGCAATTTTGACAGCGCACACACAATCTCACACACAAAAGGGGTGAAGTTCTTAAAGCCTATGTATCTCTAGCTTCCTGGCTGAATGAATGCAGCATGGCTTATGTATGAGGGATGCAGACAAGGTATTGTGCCATGGTTCATAGACAGTGGTATTCCTCAAGGGCTTTTACTACTGTATGCGTGCTATCCCCCAGATGCACACCTTCAGCACTGACTCACATGCGTGGCCACACACATACGTCAGCATCACTGTTTACTGTCTCTCCTGGGTAGTACACAAAACCACATGGAAACACGAGCTGTACCCCAGTGAGGCAGAATTATTATTTTCACAATATTGACAGAAAAAAAGATCTTGATCCTGGCTTCTACTGACAGGTTATCATTTATACTTAGAGAACAACATGTGCGCTCTATGTAAAATGAGACACACATGTACATTTTAACAGCCCACACATACTGTACAGTCCAACATAATATGCAGTACAGTCGGCGCCAAAACTAGTAAACACATTATGTCTAATCCTCATGAATATCACGACCCGCGCTGACTCAACTGCTCTTTTCATATTTTCATATTCATATTCTGCTGTCACATCCAAGCTAAAAGCACATCATTCCAGCAAAATAAAACTCTGCGAATCCCTGTTCCACCAATTGCCGCATGCAAGGTCATATGTAAATAGGCTTCCCTTGCAGCAAAGAAGACAGAGGCATCACCATCCGTGTCGGCATCATAAAAAACGGCAAAAGCCGTGTTTGATAAATACGCCGGGTGCAAAGTCGCACTCATTCCCTTAGCCTATAAGCAAATAGTATATGAGGAAATGGAGAACATGGAAGTTTCAGCTCCCTCGAGGGATGTAGAAGATGTACGCTCACTTCGCCCTCATTATCACCATTACTGTACATACTAGTACATGCTATTGTCATGTCTGGAGCCCAGATACAGGCCTGCAACTCATTCTTGGCGCCATTAAGTCTTATCATGAAGGAAGCTTTCAAGAAAGTAGTTGTAGTCATTGTGAAATGATATTAAACTAATAGTAGTGGATTTATGACTTTCTATGCAGAGAAGCCAGAGTGAAAAAGGGCTAAAAGTCCTTTTGATGACTCCCAACTTAATCCTAGCATAGCTGACAGAGAATTTGCTTTCTATCCAGTTCACTGGTTGAAAGATTAGCATTGTCTCTGGTCCTTTGATGAAAAGAAATCACCAAGAATAGAAGAGAACAGATGAGACTCTCACATAAACAGTGAGTGAGTGAGTCATATGAGCGTCTAGGGCTATGGAAGGGCAGGCTGTGTTAGTACCTGATGAGCGTCATTTGAAAAAAAAAAAAAAAAAGTAATAATATGTATTTACTTCCTTTGTTTCCTCTTGAGGGAGGAATGGGGCGAAGGGGGCGGCTCGTTGAGCTACAGTGGAGTGTGCAACCAAATTAAGAGAGAGAGAAACATAATCAGTGAGTGGTAGAGAGAGAGAGAGAGAGAGAGAGAGAGAGCGAGAGATGCAAGAGTGTACGAGAAAGAGAGAGAGAAAGAGAGAGAGACTGGTAATATGCTTGGGAATTTAATAAGACTCAGCGCTCCTCAATAATATCACCCGCTTCACAGAGTCCTCTGGGAAACATGAAATGTGCCGATAAAGGATGATGCCTCCCTCTGACAAACGGGGTGTGCTAAAAGCGCTGTAGAGAAAAAAAAAGAAAAAAAAAAGAGAGAAAAAAAAAAAGAAAAAGCCACGCGCCGCCATTGCTAGCGCACATGCTAATGTGCCTCAGGCTACACTTTAAAGAATTATTCACTTTCTTCTCCTTATGCTGCGATTCTCCAAACCTCCCCTCTTTAAGGTCACACACGCTGCATGCACATTTATTCAGACTCCAGCTGAATAATGTCAGCTTTATTCACAGAATTGTTAGTGGACATGTGCGGTGGATTTAAAAAAGGGTTCCTGTTTGTGTTGCTGAGTGTGTGCACCTGTAGAGTATACAGAGTATGCCAGAACTTTACCTTTATAAACCAAACAGTAGAGTGCAGTGATTAGTCGAACTCTAAATAAATAGGCAAAAGTATATGGACCTTTCTTGGTCACATATTGTCCCCCTACGTAGACTGGATACCTCCTGTGACCTCAAATTCAAACGCATTGAAAGTCATTCGGCTGCATTTGTGACATATGTGGACACCTCAGCTTTACACCCATATATGACTGCTGAGCATCACACAGGCCTTAATACGCTGCAACAACAGCCTGCACTTCTTCTCGGAAGGCTTCCCACAAGATTTTGGAAGCTGGCTGCAGGGATTTGCTCCCATTTAACCAAAAGAGCATTAGTGGGGTTAAGCACAGACGCTGGGCGATACCACCTGGCTTGCTGTCGGCGTTCCAGTTCATCCTAAAGGTGTTAGATGGGCTTGAGGTCAGGGCTCTGCGCATGCCAGTGAAGTTATTCCACCCCAAACTCTGAAAACCATTTCTTTATAGGCCTCATTTTGTGCACAAGATCATCTTCGTGTTGAAACTGGAAAGGGGCTTCTATGCACTGTTGGACAAAGTTAGAAGTTGTCTAAAATATAATTGTACATTGTAGCATTAAGATTGGAATCTAGGGGTTTAGACCAAGCTATGAAAAAAAAGTATTGTATCAATTACATTTCATACAATTCATGTGAATATATCTTGTATTACTTTTCCAGTTTTTTCCTGAGTTGCATCTAAGCGCAGCCCTACTCATGTATGTCAAACCCAATGTGTTCATGTTGACACCAACACAAGCGAGAGATGCACCCCCCTGCCCTGTCATGTCCTGTCAAACGAACAGAGAAAGACAGCCTCTCGCTCTGTTGAGTCCTATGACATTTACATACCACACTGCCTGGTAGTGTAGGAATCACCCTTAGGCTGTACCAGGCCTTGAATTTAGGACAGGCATTTTTTCAGTCGCCATAACCTCCACCACCACCACCCCACCACCACCCCACCTCCCTTCTCTCTCTCTCTCTCTCTCTCTCTCTTGTCACTACCTCACCGGGACCTGCTCACGCTTGACAAAAAGAACCCCAAACATGTACCTTGCTCCACTGCCGCCAAAACGGGCTGCTGGCTTTCAGACGGGGGACACAAAGCGTGAAAGGGAAAAAAACATGGCCCATTTCTCTCTCTCTTCTCTCGCCTTTCCCTCCCTCCCTCCCCATCTCCTCTCTTTCCTATCTGAGCAGACATTGATGTTCACATTCTCTCTTTCATGGCAACTCTGTCTATCAAGGCTCACCTGCTCTTTTGTCTTCACTAATCCGTTCTCTCACGCTCGCTCAATCTTTCTCCATTTTTTTTCCCTTCAATACCTTTGAATATTTCCTTCCTGTTGTCCTTGTAATCACTCTTTCTCCACCCCCCCCCCTTTTTTTTTTTTTTTACATTCCCTCCCGCCCCCCATTTCTCTCATTATCTGCCTATGTCTCTGCTGATCGGCCAATGACTCCCTATTGGCAAATTCATGAGATTGATCATTTTTACACGGGTGGGTGGATTTACTAAAAGCCCCCCCCCCCTCTCTCCTCTCTTCCCCAGATACACGGCTCCTACACAGCGCGCTATGTGGCACCCACACCCCTGCCGGTAAGACTCTGAAGCCCTATCACTTAACATGCACTGGGCTCAACTCCCAGGAGGGGAGAGAGAGGCTATGGGAGTGCAGGGGAGAAGGAGAAGAAAGCGGAGTAGCGTCTGAGCAGAATACTAATAAAGTGCAGCACTCGAGAAAACGGAGTAAGGGAAAAGACAGTGGCAGCGCTCTGGTGCTACAAAATTACCACTTAATTTGATTCAATACTGTAGCGTCGTCGTTGTCTATTCTTCCCGTGTTTGCGTGCATGAATGTGTGTGTCCATTCATGTGAATACGTGTACCAGTGTGTGTTAAGTGTGCCCACAGGCATGCAAAGATACAGAGTTATAGAATTCTCCACTTAAGATATTCATATGCCTTAGGGGACTCTGGGCATCCCATTCTTTCTCTATTTTTCTTTAATGTCTGTGTTCATGTGAGTGTGTGTTCACGCCGATGTGTGTGTGTGTGTGTGTGTGTGAGTTTGGTTGGCTTCTGTGAGCAGAGAGAGAGAGAGAGAGAGAGAGAGAGGTTGCATTAGCATGATTAAAAGGACAGTAACAAATGACTGCTGTCTCAGAGAAGCCATGTGACTATCACAACAGGATATAGGCCAAGTATATCAAGACACACACACTCCCTGATGATTTGACGTCGCTTCTTAAAGAGAGATGGAGTGGCGGGAAATGAGCAACGAGGAAGTGTTAAGAAGATTGAGCAACACACACACACACACACACACAGAAACTACACGACATATATGACAGCTTTGAGATTTTCTTAGATTGTATATGTTGCGCGTAGTATTTTAAGAGGCTGCTTGTGACTCTGTGAGTGTGTGTGTGTGTGTTCAGATGCATCAAATATTAATGGGCACATGGTCGCTGGTGAAGCCTCATTATCACAATTTCTTTTGGGGGAAGAATACAGAATCCAGAGTTTCTTTCATTGCTACAACTGCTGAGTTGCAAGGGAAGGGAGGCCTCTAAAAATAACCTCAAGGTTTCATGTGCCGTAAACCCATTTTGTTCCTCTCATACTGTGCGGAAGTGGTGAAAAACGTATATTTTTACACTGGTTTAACTCATTATTATTTAACCAATTTCTCTTCATTACAGCTTTTAATCATTCAGCGCAGAGAATTACTTGCCTGGTGCTGGGTAAGTTCATTGGCTCAGCTTTCAATAATAACCATCCTGAAAGGATATTCATTTTAATTCCTGCCTATCACTTGGCCAATACTTACCCATGGCTCTGCAATAAACCTTTGCTAGCCAAGTGTGCTATTTTCCAATTCCGCTCAGAATAAGGAAGAAGCTATAACCTTGTTCATGTTAGCATAGTGGAAAGAACATGTTTCTATCTTTGCCCATGGCAGCATTCAGCTGGCATTCATTAATATTAGAAGCAGAGGAAGAGAGAGAGTGAGAGAAAACGATTCTGCGGTACATTAGTGGCCAGATTTATTGACGTCTTTGCGCCGTGAATGTGGCAGGTGCTCTTAGGCTACTTGTGAACAGCAGAACTCCCCTCAACTCCTGCCTCTGGAGATAAGTTTGGAGGGAAAAACACACACACACACACACACACACACACACACACACCGCGTTCTGTCAAGGTTGCTGAGACGTTGCAGGAACTTTATGAATGTTCTCTGTCTTGTCAGGGCACAGTGTGCAGCCTCTCACTGACAGCAGGCACAAAATGATGGAGGGTCTGTGCATGGCGTTACCAACGGCTGAAAATCACCTGCTGGACCTGTGGCCAGACCTTGAAAACAGACTTAGACCACTTTTGCGTTCTCAAAGCCATATTTTAAACCTCTCAAACAACCGCAAATGCTCCTCTATGAATAGCCGCTTTGGTACAAATCTTTCACCGCAAGGCCGCATCATTCCAACTATGGGTGTCCGAAGAACAAAGAAGAATAAACTGTCACCTGAGCTACCTGCACAACACAACCTTAAAAAACAAAACTGTACTTTTTCCTCTCTTGATAAGTGGAGCTCATATTATCAGCTATAAATCATGCTGCACGGCATCTCTCTTCACTCATTTTGACGTTTATTTTCTATTGTCTAGACAGGAAAGTTCCTAGTGTGACAAATTAACACAAAATCAGTTGTTTCTTCTACAAAACCTCACCTTGTAGCTTGTTTATCAATCAAAAAGCCGTTCTTCAGCATTCTAGTTGCGCCTGTCTCTCTCGAACTTACTCTTCCTGCCTGCTAAGTCGCTCACGGTGCTTAATTCAAGTCTATAGGCCCATAAACAGACTGCGGGATTTGCCTTTTAAAGCCGGCTATACAAGACAAAACACTGCTGGATCTCTGTTCTCAAGCCACAGCATGCTGCTCATTTACTTTCTGCTTTATGAGACACTTTGGACTTTTATATACGGTTTCATCAGATGACTCTGCAACATCAGTCCTGTTCAAATTACAAGAGCAGACATGAAAATGTAAGATTGTTACCAGCAGATGAATGTAATATACTGTATACATTCTCTTTAATGGTCTTTGGTTTCTTACATTGGAGCACCGCAAGATTCATTTCTTGGCCCTACCCCGAGCCACAATCATAACCTTTTCACCCCAGCTCATATGTCTCTCCCAGGCCTGCGGCAAACAGTGGGCTCTATCACTCACTGGATGGGAACTGATGTATGGAACGACGCATCGGTTCAATACCATTTAATTGTATTAGGCCCAAAGTATGGGATTAGTCTTCAAATCTGTCCAGAAGAAACAGAGATGCTATTTGAGCGCCGGCGGGAGCGTATTAAATTGATGTGAATCCGACACAGTCGAAGAAGAGGAGGTGGGGGGGGGTGACTCTGGTCTCAGGAGATAATGACTCCTCGGTTTGTTTCTGCGGGTCAGCCTGACCATTTCTGGGCAGGGAGGTGCAGTCATTGATGTGTCCAAACTATTTATCCCCCCTCATCACTAAATTCTCTATGCAACTTGATTTTCATCCCCGTACCTTGCTTAAAGCTGACCAAGCTCTGAGACAAGTTGTCTGCTATGAAGCTTGTGAAATAAATTAGAAATGGGAAGCGGAGAATAAATCACATTTTCATTGGATTCAGTAGTGAGGGAGCCTCGGCAAGAATCAAAGGAATAAGCTTAGGCTATGAAACGCCATCTATTCTTGGATTGTGTTTGTCCCATATTTTTGGGAGTTACTGTGTTGCTGCATAGGATAAATAAATATGCTATAGTGCGCTTTTGAAGTGGTTTTGTGTCATATGAAACGCCTCGCTGTCCAGGGTAAAAAAAGAAAAAGAAAAGGGGGGGGGGGGCAAGCAGGTCTTCCCAGTAAGCGCCAGAGCCAAAGTGCACAAGTTAAGGATGCACGCTCGTGTACAGTACATACAGCACTAGTTTATTTATCTGTTTCTTTATTTCCCACTGTGTATTATATAGAGCATATTGTGTCATCCTTCAAATTGCCTGAAACAAAGCTTTGTCTGTTTGTGTGTTTGCATGTGTGGGAGTGCAACGACATGCGAACGCGCCAACCAATCTTCAACACTATGCATAGATTTTGTCATTCAAACACAGAAGCATTCCGGGTACTAAATCTCCACCAATCGATTGGAGCTGTGGATCTCATAGCAAGGCAGGGAAACCTACCAAATATTTAATACACAACAAACATATCAGCCGCTAACAGCTGAGTATGGATTAGGCCATCTTCCTGAAAGTGAGCGCATATTTACTGACACAAACAAGCTAGAGAGCATATTACGCAGATACATATTGCTCTGTGCCAGCATATGAGTGTAAAATTAGAGTATATATTGTGGTTCTGAACGGCTGCGGCCGTGACATTTGTTGTAAGGAGGGAAAATAAACAATACTGTCACATATGAGGCTGCTCGGTAGAAGATCACCAGATTTAGAGGTTATTCTTCTGGTCAATGCCGAGAGGTAAGGTTGGTTTCAGTGGCATCGTTGTTGCATATTTAGATGTGGATAAGTGACTGTTGGGGGAGATAAACAGACAAAAGATTAGTTCTGTAAGTTGACATGATTCTTAACTAGTTAAGTACATTTGAACGCTGACATTTTAATAACAACAGACATTAAAGCTTTGCCATCTGTGCACCGAACTCTCTCCAACAGATGCCAAAGTAACAGCATCTCTCTTTATGTTTGTTTTTTAGTACTGCCGCCCCCTCCCCTACACGCCCCCCTTCACTCCTTACCCTCATACTTTTTCCCTTCTTTGTTTGAAGGCATTTTGATAGAATAGCACCCGCCACTGGTAAACAGGAAAAACAAATGGGCTCTGAGCTCATGGATGTAGATGGGTATTGTTTTTTATTGATTTCCACCGGCTGAGGAGCTGGTGACAGGGAGTCTCCACTCATCAGGGCAGGTTATCGATTAGCTGAGGAGGAGCAGCAGGGGTGCATAAGGGGTCAAGCGTGCAAGCGAAAAGAGTTGGAATTTGGCCTGCTGGAAAGGCAAGCGCAGCCGTGATCCCTGCCACCGGTAATTAACGTCTGAAATGCAGTCAATTTCTCTTCGGATGGAAGGGGGCTGTTGCAAAGTCAACATTTTGCTTGTGTAAGGGAATGAAATCACATCCACGAGGATAAATGTTTCCTTCAGAAGGTATCAGTCTGGCACAAGAACCAGATGAATTGCACTGCAAAGTCACGTAGATAGTCACACTTAATGTTGCGGTGCTAATCAGCATTTTTTTGAATGAAATACAGCATTGGATGCTAGCTGTTGAACAGCGCTAATAATAGCTTTGTCTTTAAATACCTCCCTAAACAAATCCCTTTACCCTTATCCCTCTAAATAACATCCCTATGTTGTAGAGCCCTGTACATAGAGGACAGCAATACACTCAGAGGTAGGTGAGACAGATGACATTTTGAACCCCCACATGGACTGAATCATTACAAGCACCTCCCCACTGGAAGTGTGGTGGGATCAGCAATATTTCACACTGACAGAAGGACCTGACAGCAGGCGTCCACACACGAGCCCGACTCCTCTTCTCCCTTTTTATTTATTTATTTCTGTGTCTCTTTCTTTACCCCCATATATTTGGGAGTTGCCAGATGGGATCAAAAGCAGATCGAATTCAAAGGTACTCTTTTACTCTATCGCAAACGTCTCCACTTGAAGAGGTAGGCAGAGTGTGTGATTAGAAATCTCAAAACTGCACAGATTTTTCCCTGACATTCCTCTTCTTTATGTTTCTAATCAGCAGCCTGAATGTAAATGTGTCTTTGGCTCCAGCTGGACTGATAGGACCAGAATCATTATGTGTCTGCTTAACACCAAAGTGTTTAAAATGCCCGCTGAGTGCCCCTCTATCTTTCTCCCTCTCTATTCCTCTTTCTTTCCTTTGACTTTGTTGCTGATGTATATGCAGAAGACACAACATTAGGACTCTGGTTCAGCTGATTGAACCCATTTGCTGAAGACTCTTGCCTCCATCCCCGCACCCTTTAGATAATACCTTATCGCACAACAGTTCGCTTGTACCTCTTACATCTTACAAAGACGATGAGCTCATTTGATCTGAATACGCTGTTCTAAATGCATTTCATCCCTTGTCCTATTTATTTTTATTTGGTGCCGAAGCCTTTCTTCTCCTTCAGGACCCATGAATACTACATCCTTCTTCACTGTGAACATTTTAACAGAAAACACAAGGAGTCGTAAAGTTTGACTCCAGGGCAAGTCTCTCTCGTTGGGCCCCACCTTCTACCCATGTACCCCTGGCTCTCACCTTTTATGCACCACAGAAATGAGTTGGAAATAACAGCTCTGTCTTTGGCAATGCATCTGAACATCGTAATTCTCCAAACAATCGAGGCGTATTAGCTTTGGAAGCTGCTGACATGGAATGATGTTTGCTGACAAGAGACCACACTGGATCACTTAGAAGGAGGCTTTCTTTTGTCTTCTCTCTTGCCAGGAGGATGACACCTCTGCTTGGGTGGCCTACATTGCCCTTTGAGATTAAGGTTTGCATTACCAATTGTCTTCCCAGGGTAGTGTTCTCATTTGCCAATTCGTTATCATCTCAATTTCTATGTGTTCCAAGGCTGAAGTACATCCAATATTTTACAGATTAATTTGAAAAAAAAAACAAAAAACTGGCAAGCAACGGTAAGGCTCTTTGGGAATAAGATGCCAAATAAACAAGTAAATAAATAATTATTTTGATTTCTCAAGTCTCCAACATTCTAATTTTCCAGAGCTACCGAAATTTTACTCATCATAAACTCTCCAAAAATAATTCCACAACCATAACGGTGACTAATACTATTGGCTTGGATCAATTAGGCTGATTGGCTTAGGCTCTGTCTTGGCCAGCCCAGGGGGTTGGCAGTTGCAGACAAGTTGTCCAATTAAGTTAGCACAAGCACTTGCCAATAATGGCTGAATAATGGGCCTAAAGGGGAGTGTGATTCATCTCCAATGTTAGGCACCAGGGAGGCAGCCATTGAGTGTGTAAAAACCATAGATTTCTCTTTTCAGGTTACAATCACTATCACCCCATGGCTTTGACAATGGCCTCAATGAGGGATTAGACTGTAAAGATGCTTGTATCCTGGGTTGAGGCCAATAGTTATTTTCAGACCCACTCCCTGAGTGTACAGTGTGCAAATGTCAACATCTGCTCTCCAGGAAAGGTGGATACAGTTAGACTCAGGTAAGTATTTGCAAATAGTTTTTCTTTACTTGCCAGATTCTTGTAATGTATTGTGGCATTGAGATATTATGAGGATGTTATGTGCCACATTTGACAGGTATACATACTGGTAAATGTAATGCCCTGTCATTCATTTTAGTTGGATTTTCATGTGTAGAGCAAGTACTCACTTTCACTCACTCACTGAAATAGGAAAGATTATGACAAGATTTTTCCCATTGTAGAATGCTGGATCGCAAGAAAGGCTACCAGTACTTATATGTGGATACAGCGACTCCTGACTCGCTCAAAAGGTAAGTTACATTCACTGAAGAAGCTGGAAACAGTCACTTGTTTTTTTTTATTGCTCCCTCTTTCTCCCACTTCCATCTCTGAGTCTTGAATAATAGTCAATAAGTAGTTGAAAGGCTTTAATTTCTTCTGACATCACATCCAGCGACACATCTCCCTCCCCTCTCTTTCACTCGCTGTATCTCTTTTGTTGATCTGTCTAATACTGGCAGGTTTCTTAATGTCACATGTAAGCAGCTGTAATTTAATGCGTCGGGTGTGGCGTCTGACAGTCGCGTGTTTAATCTCTCCCTGTCGAATGCTTGTTAGTACCACCACCCGATCATAGGCCCGGAGTGGGAGATGCCACAGCTCGCACAAAAGGACCATTTGAAATGAGCGAGAGATGAGCTGGAGAGAGGCTGCCATCTTTGATGCGTTCTTTTATCTTTGTTTCTGTTCCCTGTATTTCCATATATATGATGTGATTATTCAAGATGTAACTACGTGATAATGACGAGAGGAGGGAGAAGAAGGAGAGAAAGGTACCTTTATTTGTGTTACTTTTGCATTACTTTCAAATGCTCCCCTTTAACACACCCCTCACTACACTAGTACTACATGTACCTTGACATTGCTCTGTTGATCTCAAAAGCAGTTCATGTGACTACACAATCTCTCCTCCTCTCTCTGCTTTGAGTCCCCTTGTGTGCATTGGCTGAAGGGTGGAACATGTAACAGACCTGGATTCTTTTTCTTACATTTCTTTTTTTTTTTTGACCCTCTCTCTCTCTCTCTCTCTTTCTCTCTCTCCCTCTCTCTCTCACTGCCTCTCCTCTCCCAGATGGCTGTCTCCGGCCAACCGTGCACACAGCACATCGGGGTCAGCAACAAAACGGACGACATTAACAGGGGAGTGCACACTTGCACATGTGTGCGAGCTCACCCGTTCCCCCATGCACACGTTCCCTTGCTGATACCGAAGCTGTCACTCATGATGGCCTGGGAAATGTGTGCTTCAGTACAGCAACATGCTGGAAATAATACAAATCCTCTGTGCCGCTCTAGACACCCCTTCTCCCCACTGTCTCCCCTTCCCTCCCTCCATCGCTCTCTACCTCCTATACCTTTACTTCTACCACACACTCTGTCCTCTCTCCTTGTTGATCCTCCTTTTGGAACGTAGTATAATCCCTCTTTCACAAGAGGGTACTTGTTTCTTTATGTACCTACTATATTGGCTGCCAGAAGATAATTGTTTAGAAGACACATTGCCGTTTTAGTTAAGATTTAAACTCAGACAAAGGGGTGAGAGAGGCAGGGAGAGCAAGCTACTGACACATGCAGTCTGAATCTCATTAGATATGTTTGAACATCAGGGCTGCATGAGATTTCGCTGACCATAATGCCATGCAGTTACCAGCAGGGCATTATGGGAGAAAAAGCAATTTGCTGCGGGAAGGCTCAATGGCCTCATGAATCAAGCCAATATGGACAAGGCAAGAGCAGTTAAGACCAGTTCACACTGCCTGGAGATTTCACTTAATGCTGTTCTATTACGGAAAAAAAAAAAAAAAAAAAAAAGTGTCACACCTCTGCAGTGTCAGAGCCACTGATGCATCTTAACCCACAGGTCAATGTCCTTTTGTGTAGCCTCATTGTCATCTGCCACAGTTTTTACACGGTGGGTTGGGATGGTTTGCTAAGAAACTCTATTGAAGTACCTACACAGGTCAAGGAAGTTATAAGTAGAAAGGCAATGTGAGAATGCTTTTACAGTTACTCAGTAGAGCACTAAGAAACTGACTTGTTTGCTTCCAAACAACAACCTGTTGTCTTCTTGTTGTCTGCAAGGGCTGACTTAAAACACCTGCTATACCCCACTGCCAGCCCCTTCCTGGTAGGTAGCTGCGCTGCTCAAGCTGCTAATGATAATGACGGCAATCAAAACATTGGCACTAATGCTGTTAATAGTGATGATAGCGCTAATGAGGACACTACCTGGGAGGCTGTTTGCTTAAGCTGTTTTCCTGGCTCACCCTCGGGGACCTGAGAAAGAAGGGCCTGATATCCTGTTGCACCGTTCCCCCAGTGGTCTACTCGATGTCCTGAAAGGCCCTCATCTACTCCGGCTAACTGCTAATACGCGCCGCTAATTACAAACAGGGGAAATGAGGTAACTGCAAGAGTGCCTCTTGGGCCTTATATAAGCACCCTGACTGCGTTCCCTCCTTGCTACATCCCCTCACCCCTTTCCTCCCTGGAGGGTCACAGTTTACAACTTCGGTTTCTAAACAGCTATTTTTCAGTCCCGTAGCTCGTGTGTGGTTCAGGCTGAAAACATGCAAGGGTGAGCAAGGAAAGAAATAAGCATGTTGTTGTTGTTCTCTCTTGCTCTCAGCCTATCTGTGCAGTAATTCAAACCTGAAATATTAGTCTGCAAAATGGCTGCATTAATGATCAATGTGGCGGCAGAGAGGCGAAAGCAAAAAAAAAAGAGACAGAAAAGAGCTTTTAAGCTAGTCTATGTTGATAAAAGCTATTTATATACTGTATTTTCTGTCTCCTAACAAAAGTGTGAGGGAGGGGAGGGGGTGGAGGATTACAATGTTGTGGGACCATCTTTGTAATGCTAAATCCCATTCCTAATCTGCCAGTATTGATTGGCCATCACAAGCATCCATTTACAAAACAGAGGATTGTGGGGGAATCAGGGATTCAGGGGGAGGACAAGGCAACACAAGGCACTCCCAAATGGCCAACACTGGATAAAACCAAAGCCAGCTTCACTGAGCCTGCGCAGAAAGAAAAATAGAAAATCAAGGATAATGCTCTCCCTCTCATCTACTGTTTCCACTTGCCACAAGCGCAAGGGAGAGCATAATCGCCAGAGCAAGACTGAGCTAAAAAAGAAAAAGAGGGAAAAGGGTAGAAATGAGCCCTCCTGCCTTCATTTTGGCTTGGATATCTGGCAGTTGCCCTTTAAGAGTGAGAGTCTGCAGGGTCCAATTGGAGATGGGAGCCCAATCCCCTGTTTGGTCATTAAAAGCGGTTTCTAGAATGGCATCCATCTGCTGCTCCCTCATTACTGCTGTGAGTGATGGTGGTAATGTTCCTAAATACGGTACTGGCGAATTGTCATTGTGACCCTTGACTCAGGAAGTGGACACAAGCCGGCTAATGATGCCAGCGTGTGGACAGAAGTGAGCCCCGGGTTTCCAAGTTGGACCCGGTGCAGGTGGGCGCGCGCGGTCGCATCATTAAGCTTAAATGACTTTGAGTGACGCGGCCGACCTCGTCGCTGTGTTTGCGCTCCGGGGTCGATTGTGCAGCCACCTGCATTAACATGAAGGGGTTGCTAACGTTCAGCCGAGGATTGCTCATCACCGCCGAACGTCAATCAATGTCGTCTGGTTCTCTTCCCCCCCCTCGACCTGATTCTTTTCTTCGCCGCCTTTTGACAGAAGGAAAGACTCCAATGTGTGGAAATGAGTAATAAAGCGTTGCTAAAGAGCTAAGCTGTGACTCAGCAAACAGCACATTCACTGGGGATAAAAGCCTTTTCCACAGCAGCCATTTTGATTTCACATCCACGGCGTCAAGTTGAGGCCGGCGTTCTTTTCTCCACAACGGAGTGTAAAATCTCTCCACTGCTCAGAATGTTTCAGCTTCCCTCTAAACTAACTCCTCCCTCCCCTGCTCTCCATCCATAGCTGCAGTGTTCACTCCCATTAATTACCTGCTTACAGAGGCTCTGCATTAGGCCTGCCAAGACACCAACAGAAATAGAGTGCGAGAGTGTGAGAGTCATCCATGTTCTTTGGGCTTGTGAAGAATGTCTTACCAACCCAGTCACACACAAACCTCGTTGTTTGCTTCAGACAAATACACACACAAATGGCACTGCCAACAAACAACTTCATATGCATGCGGCTATGAATCTGAATATGCAAATAGATACAGTAAAATGGGTTTTTACAAAAACAACACACGCACGCACACACACACACATATTACTCATCAGTCCAAGGTGTGAGGTATCCTAGTGTTGAATGTATTTACCTGGAAGATAGATGAAACATACAGTACACAGAACTAATGAGCTCACTCTCTCTGCAGCCCAATCCCTCAAGCATATCACACACAAATACATTCACACACACACACACACACATATATGCACAAGCATGCTCACATGCAAGCGCCCTCCCTCCCTCTGTTGCTTCCCCTTCTCCGACACCCCTTTCCTCATTTTTGCAATTCCGCCTTGTGCGTCTCATTTCTCCTCCTTCTCTCCTCGTCCTTTCTTTTCTTCACTCCTCCCCGAGGCATATCCCAGGGAGCCTGACTGATCCAGCGGCTGTTTGTTTGGAGTGCAGTTGATAGGGCACACGGGTACCTTGGGGCACAAATGAGGAAGACTGAGGGAGAACGGAAGGAGGCGAAGATGCTCCAGCATGTGCGCACGCTTGGAGTAGAGGGAGGAAGTCAAAGTTGTCAGAGGATGAGGTGGTGTATGTTAGGCGGTGGCTTTTTAACCAAAGTTTGGGTGACACCACTGCAGCTAGAACCTTTAATCCTTCGTTTTTTTGTCATGTTCTACCCTGGAGCTGTAAAGCAACATCACATAAAGTTTCCCCAGAGTCAAGGTGCCCTACAGTATACCTCTAAGAGAAAGATACAACCTTTATCAATGCATTGGCAGATAGGATAGGATGTGGGCAAAAAAATCCCTCTATCATCATATACTGTATGTAATTTTATATTGCAGTATGAATAAAGTACATTTTCTGGATGTACTGAATAGATGAAATAACCAGGCAGGGATGTATGTTTTTGGCAAAACACCTAAAAAATCAAGCTACTTCATCATAACATTTAAACAGCCTTGCTTATTGCCCAAAATGGCCTGATACAACCACAATCTCTGGTGGTTGAAATGTATGTTTTCATGATATATAGTATACATATTGCCTAATCCTAATATGGTGTCTAACATGACTGGATTTCATGTTTTCGTCTTGTAAAAATTTTGCGAAAAGAGAACTGCACCGTCGCCGGTAAACAAATAATGACTTAAAACAAGCAAGACACACAAATACTGTACACGACCGGCAAGCATCGACCAGCGGGCTCCATTTAAAAGCTTTCATTTGTGCTCAAAGTAACACACAAGGAGCAGAACATTGATTGACAAACAACAAAACTCTGTTGGACACTGCAATTTGTCATGTTGCTAAGGAAACACAAACACATACACACACATGCACGCTTGTTCCACATGACAGGTACACAGTAAAAAGGGATAGTCTAATCCCATAAAAGGTGTCTTTGTGGTATATGGAGCTGCTGCAGTGCAGTCTACTTCACTTTGCTTGTAATTATCACTGTCTGCCTTGGAGACAGAGGCAGTAATGCTTCATTACAAAGTACAAGAAAGACCGAGGACACTGAGGAGAAGAGAACAGACCAGGAGGAAAGTAGGCGATGAAGGGGTATCATTACTGACCCATTTGTCTCAAAACACAGGGACCGGAAGGAGTGGAATTTGAGGAAGAGACGTCTCTCAAGATGCACGACAAAGAGACCCTTCAGAAACTAATCCAGTTCAGTCACATGGGACTTCTTCCAGTCAGTGAGGACCAATTGGCGACCGCAAAATGAACCAAACCCAGTTCATAGAAAAAAATGTAGTAGACTCTCCAATTCAATTTCATTATTCCAACTTTAATTACTTGCCCAATTTGGGGCTATAGCATACCTTGATTAAAATGGACACTATTTAATAACCCCAGCCCCCTCAAAAAGGAACGTACCTTGAAGATGGAATAATTAAAGCAGCGGTAAGATAAGATTCATATCGTCCCTCTCTAACTCACTCTGTGCAAATTGGATGTGCTCTATCGAGAGAGTAGAGTGAGCCAGTGAAAGGGAGAAAGCAACAATGGCGGGGTGAAAGAAAAAAAAGAGTGAATGAGCGAGTGGCGGAAGGATTTGACGGACAAGTAGCAGGGTCGGGAGACAAGTGAGAAAGGATACGTGAGGAGGAGATGTACGGTAAAAAAAAAAAGAAAAAGATGGTTTGTGGAAACGGAGCGCGGGTACTGATTTAGTATTGATTCGACCCATCCGAGGCATCAAACTCCGAATGTCTAACACCGCCGATAAAAGTGTCTGCTGTGTGTTGTGAAGGGTAAATTTGCTGGAGAATGTGAACGGGTTAGCAGGGTTCACTTTGCATGTGTCCAGTAGTACCCCCGGGGAAGGGCTATTTAAAGAAAGGGACGGACAGCAGAGTCTCCCTCTCTACTCTCACCAAGAAATGAGGAGAGCGAAGTGGGGCAGGACATTTTCAGTGTCCTCCGTGCAGACACACACACACTCATACTGAGTGTGCACGAGCGGCATCTAAAGCACTTATTTGTCTTTTAAGGGCTCTTTGTGTTTAGAGGGAACTAACCGGACCTCCGCTTAATCACACCCAGTGGGCCTGAGTTTATGAGCCAAAACACTAACAAATGTGGGAGTTTTGCACTTCCTCTGCATTTATGTGTATTTTGTTAACCTTAAAAAATATAAATGGCAAAAAGTAAGTCAATACTTCTTAGAATTGTGCAAGAGCTTTTGAAATACTTTTGCATCCGTGCTTCATCTGACAGCCAATTTTTCCCTGATATTAAAAGCATGTCTGCATGGGGGCAAAGTGCTTGTGTGTGTGTGTGTGTTCGTGTGTCACTGTAGCAACTACTAACCTCTTTGACCCCCTGGCCTCACCTAGCGAGAGTGCCATGCCTCGTTAGGCCGGCGAGGATGATAGGGCGTGACATCTATTTACCGTTGCCACGCAAACACACGCGGGCACACGCAAATGGCCCACCATGGCCAACAGCAGCCCCTCTGGCCATTTTACGACTCTCACTCTTTGACTCTTTTCTTTCCATTACACCCCCCCACCTCCACCCCCCGACCCCCCTCATGCCTCTTTTTCATCCCTTGGTGCCTGCATGCTGGTCTGAAACGATTAGTGTCATACCTGGCTATGAGGTTAAAACATGGAGGAGATGTACTTTTCGGGGTTTTTTTTTTTTGCAAAACAGACCCCCAAAAAAAATGAGCAAATAAAGATTTGAAATTATTCTCAAGATGTAGCAGGTTCACAGAATCCAAATGAATCAAATGAACACGCACTGCAATGCTAATATTAATGCGCACATACTATCTTTACCCCAGACCAGCATCACAACACTTCATCACATCACTAGTCAATACGTGAGGCTCATCTTCACAGATCTGCCTGTGTGTCAAGGACTTGCATTCAACACTTCACTCAGTGCAAACACATATTTTAACACTTGCAGAAACCCTGCAGATCTGGCGGCTGTAAGTATAGTAGCAAGCAAGGTTCATTCTTCTACAAAATATCCAACCCTTAAATGTCAAGCGCAGAGTCCTGATCCTTGAGTACTCAGCAAGCCAGTTGGCTTTCTAAAGCAAGGTCAATGCAGGTAAACCACATGTGACAATTTATCCTAATGTATGCAATATAATGTCCAAAAACATACCCACGTTTTAACTAAAGACATATTTGAATTGCATACACAGTATTTAGCCTGTTTAAGATTTTAAAAGGGCTTTCAGAGTTTCTTAGAAAGCAATCCAAATGAATGAAGCAGGGAGAGAGACTAATGTGGAGAGATAGCGAGAGCAAAG
Organism: Scomberomorus guttatus; assembly: GCA_038419695.1. Lineage (NCBI taxonomy): Eukaryota > Metazoa > Chordata > Actinopteri > Scombriformes > Scombridae > Scomberomorus > Scomberomorus guttatus. The sequence continues at coordinate 14,901,890 of CM076467.1, forward strand.
GAAATCACAGCATGCTACCCTGAGCTCAAGCAGATCAGCACTGTCTAGGTCAGCACATTTGAAGTTAAAGTCAGTCTTAAATGGGTCTTCAGACACCCTCAAATAAAGCCAACAGACAGCGCTGACCTTTAAAAGCTACTGTCTGCGATGAAGAGAGGGAGGGGGGGGGGGGGGGGTGGGGGGGGGGGGGGGGAGGGGGAGCGCGGACCTGGCACGGCTCAAACTCCGTCTAATTGAAACTTTTCGGCCCCTTTTTTTCGGAATTTGAGCGAAACTCTATGGAAGGAAAATGAAAACAGGAGTAGGTTCTGTTTTGATTTGATCTTTTTCAGCCCCCCCACCACATGTCTTTCAATTTTTGCAATGTGTTTATATTCAAATCGAGGCTGCTGCGAGTGCGGGAGTTGCAGAGAGGGTGTAATTTGGAGCTCACGTTTTTTTTTTTTTTTTTCTCCCCTGCACTACGCAATTAAATTTAATGACACGGGCGCTTGTCTAAATCGTTTGAAGTGACTTAGCTTTTTCGCTGGCGAAATTGAGAGGGAGAGAGCCAAGGTCGAAGGCCCGAGATGTCATATTCCTCCTCATGTTACATAATTTAATGAACGCGAGTGTTCGCTTGTTAATTCATTCATTCCAAAGAGTCTGTAATTCGACTGAGATGCGGAGCGGGAAAAGAGGAAGGGATGATGCAAGGAAGGAGAGAGAGAGGGTCTGAAGACGACAGTGGAGGAGAAAGTTAGATTGTTGCTGAGCGTTATTTGGCTGCAACTGTCCATCAGTGCTCGTTTGTGCAAAACCAAATGGTTCTAATTGGGTAGCGAAGGGATTTTTTGGGCTGGTTTGACCAATATATGGCCTCCAATTTGCTAGAAACTAGTCTTATGTGTCAAAATAGATGTTCCTCATTTGGATAAGAGGTCAGCAGTTGCTTTGCCATAAGCTCAACTAATGCCCTTAACTTTATGAAAAATGTAAGGGTCTGTTTTCTGTGAGAGACTGAGGCTTGGCTGGTTCCTATATAACCCGCCCGCGTAGTTGGTGCATGAGTTATTTATTTATGCGTGACATGTCTTGGCTGGGAAATGTGTGTCAAGTGAGCAGGTGGGGCGGTCATCAATGAAGACAATTAAACACCTTGGAGGCACTCAGCCAAATCTACCCTCTGTCCCTTGTTTCTCTGTACCCTTCCTCCTTTCCCTCCCTCTTCCTCTTTCTCCGTCTCTGACAGATGATAATTCAGTGGGAGTAAGGGGGTCACGGCCTGACAGAGAAGGGCATCATCAGCTGTGATAACCATCGCCGGACACAGACAGTCAACAACAAGTTGGCAGCTGAAAACAACAACAGACGTGAAGAGAACTTTTCAAAGGCACACGCAGGCTTCAGGTTTTAGTTACAACCTCTCACACACCACGATGCTCTTTTGGATGTGCGTGCGCGTGCATTAATGCTGAATCGGCGATTTAGATGAAGGGGGGGAGGGGGAGGGGGGTACACTTTGTGCTTTAGCTGAGGCACATTGCTTACTCATCCTAACTTGACTCCGTTGTGTATCCCGAGACCCAGAGACACACAAATACGCAGCGAGACACATGGTGTATCACTGCTCGGCCCCCTGTCGAGGTCAAAAAGGCTCTCGGTTTCTCTTGCGTCATCTCAAATGCTCCCTAATTACAAGGAGTTGATGGGTATTATTGCACCCCTCTCTAATTGCTGGAATATTCTAGGACAAAAAAAGACTTCTCTGTCACTTGCACATCCTCAAAGGAGGGATTATAGTCCCAAACTGGAGTGGGGAGGGGGGGGGGGGATCGGTGTCACAAATGGGGATCGACTGTCAGCCCAGCTAATTATCCCTGTTGAAAAGAGCAAGCTTCATTTCCCGGACTTACGTCGAGGGGAATCATTTGTGGCGACCTCATCCCCGACTTTATGAAAAGAAACATTACATTCATAATATTACCAACCCCCCCCCTCACCCTCCTCGCACCCCTCTGCAGCCCCCCCCCCCCCCCCCCATTCTTTCCAGCTCTCTTCAGCATAGCTCTCATTTTGACGGCTAATTCCGGTGTTTTCATTTCAGAGGCACGAGCTTAATTCTAATGCATATTAGCGTATTACAAGGGGGTATCCGCTGCAGCAGCCCTCACACATCACACTGACACGTGGGATAAAACATGTAAGCTCTCGCAACCCCACAGTGACAACCGCAGTCAAAATGCGCAAACAGTCTGCTGAGTGATAGCTTCTACACACTTTCCACATATTAGCGCTTCCTTAATGTACTGACACTGTTAGCCTCGTGCCTTTAACTGCTTTGTAAGAGGTGCAGCTCGGGCTAACACTACAGTGTGCCTCAATCTAAGTTTAGAGTAAATGCAGCAAGGTCAAAGCCGGGGCAGTCACATGATCGATGCTAATGTGATTAGTGTTACACTAGTGTTCAACCAGAGGCTACGCTGGCACTCGTGAAGGTGCTAGTTATGGGCTCTCTTTCCCATCACAGGGGCGCGTGTGAACCCGGGAGCAGACATGTGTGCAGGTTAACATCGGAGCTGCCCATGGACCATAATCCATTTAAGACTGTAAACATGGAGGAGGGGGAAGACATTTACTGTCAGACAGCACTTGCTACAGCCGGTATATCATCTTCCTGTCAGCAATGCACACACTGCTAGCCTCCATAAAATCACTGCAGCTTCAGTGAAGATATTAGCAATGATACTACCTTCAATCTTTTTAACTTCTAATCAACTGTAATTACAAAGCTCCTACTCTGTTATAAACAAACATATATACTTATATTACTATAGTCACACTTTTTTTTTTTAAAAAGTGGCACATTTAAATTGATTTTTCACCTGGATTCTTTGCCTCCACCTATCCCTAAAGTTGTATTTTCTGCAGCAAGAGGACACAACACAATGGCAGTTTAAAGTAAATGATTCCTCTTGCAACACTGACAGCTCTGAAAATTGCTTCCGGTCATAGAAATGGTTGAGAAAAATGGGAGGAAAGCATACAAGCATACATAAGTTATTGATTATGAATCCCTCTATGTAAGTAAGGCAAGGAAAAGGGGGAAAAAAGGTTAAACTGGATCGTTTTTGCTTTTGAAAATGAAAACAATGACTCTTATGCCACTACTGAGTGGACTGAAGAATTACACCAAGATGTAAAATAACCATTATGATACAGTGATTATGTCCAAAATTCAGACAGTTCAGTGTTAATCCACTGGCCTTATGTGAGGTGAATAAGGGCACCGTTTGGCAGGATGGCAGCCAAGGTTACAGACTTATTTAAGAAAAGTTGACATTTACACACCAAGGTGCCTAAGCCTTTGGACTCACAGCAGTCAGTCAGAGGCTTTGTGTCCTGCTGCTCATGTCATGGCATATGGGTGACAGTTGAGCCAATGTGATGTACTGTGTGTGTGTGTGTGGAAAGGATGGGGAGGATTTAGATGTGACGGAAAGAAATGAGTGTTTCTGTTGTGCACACACAGGCACGCAATGACACATACATCCCTTTTCCATAATGCAAATACACTCTTCTCACACTCTACCTTGCTCCTTGACCTTAACTTCTATTATAAGAGAAGGGTTCTCCAGCTATAGATATGGAAGCATCTCTTTATTTTCATGTGCGAGCAGGTGCGACGGCCTCGCCTGCGGAATCCGCCGCTCGCCCTCTTCAGTGTAACACAAGCTAAGTAGCTCACAAACATTTAGATCAGAACATGTCTGTTTGCTTTGGCAGGAAGAAAATACACCGTTAGTGACTTTTTCTGTAGCGTCTATTCAGCCGGACGGCGACAACTTGGGGTCAGTGTATAGATCAATATTTCTTCAAATACCAGCCGCTGGAACATGGGGTACACCAGCTGCTGAGCACCCTTCCTCTGTATTCTACATGTGTTTTCAAAAGGGAACCAAGCAGACGAGGGCATGGGGTTTATCCACAATGTATGAATTTTTAACTCTGCAAATAAAAACGTGTACAGCTTGTTTTTTTTCTGTTTGAATAATTTTCTGGAGCAATGTGATGCTAAATGGAATTTCATCACCAGTAAGAGCTTGATAAACACAGTAATAATGAGCCTTGGTGCTTTAGTTAGTGATTATAGCAGAGGGACTAAACCAGACAGACGCCATTGTGTTATTGGTTAAATGCCTATTTTCATATGCTGGTGTATATAATTTAGCATGCTTTTACATACCAGTGGCTCACCTAAATCATCCTTGCCTCCTTATATATGCACACACAGACACACACATTTAAATCTCAGCCAAGCACTCTCCCAGTAATAACCTGAAACTTTCCTACATTGCTGAACACCTCACGGCAACGTAATATGGCTCACAGACATCGTGAGAATTAACTTATTAGTCTATTATTAGCTGCTGTAACGGCTGACCCCCTTCCTACCCTACCTCCCTCCCTCCCTTCCTGCCAACACAGCGCTGTCATCATAGATGACTGGCTTCTAATTGGATACAGAGGAGGCCGCGTCCGTGTTTCACACGCTTTGAGCGGCCATCAAGTGGTGAGAATCAAATTTTCAATTAAATAAGCCCCAAAATGCCAGAAATAACATTTCTTAGGGAGGTGGCAGGCTGATTACTCTGTGAATCATACTGAGGTTTTTGCATAAACAGATGATTACAACGAGACGCCAGAGGAGGAGGAGAGACGAGGAGGGGGGGGGGGGGGTGGACAGAGAGGAGACAACAAGGGGGGGAGAGAAGTTTGTGGAACAAAGAGGCATCCTCTCTTCTCTGTCTCTCTGCGCCTCAAACAGTTGGCACCTACTTTTTGTTTTTCATTTCTGCTCACATTGGGTAAAAAGAGAGAAAAAAAATTATGCAAACCCACACACACACACACAGAAGCACTCACACACATACCAAATATATATATATACACACACACACACACACACACACACACAGAAGCACTCACACACATACCAAATATATATATATATACACACACACACACACACACACACACACACAGTGGGAAACTGGAGAAAAGAGAAAGTGAGGCAGCTGTGAAAACATTGCTTCTCAGTATCAGAAGAGACTTGAGAGGAAATATGGTGCAATTTTTTACAGCTCTCTGCTTGTCAGGGTGAGTAAAGAGAGCTCTGTCCAGTGGACCTTTACAGTCTGCACACGCATAAACACACTCGCACACACATCACGCTCCAAAATCAAAACCCTGGTGTCACAGAGCGGGTTGTGAACATTTGCCTTTTGCCTGATTTGAAGCAACTCGTTGCAGATTATTCTTGCATTCCTGCCGCCTCTTTTTTTTTTTTTTTTTTTCAGGGGAACACATTAGTCCGTGGCCTCATTTTCACTACAACATAAACATGTGATTTCATGCTAGAAATAGTGGAGGGAACTTTGTATTTTTTGGCCTATTTCACCACCAGACGTACCAAAATTAACCTCCTGTTTTCGACAGCACGTACAGTCCGGTCCAACTTAAACATGTACAGTATTTTCTGGTCCTGCTCTCTGAATTAGTTTCGCAAACACAATATACAAGAGACACAATTTAGCAACGGAATGCAATTGATTTCTTTAGTATCTTATCTGCAGCAGTTCCAGAGAACGGTGCTTCATTTACTCTGTGTGTGTGTGTGTGTGTGTGTGTGTGTGTGTGTGTTTGTCCATGAAAATGTGTCAGACATTGCATTTCATTAGTGGGAGTGCTCTCTGGATCCTAACTGTGCATTCTTCTTTATTCTCCCCCTATTCACATCATCAGCACTTCAGATTACTCTGACACAATCTCCTGCCTGAGCACGAGCACACACACAAACACACACACACACACACGAGTAATCACAAGAAAAGGAAAGAGTCTGCTCGGGTTGCATAACACCTTGAATAGAATACAACTGCGTCTACATTCGCTTTCTCTGTCTCTTGCTCCTTTCTCTCTCCCATCGTCACCTTTGCCAGAGGATAAAGCCTTTGGCTTGCAGGCTTTCTACCAAAGCCTGAAACCACAAAAAAGGAGCTCTCTGCCTTTATTCTTGCAGTCTTTCTGCAGAAATCTGTTTATACACTGTATACACTTTTACCCCTCTGCAGCTGGCTCTTACAAGCTCCCCCCCCCCCCCCGGCTCCTCCTCTGACACTTTAGAAACAAATTGCTTTGTCCTCGCGCAGAGTTCGTCCAAAGAACATGAGTGTTGACAGCTATGGTCTTTTCACGAGGAGAGAGGAGGGGGGGGGGGGATTACTGCATGTATGTATTGAGGTGGATTAACACTTTGATGCTAATGAAAGGTCCTGACTGGGGCATTTTTTTGGAATTGGTCAGCAAAGGCTAAGCCGAGATAATGCCCATAAGAACAAAATGAAATCACCAAAAGCGTGGGGCAGTAATAATAATAATAATACCAAGGAGGGAGGGAGAAAAGCGCAAACAATCAAGAAATGTCGGGAAAATGCAATTTGAATGTAGAAACCATCTGTTCTCGCTGCTTATAATCTGCAGTTGCTTTTGATTAAGATTAAACCTTGCTCAAGCCCCGTGAGCTATTAAAGCAGCGCAGCCTCTTTTTAAAATTTTTTTTTTTTTCAAATAAAGATTTGAATAGTGATTTGGGGAGTTCTGGAACAAGGTGAGGTGTGTGTTTAAATGTGTGTGTATATATGCATAGACGTGTGTGTGTGTGTGTGTGTGTGTGTGTGTGTGTGTCCTTGCTCCGGTCTGCAATCACTCAAGGATTTAAGATGATTTATGCTGCCCTGGCGTGACTTCAGATTCACAACGTGTGGGGTGATGGAACCATCATTCATCTCTCTCTCCCTCTTTCTCTCTCTCTTGCTGTCAGTTAAAAAAAAATCAAGTCTCGTAGACTCGATTCCCCCGAATGCTTAACAGTCTGAAACTTTCTGTTCTTATTAAATTCTTGCTCTGTCTGGTATTAACTCCATGTAGTCCTTGTCTCTGTCCGTGCGAGTGTGTTTGCGCGCGTGTCGGGGCAAAAATATGGGATTTCACAACAACACAACTGCGCTCAACGTGACCTAAAATGATTTATTGGTGCCTTAAATGGTTGAAGACAAATATCGCTTACGTTTAAAGTTAAAGAAAGCCACGTAACAACCAGCAAACTGACATGAGACGACTACCCAAAGACCAGTTTGAAAATGAGTTCATCATAACAGCTCTAACTGGATAATGACTGTAACTTGTTTCCCTGCTCAGTGTGTGAACCCAATCTGTCACTTCCAGAAGATTTTCAAATCCAAGCCGTACATTGTGTGTGGGAGGGAGGCTAAACAACTCTACTCTGCACCCTACAGCCCTGCATATAATGGAGAACAGAGTACAGTGGCCTGGTGCAACCAAAAAAAATACATAAAACACTAGATAGAGAGCCGGTGTTAATTTGAAAACAGCGTGCCATGTGTCTCTCTCTCTCTCTCTCTTTCTGCGTTTCACGTGCAGCATGCACACCTGCAGCACAAAAGATTCCTCCCTGCTTATTTATACAGGCTCTTGATTTGCCAGAGGTAAGCCTCTTCCAACAATTCCACAAAACGCATTCACTCGCAGCAAGTTACAGGCGATACAATGTTTGCCAAAGCTGCCAAAAGCTGATCTGAGGCTATTCACTTAAAGAGATAAAAAGAGATTTTTTTTTTTTTTTTTTTACATGTGCTTAAATGTGGTCCTGCACATATGTATTTATGTGTGTGAGCAAATGAGTGTGTACACGCATGTTTGAGGGCATTGTGAGTGGATTTGCAGGCACATCATTTGGATTAAGATGCTCTGTTTTGTCAGCCCATCGGTGGCGGGGGCGCAAGCAGGGGCGTCTTTTGTCATTATGTCAAACTCGTCCCTGCTTCCCAATCTTTCTCTCTCTCTCTCTCTCTCTCTTCGTGCTTGATAAAAGGTTGAAGGGTTGCTTGAGACTGAGAAAATGTGAAACAAAAAGTGACAGAGAAATGACTACAAATCAAAGAACAAATAATAGGAAGGAAGCGACACGTCTTGTGAAACAGAAGCTCTTCAACTTTCCTTTAAACTACACCTCTGTTCTGTTTTTTTTTTCCCCCCACTTAAATCCAATCCTGTGTGCCCTGTGGAGGCACTTATGTGACTAGTTCCACAAACTCTGCTAAAGTGATTGCCTGAGGGTTAGTTTAAGCTACAGACAAGATAAATGCTATGGTTTTAGCCTTCAAGGTAGCCATTAGTCTGCGGGTGGGACTGCAAACAAAAGGCCAGGAAACAGACAAAGAGTCACACACTTTGGCCCCCACTGCACAGAAACAGGTGTGCCCCTATCGTATTTGTTCAAAGGGTTAATCTTTTTGTAAAGCGCCTGAGGACAGAAAAAACAACTCACCTGGCTTGCCCCCCCCCCCCAGATCCCTACAGCATTTACCTCCGTTGTTTGGTTTCAGTGTCACGTTACTTCACTCTGATTGTGTCCACTGATGTGTTTTGGCTCTTGGGTGCATTTCTATTGTGGTTTAAATGGAAGCTTTTGACTGCCACTTTAGCTTTCCTCATCTCTCACAGGAAGTCGCGTTTAGGCGCCCTGTCATCAGAGCGGAGCATAGTTGAGCTTTGTGAGGTGATTGCCGCGTTTCATAGGCTTGAAAAGACAGCTGCCGCAGTGACTGGCACACAAAGGACAGGGGAATTTAATTTTTGCTTTGTTTTGTGATCTTGAAGTGAAAAAAAAAAAAAAAAAAAAAAAATCCACACCTGTGGAAAAAAGCTGGGATCTGCGGATTTGTTTGCTACATGTTTGGATGCACGCCTTCTCGCCTTCACGAGCAGGTGCGGCGAAAATTACAAACAACACAGGGAGGGAGAGCGCGGCAGCGATGATGGAGAGCGAGTCGGGTGAAATTTGTCAAGTCACAGGCTCAAGTTGACGCGGCACTTCAATTACTGGGTGCCAATGCATATTCATCCTAGCGTGGGGAAGGGGGGGGGGAAATGACGCGTGGTGCCCCAAAATAATTCCCGAGCTGTCAGCCGGTTGTTTTATTCCACGGTGAAGCCCGGGAATGTATTCCCCGCTCTCTTTGCGTACTGCTGACGACATTTCATTTCGGCACAGTGTGTAACTTCAACTCCAAGTATTCCAAGATTGAGAAAGGGGCGATAGAGAGGAAGACAGACAGAGAATGAGGGAGATAATGTATGTATGAGAGAGGTAAAGAGGGGAAAAACAAAAGGTATTTTCCTTGCAGGAAAAAAAAAGTTTGTGTGTTTTTACGCAGGTGATGTGTGTATCAGAATAAATGGTTCACATACTGCACATTCTGAGCTAAGACAGCACAATAGCAAAATGCTAAAACCCTTAAATGGGTCAACAATGCATAAGCAAGCAGCTTCACACTCACAAGAGAAAAGCAGGGAGAGTGCAAATATTAGCAGCACACACACACACACACACACGGGTACATACACAATTTCCTCCTCTTAATGCACACACACACACATACCACACCAATTTCACGGCTGTGTGAATGGTTTCAGCGAGTGTTTGTCTTAAGTAGGGTGAGCTCTCGGCCTTCATAAAACATGTATGGTGCTAATGCTGACTGCTTTGTGAAATGTCTTGCCACGCAGTCGCCAGGGAAACCGGTTCGATGGACTAAATGGACAAGCCTTTGTAAAAAGTCTCACGGAAAAAAAAAAAAAAAACGCATTAAGTCACTCGCAACGCTCTGCGACAGCGTGGACAAAACCTTCCCTCTGTTCTCTTCAGACTTCAGAGAGAACCGCATAAGGATTGTTCAGGGCGAGAAAAATAATGAGCATCCTTTTTTTTTTTTTTTTTTTTCCTGAAACAGAAAAAATATATATATCATCTACTTTGGATTTTTTTTCACTAATGCAAGTATGACTGAGTGATCGTGTCCATGAGTGCAGCCCCTTGAAAATCCGGAGAGCCAAAAGGAAATAAGAGGAGAGGAAAATAATTCCTCAGCTAGAGGAAGATATTGTCCCTCCAGGTGAATGGACATGTGTGCAAGCATGCATACAGCTGCATAAGGAGTTTTTTTGTGTGTGTGCATCAAAGCCTCCTTTATGTGTTTGGAGAGATGTGTGTGTCATGTTATGAAACCCCTCTGGCATCCCCGGTGTCAAAGGTCATAGTGTGTGCCACTAACACCGCCAGGAAGCCCCCTTCTATAAACCGTGTTAGCTTTTCATTTCAATCCCTCCACCTTCCCCACCACCCCCCCCCCCCCCCCCCTCCCTCCCCACCCTCTCCTCCATATGAGACACATTAACTGTGTCCTCAAAGAGAGAAGGCGAGTGAGGGAGAGAGCGGAGAGGATAATCCCCCTTCTTCCATTGTTACACGCTTTCATCTATTTTTATAAAGCGAAGGAGCGGTAGGGGCGAGAGAGGGGGGGGAGGAAAGAGGGAAGTAAAAATAAGTTCTGGTGGGCCGCGGTAGTCTTGCAGCACCGCTGAGAGTATGATGCATCTCTGCTTGGATTCATACACATGTGCAGGCATGTGCACACACACACCTACATGCACATCCATGCTTGAATACACGCACACACACCTTCTCCAGCAGCCAGTATTGATCCGCAACACTGTGAAACTCAAGTGCTATGCAAAAGAAAAATGTTAAAATCAGGTCCTGCATTACTTTTATTGATACTAATGTAAATATTATGAGTTGGTGCTAAGCTCCTGTACCCCAACATAGCCCACGCAACACACTGAGCCCCCCCCCCCCCCACACTGAAACACACACACACACTGATTATCATTAGCTTTGTACATAATGCCTGCAGCAAGCAAGCATTTGTTTGCCCGTGTTTTGACAGTTTAACAGCATTTAGCGGTGTCTCTGAGTCATCAAATCACCCCGATTAAAGACAAACATGATGTCAAATTCCCAAATAATACGACCTAATTGGTATCAATTAGTGGTAGCAGCCGACGCTGCTGGCAGAGTGAGGCGTTTCCTGACAAAATCCCTTCCCAAAAGGAATGCCAGTTCACAGCAATGCCGGCTGGAGATGTGGCACAGCAAGCTGTTCTCTCAATAGGCACACGTGGGTGAACCCAGAGAGGGCAGCAAAAGAAAACAACAACAAAAAAAAGTTTGTAGATTTTTTGTTTTTCTGTATAATTTTTTTGTAACTAGTTGGGGACAAAATTGTGGGCGGTGGGAGAAAAAAAAAAGTACATCGCGAAGGATTGGAAATGTCAAAGGTTAAGCTGCTGGAGGGCCAGATGCCACACATGCATAATTTGTAAGATAAACAAGAGAAGGGGCGAGAACATGCGTGCGTCAGCTCGTGCGCAAACACAGCCGGGAAAATGTACACAATTTGCATTTCCTACCTCAAAGGGTCAGAAAGAGTGTCACTGCTTATATTCAAACTGCAGCGCTAGTTTTGGCAAAGCTTCTACTAAAATGAAATCACATTTATGTATATTGGCTGTAAGCAGGTTACATCTGGTTCCAGTTGGTTCAGTTAGGTCTGGCAAAACACGGTCGCCTTTTGTGCTTTCTTGGAAAGTTCTGTAATCATATAAATGTAATGTGTTTTATAATCAGTGCAGCATTCCTTGTGTGCAAAATTAAATTGCCGGCAAGTTTTGCAGACGCGTGGAAAGAATGTGTTGAGCGGGAGAGAAGAGTTC